>JBBCBC010000030.1:26997528-27266500 GCA_037126765.1 Stenogyne calaminthoides
TATCGATGATATCGTGGTTAAGAGCGAAAAAGAAGATCATCTACTTACACCGCAATCGCAACAACGCTTCGATATCGCGAGGAAATACAATACGCGTCAACCCCAAGGTTGCCAGCCTTCTGGAGCCGATCTGTGGGAAATTCTTAGCCATATCATCAAATAATGAGGTATCGAGTATGAATCCTTCGAAGATCAAAGCCATCATGGATATGAAACCACCTCGTAATATCAAAGAAGTCCAAAGGTTAATTGGTTGTCTTGCGGCCCTGAACAGATTCGTGTCCAGAATGGGAGACAAATGCAAACCCTTTTTTGAAGCCATGAAAAAAGGAAAATTCTCATGGACCCCACAATGTCAAGCCGTTTTTTTGAAGCTCAAGGTATACCTATCCAACCCCCAAATCTTAGCAAAACCCATCCCTGGCGAAAAATTATTTTTGTATCTAGCAGCCTCGGAGTCCGCTCTCAGCGCAGTCCTAGTCTGAGCAGATGGCCAACATCACTTGCCCATTTATTTTGTCAGCCAAACCCTCAATGATGCCGAGCTTAAGTATCCACCCCTCGAGAAGCTCGCATACTCCCTGATCATGAGTGTCCGAAAGCTGAGATAATATTTTTTTCGACCATCAAGTTGAAGTCTTAACCACCATGCCTTTAAGACAAGTTTTGCATCGACCCGACACAGCAGGACGATTGTTGAAATGGTCCATCGAGTTAGGACAGTTCGGGATCATATTCACACCACGAACCGCAATCAAAGCTCAGGTACTCGCCGATTTCCTTACCGAGCCCACTTTTCCGGAGAAGACATCGGAGGCCATCAACGTCCCCTGGACATTACACATCGACGGTTCCTTGACGAGCACCAGAGCCGGGGCTGGGGTAGTCCTAATCAGTCCTGAGCATCAATCATTCACGACAGCTATAAGTTTCGATTTCCACGCCACCAACAACGAGACAAAATACGAAGCATTAATGAACGGTCTGGAAATGGTCATTGGAGTACAAAAATTGAAGGTTTACAGTGACTCTCAACTGGTCATTTGCCAGATGTCGGGAGAATACGAAGCACGAGGTGAACAGATAATGAAATACCATCAGATAGCAAGGAGCCTCACAGAGAAGTTTGAAGAAGTACAGATAGAGCTCGTACCACGGGCAGACAACACGCAGGTGGACTCTTTAGCTCGCCTCGCTACCTCGGAGGGAACTGCCGACATGGATAATATCTCTGTTGCAAGGCTCAACACTCCGTCCGCAGGTCGCGTTACCATCGACATAAAGGAAATTACTTGGGCCAATCAAGCAAGCCCGACAAATCCTCAAATGGAAGTTTTTCAGAGCGCGGCCCCCGAAGCAAATTGGATGACCGAGATCAGAGGCTACATCGAGAAAGGGACACTACCAGAAGACAAGGTCGCAGCTTGCCGTTTACAGCTGAGAGCAGCAAGGTGCACCATGGTTGACAAGCAACTTTACAAACGGAGTTTCTCATTACCACTGTTGAAGTGCATCACACCTGAAGAAGGCCAAGTAGTCGTGAAGGAAATACACGAAGGAGATTGCGGAAACCACACAGCAGGCCAATCTCTCGTTTACAAGACAATCAGACAAGTCTACTACTGGTTAACTTTAAGGAAAGATGCAATCGTATACGCCAAAAAATGCAAGCAATGCCAATTCTTTGCCCCAGCGATCAAAAGCGAGCTCGAGAACTCACCTTTGATATCTCATCCACGGCTATTCGCAAAGGGGGATCGACCGATAGTTCCCTTCCCCAAAGGCCCCGGGAAGCTCAAAGTTTACCGTGGGTTTCAATGACTATTTCACCAAAATGGGTGGAGGCAGAATCTTTGCAACAATCACACGGAGAAGATTATCCGATTTATCCGAAAAATATTATATGTCGCTTTTACTCCTACAAGCGACATCGTTACGCATAACGGAAAGCAATTCAACGGTTTTGAGATCGACACGTTCTTGTGAAGTGGAAAATCGCAGTTGTTCTCCACCCCCCATACCACCCTCGTCTAACGGAAAAAGGCGGTGAACAACATAATCAAGCATACTTTGAAAAACTCAACTGATCGAAATCAATGATCGATGGGCTTTCAAACTTCCGAGCATCCTATGGTCATACAGACTACATTTCGAATTCGACGGGCGAGACGCCTTTTTAAAAGATTCGACATGAAGCCGTCATACCGCCGAGATCATCGCAAAAGTTATCAACATCGCAGACCGTCACACGAAGATAACGACCAAGCCATCTCTCAAGAGCCTCGACTTTCTTTAAAAAAAGACTAGAAGCCAACTTGAAAAACGCGACTATAAACAAAGGTCGAAAAAATATTTCAACTTCGAAAGTAAAAGTTCAAGATTCAAGGTTGGCGACCTGCCTCTTATAAAAATCCTCGGTCCGAGAAAAGGAGTTTTTTTTTTGCCCAACTTGGGAGGCCCATGGAGAATCTCAAATGCACGCCAAATGGGGGCTGAAATCGAAGATATGGAGGCACCCATGAATGTATCCATGGAATCGGCCTACTTGAAAAAAGTTTTATCAATAGTCATTTTAAATTCAGGTCATGCATCATGTTTTTGTGCATCAATCATCTCACAATTATCGTTCTTTGCAAAAATCTATTACAAGTTTTTTTTTCATTCACGAACTTGGGGGATCGTCCGCGACCTCTCACGAGCTTCGATGAAGCAAAAAAAATTCACGCTGAAAAAACAAATCAATCACGCAAACTTTTCCTTTAGAAAGTTTCTCATAAAAACTCTTTCATAAGCTCATGATCATAAAAAAATTACGATATCATCTATAAAGGCGACCTCGGTCAAGATGTTCTATCTAAGTCTAATTACTAGGTCGCATACCCAAATAAGTCGACAAAGCCAAAAAAATTCCAAAGGCAAAAGAGTCGATATCATCTATAAGACTTAACCTCGGTCGCATGCCCTATCTAAGTCGACTACTAGGTCATGCCCTATCTATCTAAGTTCCACTTGGGTCGACACCCAAATTAAGTCTTCCCACAAAAAAAAAAATCAAAAGGCAAAAAAGGGTCGATACCATCTATAAGAGACCTCGATCATGATGATCTAAGTCTAAGCGACTACTAGGTCGATACCCAATAAGTCGACAAAGCCAAAAAAAAATTTCAAAAGGCAAAAATATCGATACCATCTAGAAGCGACCTGGATTCACGCATGTCCTATTTAAGTAATTACTAGGTCGTGATACCCAGCCTAAGTTTATTAAAAGCCGAAAAACTTCAAGGAAATCAAGTCGCAATTATTATCAATTAATAGATTTCTTATCACATTTATTATCCGGATCCTCAAGAAGACAAAGACAAAAGAAGAAGCGAGAAACAAAACAAAAGCGATATCGAGTCGAACAAGAAAGCAAAACGGTTTATTAACAAAAGTCCGGGCAAAGAGATACATACGCACGAACCAACAACTATCTAGAAACCCCCGGCGGCACAACACTTGCAAAAAGACCTCGAAGGGCAACCTAACTAAACAAGTAGAAAACCTGAAGGCGGCGACATAAAAAGAGCCCGAAGGCATTTGGCATACTGCCGCAGAAGAACTTCCGAGAGATCAGTTCGGCGGAACATCCGAGGTTCCCTCATCAGGGTTAGTAGGAGCAACTTGTTCAACCTCGGGAATTTCAACGCCAACACGATCCCCCCGCACCACTCTCATCAACGACGCATTCACCGTCATCGCCATCCTCATCATTTTCCTCATCAACATCAGCCCGCTCAACATCCTCCTCCTCGACCACCATGCCTTGCAACAACTCTTTAGGATCAAACAACTTAGCCTCAGGAGGGAGAAAGGAAAGGTCACAACCCAAATCTTTCAGATCAGCGATGGGGAGAAGAGCGTCTGGACCCGGAGGGTGATTTTGCATAGAAGTTGCCAGCATATCCCTCATTTTGGCTTGGGCTCCAGCAAGGTCGAGGTCGGGGCGATGAATTGATCGGATGGCATTGGCAAAAGCATGCACATACGCCATATTAGACGCATCATTCCTCTGCACTTTTACCTCGGCCGGAAAACCCTGAATCACCTCGGCCTAACGAACGGACATCCTCACCAAGTTTCTGATTCTGTTGAAAAAGGTCGGCAACATATTCCTTGCTCACGAAGAAATCCTTCTCAACAGACTGATATTTCTTCTCCAGCTCGTCCTGAATGCGAGTCAACTCCTGGATCTTGTCATTAGAGGCCTTCTTGGCAGCATTCGCAAGATCTCTTTCCTTGCGAGCTTTCTCCAACCCTTTCTTCAAATCTATGCACCTCGCCTCAGCTCGGATCGCCTGGTCCCTCGCCGAATCGTATTGCTCCCGACATCGCTCGAAGAAAGTCAAAGAGCGGCAAGAGTGAGCAATGTCCGAGGTCAGATTCTCGTGAAACTGCTGAGTGCGGGCCTCCTCGTCCAAAGTAAGAGTCCAAGACCTCGGTAAATCCTCAGAGGCCGTCTCCAGGTATGTGGGTTGGACATCATTATTAGCAAGCGGTCGCGACCACAAGTTTGATCGGGTGCTCTCTCCCCGAAAGACGCCATCATCAAGCCGATATCTAGGAAGGAAACAAGCACGATTTAAGGTCTTAGTCAAAAACATCGGTTCGGATAAAAATTTAGGAAATGGATCTACCTCTGTCGGAACTCAGGATTCCACCCCAGGAATGTTTCATCACCGACCTCGCGATCTCGGCGAGCGGTAATCTCAACAACCGTGGTTTCGAAGCGTGCCAGATCGCCTAAAACAACGATCCTCCCGCCAACGAGTTCCTCCTTCGTCTTCATCCACAATACCTATTTTTTACGAACGATCGGGTTGGAACCGACGCCTCGCCTACCGCCCTTTTCGACCCACAAGTGTGAAGTGGGGCTCTGGTCTTCGTCTTCAAAGCCCCAGTCGATTTCCCTTTGCCGGATGGCTCTTTGCCCTTTTTCTGATCTGCTCTCTTCCTAGACAACTCCATGGCTTGGGCCATCTTCTCAGCCATCTCCTCGGCAGTCATGTTCTCCATTGCTCGTATGGATTTTCGCGAGGTAAATCGGATATTCTCAATGAAAGCAACTGGCACAAGGAAAGTTTTTTTTGTTTTTAAACCATGAGAAAATCAATTAAGGAAAGAGACTTTACGGATTCACGTACCAGGGAGCTCGGACACCAAAGATCCACGGGGAGGTACACCCAGGCCGGCTTGTTCCCAACACTTCTCGCGAGCAAGCACCGATAGAGATTGCTCGTCGAGGTCGATAAGGCAGACTTGGACAAGCCGAGTGAGGAAGGGAAGTGAGACCTCGGAAAGCTTGGTAGCAGGAGGACCTAAAAAGACAGAAACGAGTTAAATCAGTACTCCAAAGTTCGAAAGAAAACAAACGTCTTACGTTTAAACTCGGCATAATCCCTAGGGATTGATCGGAAACCGAGCAGGTTGGGCTTCACCCACACCGGGCTCTACCACGCTCCCCCAACGAACCAGAATTTCTCTCGCCAACCGGTCACTTAATTTGGAAGATCCTCGATGACTTTCATTCGAGGTCGCGAATTGACATAATAATAGCCCCGTCCGCCTTCTTTTTGAGAACCCTCCCACCTCGCCAAGGAGATCACATAATTTAGTTCCTTAGCCGTGGGGAATGCTCGAGGTTGAACACGACCAAAGAGAGTCAACAGCCCGATAATGATGCTCCAGCCATTCGGATGGATCTGGGTCGGAGCCAGCCCCCAGAAGTTCAAGAGGTCGCTAATAACGGGGTGGAGGGGGAAACGGATTCCAGCCGCCATGGTATCATAATTGATCGCGATGCACCCCTCAGGGGGCTGATAGGCGTAATCTTTCTGATGAGCAGGAACCCAAAAATGGACATCGCTTGGGACTTGAAACATATCACGCCATCTGAATAGTTTGGCTCCTCGATCGAGCTCTCAACTAAATTAGAAGCAACAGATATGATACTTCCCTCTCTCGATCAGGTTTTCTGACGACCGCCGATGTTGGGAGAGATACTCGTGAAGTCGCAACGAATGATCAACCTCATCTACAATATCATCCTCACTCGGAATATCGTTCACTTTCTCCTCCGACAAGAAGTCGAAATTAGAAGAATCAACCGATCGAGCTAAAAGGGGCGATATCTCATCTCCCTCGGCCGTTTCACCTTCCGGTTCCTTTTTTCAAACCGTCAGAGAGCCTAGCGGGCATCCGGCCCGCGATGCAAAGCGGTGATGCCGTCGGGATGATACCACATCTTGGATTTGAACCGAAGCAGATCTCGTCATCTCCGAGGACACGATGACGACATTTTCATCAGGGTTCATAGCTTCTTTACCCGGACGCCGCCGTCGAGTTTCCGACAGAGCGGAGCTTTCCGCCGCACTAATTTCCCTAGATGCCATTTGTGAAAATTATCTACTTAAAAGGGATTTGAAAGAGAAGAAGGTTTTTACCTGGTTTTGATTTTCAGATTCCAAAACGACGGAGTCGCGTTTATGGCCTGAGCGTTAGGAAATTCGAATTTTTGGAGAAAGAAGGAAGAGGGAAAGTGAAGAAGGAGGAGCAGTATTTATAGGGGCAGGTTTAGGGAGTATAACATCGATTCACGATCTATCGCGTCGGGCGCGTTAAATCCACTCGCCATCATTTCCTATCAGAATAGGCGCGACAGTCGAGGTAAACAACTGTCACCCTCCCCGAGTTCCGAGACATCAGTCATGCGTATCCAAGAAGCTAAGCCACCTCGCACTCGATACAGAAACGGACAAGGACGAATTAGCTCGCCCTTTTAAAGAGTTCAAAAGAGCGACCTAGGGGCTATTGTTGTGGGCACATCGCGCGAGATGGGCCAAAGACCATTTAGCATCGGCCCACTATGGAACGACAATAGTATGAATCGCTGATGGAGATGGACAGTAACGAGATAGTAAAGAAACTTGGGTAAGGCGCGAGCTCGTCGACCTCGCAATTATACGAGGACCGTGCATTAATGGTGATGAGACATGTGTCAGACAGTAGGTGTAGGCGATCATTCCTCAAAGGGGATTAATCCGGACAAAATCCAGCCAAGGACGAAGCAAAGCGGTGTGTCAGAGTATAAAAGCGGTTATTGTCCAGTAAATCCGGGAATTACCTCGATCGAGGTGCAAATCCGGGAAGCAAGGTCTTTTTTGTACTGGGCGACCTCCAACGACCTCCAGGGCAGGTCACATCAATCTTATAACATTTAATGCTAACCAGGGCTACTTTCGGCCCTATAGATTTGTAATCCGAGAGAGTGAGCGCCACTATCTCAAACACTATAAATAGAGGTCATTTATGACCAAGAAGGGGAGGAATTGATGAGTCTACCAAACCTCTTGCAAATTTATTTCTCAACACTTATTCACCTAAAAACCCAACCTTAAAACATAAATACAATCCGCTCATCCCATTTATTGTTTGTGTTACTAAGATCGATAAGCCACATCTTAATCCCTAATCCGAATATTTTAGTACACAACAATGTACACATGTTAGTAAATAGTAAATATATATATATATATATATATATATATATATATATATATATATAAAAAGTGATTATATTATAATTTTGTTGAAAATATTTAAATAGAAAAGATCAATATAAGTGTGTATATATAAATGTACTCATGTTAATAAATAGTGCAAAAGAATATAAAATGAATTATTTTACAATTGTAGTATAAACATTTTAATCATATAACAAACAATTAAAAGTAAATGATATAAGAAATAAAATAAATAACACAAAATATATGATACACATAAATTAAGAAAGACTTCTTCAACTAATAACTCGCCTTTTGCAAACGGTTTGGCGGAACACGTAAGGCCTCCACATACATGAGGTCGCTGCGTTCGATTCCTCATGGGGTGAACATTCGCCCAAAATGTGTGTTCTAGTGGTTCTCAGGGCGTCTGAGGCCGAAAAGTGACGGTTCTTAATCGGCCGAATACACTATTTTGCAGATTAAAAATTCGCGAGGAGGTTGCCTTGCCCAAATCGTTTATGGAATATGCAAGGCCTCCACATACAAGGAGGTCGCGTGTTCGATTCTCATGGGGTGAAAATTCGCCAAAATGTGTGTTCCAAAGGGTTCTGTAGGGCGCATGGAGCCGAAAGTGACGCTGGTTCAATCGGGGTCAATACACTTTTTTTTCAGATTAAAATTCAAGGAATTCACGAGGCCAGGCCCTCGTTAATTAGGTGAGGGAATTGGTGAAGGAATTTATAGGGCTTTGACGAGGATCCGACAAAATTCGTTAAACTGACACGCTGTCGACCCTCGTTAAATCCCTCGCATTTTAACGAGGGTCCAAGTATTTCCTCGTTAACCAGTTACTGAGGAGTATTTTAAAGAGTGATTTTTTCCCTCGTTAAAGCCCTCACCAAGTCAGATTCCCTCATAAAAACCCTCTTTAAATGACCATTATTTTGTAGTGGACGTGGATGTTGTTAAGCTTTTGAAGTTGGGTATTTCTTATATAGGCCATTACTTTTTCCCACCCAACTTTACTGTCTCTTTTCAAAGTTCAAACCTTATTGGAATAGTTAGAATCGTCTTTTAATTTTTTTAAAAATAGGTAATACCCAACTATTTTAGAAAAAAAAAAGTGTTTCAAATCCGACGAACAGGTCCGTTTAAACTCGGGTTTAGCTCGGATCTTTTAGCCTGTGGCCTAAACAAACTGACCAACACCATCATGATTTTTTATATATAGTTAATTATAAGAGAAAAAATCACAAATGTGGTCTTGTAACTTCGCTCGAATCCATAAATGGTCTTGTAAGTTTTTACTTTATCAATTTTGGTCCTTTTGTTTTTAATTTTAGTCCTTTTCGCCCGATAATTTAAAATTTGATGAGAAAGTTGACCTAACTTTTTATTCTGGTCACTTCAACGGTCGCCACAACTCTCATTTGAATGGTCTTTCATAAAGGAAGAAAAACTCTAATCAATTTCATGTTTTGATTACAGCTCCTCCGTGAATCGCAACTTTAAAATCACGAATTTTATTCATTATCATGGCTAATTTCAATTGATTTACGAAAAAGTGAGGATCAACCTATGCTATTCTTTTCCTCTCACTAAACCCGTCATTCTAATATATATTTTTCGCATTATTTTGTATGCTGCATTATATTTTCGGCCAAATTTTTTAATTTTCCGGCGAAAAGGACCAGAATTGATATCAAAATGACCAAAATTGATAAAGTAAAAACATACAGGATCATTTGTGGAATCTGACAAAGTTACAGGACCATTTATGATTATTTTCTCTTAATTACAGTATAGAAAAAATCTGATATTTAAGGTTTATATTTAATAAATAGTTACTGTTAAGTGCAGCAACTAATACCGTATAGAACAGGAACTGATACTATACCGCAATCAAACTAATACTCGAACTATAAACACACACGAGAACGAACGCGAAAATGAAGAAGACAAAGGTTTACGTGGTTCGGCTTTCAATGCCTACATCCACGGGATCAGGGCACCTCACTTTCCCTATAGGAACAACCAATTACAAATTACACACACCAATTCGTTCTAATTGAATCGAATTCTTCTCGACTTCGCTCAAGAACCCTAGAATTTGTGTACTCTCTGTCAAATCGCTGTCGAAGATGAAAAAATCAAGTGATCGAACCTTCTAGTGCTAACAAATATAACCCTCAACTAATTACGTGAATTTCGCATGTAAGGCACGATAATCGAGCTCTGAAACCGAAGTGTTGCATATGAGAAAAACAAGAGTAGCCGCCTTTGGACCGGCTGCTTGCAGCAATTTAGGCGGTTCGGGCGAAAAAAACCGGATTCCGCGAAAATAAACCGGTTCTGAACGAGCTGAACCCGGTTCTGAGAACTACACACCACACTTGACTTAGATTGACCATCATACTTGTCAGTTGTCACACACTTTGAATTTGATCATCACAGTTACTATACTAGTTAACAAACTGTTCTAGCTGCTAGTATTTACACGAATATTGATGAAGTTCAAGATTTACTGAAATTTGATGTTCAGGATTTATGAACAAGTGTAATTAAAATCGCAATTCATTTTAATAGATATAAATATTATTTTAAAATCTAAAAACCACAAGAATAATGTTTAAAAATATTTTATTTAATAAAAATATCACTTAATTTGTTTAATGTAATAAAAATAACTAGATTATTATGAATCCCAGTATTATATATCACACAATTTTTTTTACATATGTGAAAATAAATATAATTGTTGAATTTTACATGTCTCTCTAATAATATTTGAATCCATTTTAGACGCTTAAAATATATAACAATATTTTTACCTACTCTATTTCTTATATCTGTTGACTTTCATTGGCTTGTTGCTTACGATTAGTTCGATTTTTTTCGAATTGATTATACTCTTTTTTTTATTAGTTGACTCCTTTAAAGGCAAAGTATAGTGTGAACAAGTTTTACGGTGAAACTGGTTAAGGAGTGTGACTTATATTACTAAAGTGTGTGACTCTTTACTGTAAAGTGTGTGACTTTTTACTGTAAAGTGTATTACTCATAAAAGTGAAGGGTGTGACTTCTATTATAGCAAAGAGTGTCGCAGTGATAACTAAAGTGTGTGACTTATATTACTAAAGGGTGTGACTTATATTACTAAAGTGTATATCTGAAAAAAAAAAAACCAATTTCACGGTGAACAAGTTTCACAGAATACCAACTCCTCTTTAAAACGTGTAATGACAACCTGTGAATGACATGGTATTTAATTTATTCAGAAAAAATGATTGGAAAGTGAGAAAACGCAATATTACCAAACACATGCATCGATCTGAATTTGTTGCAATTTATTATTAATAACCCTTTGGAGATTTCCATACAGCTAATATCCAGTAGTTGTTGAAATTTATCCCAATTTACACTTCATTACTTTTTTGTTTTAACCAACATTTATTGAGTAACGATGTTACATCGCGTTGTTGTCGACAAATACAATGTGTCATCTTTTTTCTTAAAAAATCACTTTTGTTTGTGCAAATTTGTATGAGTATAAGATCCATTTAAATTAAGCCATACTTAACTTAAATCAATCTATTTGTACAAGAGATTAAAGAAATCGTTACGAAATTTTTTAACATAGACTATAAAATTTTCAAAATAATAAAATAATTTTGCACACAATTTTTTTAATCACGTAGACATCTTCATTTCACAAATTGCATACAAGCAATTACTTACAGAATTGTCTACAACTTATGAAATACAAGTAGGTCTCATGTGCACTAGAGTATATTTTAAAAACGTTCAATTTATTTCACAAATATTCAACTTTGTTTTCGTTGAAAATTTTGAATGTGTCGATGCACACAAGTTCAACGTTTCAGTTAAACAGGTTGCATGTTTCAAAAATGGACATGAGTTGTACGGTGCACCTGGTGCTTACAAGATTTTGCCATTAATTACATCTTTGTATGTAATTTGAGGGATATTGAAGATGCCTACTTGGTTTGAAAAATAATTGTATATAATTAACTTGTCGATAAACCTATTATTTAAGAATAAAATTATTTGTATTTAAAATTCAATAACCATTTTAAAAACTTCAGTAGTCAATTCTTCTTTTCTTTTTTTTTAATAGTATGTAATCATATTAAATTTACGTATTTTATGGTAACTTGCACTGTGTAATTTTTTTTTATTTTTTTTTTTTTGAAAGGGTTGAGTCACTTGGAGTAAAATGTAAAATTAGGTGTAATTCGAAAGAGTTGACTTTTTTTTCTTTTAATAAAAATATCAAATTATATTATTCAGATTATCACTTTTTCTTTTGTTGAAGTGTTCGATTTATCACTAGTTGATTGAGTATGATAACCTTAAAAACAGTGTGTATGTATATATGATTTGCTAACTCATAAGAAGAAACTTGTTGTCACTTGTTGTTTATTAGTCAAATTATAATATAAGATAGAAATTAGAATTCTCTGAAAGTGTTAATTAATTTTAATTTATAATTTTTTTTTGAAACAATAATATTTTTAAATTTTAAATATTTCATTTAATTATCGGATTCTTATGTTTCCATTTCCATCTCCACTTGACTCTACTTTTTACTAGTTTCATTATATAATGAAATTTCTCTCTTCTGTTTTTGATTTTTTTTCCCAACATATATTTCAAATAAAAAATTTGTGTGCTTTTAGTTCTAATATCTTTCTAATTTCTCTATTATTTTTCTTGTAATCATAATTTCTTCACGATTTGCCAAGTCAATGGAATTGACCCCGCATGCAAACATAATATTCTCCCAACTATGAAGTAGTAATTCAGACATCTAAGAATGTCAAGAAATCTCTTTCGAAAAAGAATTAAGAATGTCAGTCAGAGGAATCAATTAAGTACATGGGGCCGGGCTTGTGGTTCCATCGTGCCATGAAATTAATATTAAACGTTTTAATAAATAATATTTATGCCCAATAATTCGCAATGGTATGATTGTATCAACTCTTCAAGAATTATTAGTTTCAAGAACATGCGTTTGAGGTTTTTTTTTTCCTTAAGTCAACTTACACTTTTTGTCGTTTAGACCGATCATAGGAGACTTAAACATTAATTAAGTAATTAATAAAGTAGTTGGTGTTTTTCTCACAATATCTGTATAAAATAACTTTAGCAATTAATTAGCTTTAGAACTTGTAGAATAAACTAAATATCTCTTCACGTAATTGAGAAAAAAAATTGTACATGAGGTGCATATTGCAATTCTCGAAACTAATCTTCTATTCCACTTTAGTATTCTACATCGTCTTACTCTACTTTTAATAAATGCCCCGTGCAATAATAACATTACAATTTCATAAATCATCATTAATAATACATATCTTGATAATGAAACACAAAACAAAACACTAAAAGTGACATAGGTGATCTTAATTGCATATTTAATTTATATGATATTAGTTATTTTATTGAAAAGTATTTATTTGTTAGTATTAACAATTTTAACCGAAAAATATTAATAGTAAACCACACAATTACAGTATTGGTGATTTTTAAAAATCCCCAAACCTCACTTTAAAAGGGACAAATTATTTTTATAAAAACAAATGAGTTTTAACTCCTTATTAACTTGGAAAAATAAAAAACACACACTTTCACAAAATATAGTCAAATCAGAGAGAAGGGGAGATGAAATAGAGGGAATGACTTCTCCTTACAGTAACAACTTTATGTTCATATAGTAACATAATTTTTAATATCCCTATAATAATACGGACCTAGAAGCAAGTTTTCATGTTTAGTTTTTGTGTGATTTTTATTTTTCTTCTGAATAATCCGTTTAAATCATTCGACCGGTTAACAATCTGCAAATTTTTAACTCCTTTCTTATTTATTGACTTGTGATTTGTGAGGTTTAAACTTTCTCAATTTATAATAATATTTCACGTGTATATAATATTTTACAAGATTTTCTCCTCTCAAACAATTAGTAGTCTAGTAACTAATAGGTAATGATAGTTAGTAAAAATCTCATATTTCCTCGGGGAACATGGCAGGAAATTGAATATGACCACTTTGAGTACTTTTGTTTTAGTTGGGTTCGTAGAACTGGTAATTTTGTTGCTCATTATTTAACTCGTTTTGCTTTTTCATGGAAGTCGCTCTATCTCTCGTCTTCCATTTTGGAGGCGATTGTGAACGCTTTGAATGCCGACTTTCTGGCATTAGTGTGAGAGTAATTAGAAGATCACCCTTAATTGGTGATTAGGGAAAACTGAATTATATACAGTCATGTACAATAAAGTTTCCGTGATTAGGGGAAACAAAATCAAAGAAAAGTAAATGCAGAGATACAACAATAAATACAAAAGAATATACAAAAGAATATTCTATGAACTAAAGAATATTCTATGAACTAGTCAACGCGTTCCCTTTAATACCCCCGTCAAAGCGTTGCGTGGGATGTAAGCAAACGCAAAGCTTGGAAACGAAGAAGCTCAAATGCCGGGCGAGGGAGACTCTTTGTGAAGATATCCGCTAAATTAAGATGAGATGGAACGAAACGAAGTAGCAAGTTTCCCGAAGAGACTAGTTCACGAACAAAGTGATAATCAAGATCAATGTGTTTGGCCCGCTTGAAAGCAACGAGGATTTTGGCCGAGAAAGATAGCACTTTTGTTGTCACAAAGCAAAACAGCCGAGAAGGAGGCAACATCCGGCTCTCGAAGAAGAAGATTAGATAACCGCATCTAGTTCGGCCGATGCATTTGCCATAAGCACGGTATTCGATTCACAACTTGAGCGAAAGCAACGCGGGCCGCTTTTTTTGCACTCCAAGAAACAAGATTACCCCCAAGGAAGATTGAGTAACCATAAGTTGAACGACGTGTCTCTATACATCGAGCCCAACAAGATCTCTGAGTAACCCACAATTGAATACTCGGGATGTTTGTCGAAAAAGAGAGACCATAATGCATCGTGTGCCGCTACGAACGAAGAATTCTCTTATGACCAAGAAGTGATCATCTGTAGGGAGAATGGAGGAACCCGACTTACATGGTTTACGCATATGATAAGTCGTATGAAGTGATGGTGAGATATTGAAGAGCACCAACAAGGACCCAGACAATGTCGGATCACGAAAACGAAGAACCGCTACTAACAAGTACCTCTCCCCACCATAGGGGAGTCGCGACCGGTTTGAGTCAACGATTGAAAGACGCTTCAAAATGTCATGAGCGTGACTTGGCTTGTCCAACAAAGAGTCCATCCGAAGTGTAAGAAACCTCAAGTCCAAGAAAATAGTTGGCGCTAGAGATCTTTGATGGCAAATTCTCGATGAGTACGAGAAATGAAATCCCGAGCATGACAGGGTCATTTCACCGTAATAATGATGTCGTCTACATATAATAAAAGGAAAATAAATGACTTACCCCGAGAAAGGTGGAATAAGGATTTAATCACAACGACTTTGGCAAAAACCCAAACTTAGTAGATAGGTGTCAAGCGTTGAAACCAAGCAAAGTGGAGCTTGACGAAGTCCGTAAAGGGCCTTTTTAAAGGCGACAAAACATGATTCGAAACCGAGCATCCACAAAGCCGGGGGTTGTGACATGAAAACCGGTTTGTCAAGATTGCCATTGAGAAATGCGCTTTTGACATCCAATTGATGAAGATGCCAGTGATGCTGGACCGAAAGAGCCAATACGACACGAACAGTGGCAGCCTTCACAACCGGACTGAAAGTATGATGAAAATCAATGCCAGGTATCTGGGTGAAACCTCGAGCAACTAACCGAGCCTTATGACGCTCAACGGAGCCATCCGCATGAAACTTCATTCAAAACACCCATTTGAACCAACAATGTTAATCCGGAGGCCGAGGAACTAGCTCCCAAGTCCGATTGATCGTAGAGGCGTCAATTTCCTCTTGCATGGCGCCTAACCACTCGGGATTTAGCAAGCGCTTTGAAGCCACGAGGCTCGACGCAAAGAACTAGTCTTGAGAGCAGAGCGGTGGAAGCAAGGTCGACAGGGATAACGGGGCTTGAAGATCCCGGCCCGTGTGGTCATCGGATGAGGGCTATGGTTCTTGTCAAGGCGAAGGGTGGTCAGACGTCATGCGACAAAGTTCGACGGAGGCTCACGGCCGAATTTGAGCTAAGGGAAGCGATTTCGGATTATCTCGTCATCGGGTAAAACACGATGTACGGGCTGAAGATCACTCGGCGTAGAAGGAGGCACGGGTGTAGGCAGTCGACGGGAAGAGTCACTCGACTGAAGATCCGAAGCCTCAAGAAAACTAGTAATCTGAGATCCCAGAATCTTGATGAAGGAGCACGTGAAAAGGGAAATAAGAGCTCATCAAATTGAGCATGGCGAGTAACAAAGATCCGTGAACTGTCCGGATCAAAGCAACGAAATCCCTTGTAGGAACTGCTATATCCCTGAAAAATGCATGGACGACTGCGCGGTGCCAATTTATTTTCTGCATAATCTCTTAAGAAAGGAAATACCCGGCAACCGAAAGGTTTGAAATTCCCATAATTTGGAGCTGAACCATAGAGTAGCTCAAAGGGCGATATGCCAGATAAGACGGAAGATGGTAGCCGATTAATAATATACACTGCTGTGGCAAAGGCATCGAACCAGAGGGATGCTGGTGCATGTGCATGAAAAAGCATAGAGAGGCCTGTCTCAGAAATATGCCGATGTTTTCGTTCAGCCCGTCCATTTTGCTGTGGAGTATAAGGACATGACAGACGATGATGAATGCCATGGAGTCAAGATAAAGTCCGCGTACTCTAGTGTTGACAAATTCAGTACCACCATCACTCTGAAAGACTTTGATAGTACTAGAGAATTGATTGCAGACAAACTTTTGGAAACGGACTAGCGTATCATAAAATTCAGACTTTGCACGTAGCGGAAAAATCCAAGAAAAACGCGAATAATCATCAACAAAGGCAGCGTAGTAACGAAAACCATCATTAGTAGCAATAGGTGCTGGACCCCACAAATCACAGTGAATTAACTCAAGCCACGATGATGTAGACGTTTATCATTTAACCTAAAAGATAATCTCTTACTTTTTGCCAACTCGACCGATTCACAAACACGAGGATTTGGTAAAAAGCGAAGTTTAACTCCGAATAATGGAAAATGGGACATGCCCCCAAAGCGTAAGTGCCATAAATCATAACTTCGCCTTCAACACTTTTGACTTGATCGCCGCCACCAAAGCCGAACACCTCGATCAATTTGGTATAGACCAGATCACATCTGCCTGTGCATATTTTCTTTGTCACCCGATTCGATTGCAAAGAATTTATCGGAGAAAATGACGTCCCATTGAAAAATCGATGTCGGTTCTCGATAGATAATGAGTTTTTGGTTATGCGAGGCACAACTAAAACGCCGAAAGCGTTTAATATCATCGAAATGTTACTAGTGCCAACATGCAAAATATGTAAAGAATTTCCATTACCAACAATTCTTCGAACCGCTAATAATTATGGCTCATAGAGTCAAGTGCGCAGGTCCGATTAGTCATATGAAAGAAGCGCTTCAATCGAGATACGGTCCGGTGTAGAGTCCAAAACATTGACGAAGCGGAGAATGCCCGAGCAAGTTTGCGAGCGTAGTTGCTCGAAAGCGAGAGAAATTGAGGACATTTATCTCATAATGTTCTCCACGACAGATCTGGGTAACGAGGAATACTGGCGCCCATTGAAATTGTTCAAGTTTCCCACACGGGCCGGCCAATTGGAATGAGTTGAGTCCCACGACTAGACCCACGACCACGAGTGTAGAGTTGACCATGGGAAGAGTTGCGACCGAATTGTGTGAACCCACGACCATGATAGGCGTCGCGATTCGAGTTGGCGCGACGGCGAACGCCGTTATGGGGCGATCCCTCCATCGATCGAACCATGAGGTCATACTCGCTTTTGTTTGATGAAATAGATCTCTAAACACTAAATTTGAGGGAAAGCCATCCGTGTATCTCGCAAAGTTAGCAACCGCACGCCCAAACCCCTCAAGAACCAAAGACTTTTATCGGTTTCATTCACGGGACATTGAATAGCGATAATTGATCGTGACAGGATTTAAATCGCTACCATAGTCATCGACCGATGACTCACCACGCGGCAGAGCGATTCCTCGCGGTCGATGTTGTCGAGATGCCGAGGCATACACGGTTTCAAGGGTAACCCGGGCATCACGAGAAGTTGTTGAATCAATAACCGGAGGCTATGGCATCCTCCGTCGTAGAGGTGTACATAACACTAAGCAATTTCTTGTCCCTCAATTTCCAAGTGGTGTACCACTGGTTTGCGATTGAACACCATCATTCGTCGTGATGGTAGGTGATGGGCGCAATGGTTGAGTTGTCAAGAAGGCCCATCAAATCAAAACATTCACCATATGCATGATTTGTCGACGCCACGGGAGATAATTAAATTTTTTTGATAGCGACCACCATATTAATCATTGCGGTGACAAGAAGAGGGTCGTTGGATTGAGCAAATATCGAGAGAAGGACGTGAGGAGGAGAGGATCGATTTTGCAACCGGTTGAGGGGGGGGGAGCGGCACAGGCGGGCAAACCGACGATTTAGGAGATAGGGTTTAGGATCGAAAATTTGGCTGATACCATGTGAGAGTAATTAGAAGATCACCCTTAATTGGTGATTAGGGAAAACTGAATTATATACAGTCATGTACAATAAAGTTTCCGTGATTAGGGGAAACAAAATCAAAGAAAAGTAAATGCAGAGATACAACAATAAATACAAAAGAATATACAAAAGAATATTCTATGAACTAAAGAATATTCTATGAACTAGTCAACGTTTCCCTTAATAATTAGATTAATATATTTTATTTCTTGTCAAAAAAAAAAAAGAGGTAATTTTTGGGATGAGATCCCCTATTCAATAATTGGAGTTCTACTTTGTATTTCATAATAATTAAAAAAGGCTAAGTTTTGTATGCATCTAGGTGCACCGTGTACACGTGCATTTTAAAACTATACAACTTATTATACTAAAAGATGCAACTTATTTATACTGAAATATGCAACTATTTTCCCATAGTAATAGTTGCACAGTTCAATGTAAACAAGCTGCACGATTCTAAAATGCACTATGAATGCACGATGTACCTGGATGCACATGAGACCCTTAATTTCATAATAAAAAATTCAACAAATCACTATATTTTGAGTTCATGTGTTAAAGCTCTAATAGGGTGGAACACTAATAAAATATAAAAAGTGGAATAGGAAAATTTAATTGGTTGGTTTTCACCCGTTTACCATTCCACGGAGAAAAAAAAAATCATGCTTCATTGTCATTTATATTTGCCATTTGGGGTTTGGAGATTCACAGTTTAATTTGATTCAAGAATGCATAGTAGATTATATAAACTCAAGTATCATGTAATAAGAATGCTGACTACGTACTTTTTATGGTGGATTTGTCTGCTATTAATCAGGTCTATGTTATGAATTTAAATTATTTGACTCATTTTATTCATTTCAACATACTTTTTTAACTCGGTAAACTTGATTTGTCACCACAAGAAAAATAGTGTATTGTCTACGAAATTTTTCAATATTTTTCCAATATATATGCCTACGAAATTTCCAACAAAAATAGTTTTGTCCTTAAGTAGTAAGACTTGCCTACGATTTGCCTACAAAATATTATATATACATAGACTATTTTTAAACTACAAATATAATTGCCTACGAAAATATAAATTGCCTAGAAAATTAATAAAAGTCAATATGCTTCAAACAATTTATTTATCCGGTAACACCAACAGTACTTGGCTGTAACATACATTCTTTAATGCATCACATTTCTTCCATCACATTAATTAATTCAAACAAACCTTAAAAAGGTACTAGCTAGTATTTATATAAGCCTCAAACTTCTCCAAGTGAACACACACCTAAGTCACATTATCTTAATTTCCAAATATCATGGGAGTTAATTCCAAGCTTTTGTTCCTTAATTTCTTTGTAGTAATCTTCTTCTTTCATCATATCAATGCACAAAGCCTTAGTAGCAGTTTCTACAAGAGGACATGTCCTACACTGGAGTAAACGATACGACTGCCAAAATCATTTCTCGTGCACCATCGCTTGCTCCAGCGTTGCTCAGAATGCATTTTCACGATTGTTTTTGTTAGGGTACGTCTCAATCTTAATCTTTAATTTCCTATATTATTTTTTTAGAATTATAGTTTTAGGAATTATGTTTGTATATACGTGACGTGACATGTAATTGATATGAAAAAATGGTCCTTTTTTTTAGAGTATATGTGCGCATATAAATGTTGATTATTTTTGGTACTCCGTGACATATATGCATAGTTGCATATATACACTTTAATTAACTCTAATTTGGTTAATCAAATATAATAAAAATAAAAATATGTACTATCTAATTAAACAATATTAGTAGTTAGAGAAATATAAAAAGGGAAAATTAAAGAGTGCATGCTATATGGAATTTCACTTGATATATACTCCATAATCTTGCATGTCATCTAAAATAGGGGCTCAACATATATAGGTACGCATGCATATAATTAATTACAAAATACATGATTTTTATTTTATTTTGAAAGAATTACATCAGTCCTAATTAATTAATTAATTTTAAAAGAATTTCATCTCATCTAAAAGTCCGAACTTGCAAAAAGAAATGTGGATTTAACTCGTTTATATTATTTCTTTTAACAACTTTACTTTGAACAGGGGTGCGATGGCTCCGTTCTTATAAACTCTACGAGAAATAGCAGTGCAGAAAAGGATTCAATTCCCAATCAAAGCCTTAGAGGGTTCGAAGTAATTGATAGAGTAAAAGCTGCAGTGGAAAATAAGTGTCCCGGAAGAGTATCATGTGCTGATATTTTAGCTTTAGTGGCTAGAGATGCGGTTTCTCAGGTAATTAATTAATTTAAGAAATTACACGAATTTAATTTAATTGTTTTGATTACAACTATTAGTAACATATTGAAATTAATTTGGTTTTGCAGATTAAGGGCCCATTTTGGCAAGTTCCATTGGGACGAAGAGATGGAAACGTGTCCATATCAAATGAGGCATTGATCAATCTCCCACCTCCATTTTTCAATTCCACTCAATTGATTGCATCATTTGCTGCAAAGGGTTTGAATACTAAAGATCTTGTAGTTCTCTCAGGTAATTCGGAATAATTGATACTAAACAATGCTAATTTAATTACTTTAATTTCAGTAAGGAATATATTTTCATATAGTATTTATAAATTCTTTAGTAAAAAATATGAAAACCAGATAATTTAAAATAATCAATTGTTGCAATCAACGATCGGAATAGACAAATCGTTTCAAAATGCCATTTGGTTAAAGGGGAAAATTAATTTAGCCACAACTTAATATTCATTATTTCTTAGCTAAGGATCAAAAAAATTTTTTTTTTTTTCATCTTTATGTTGCACGATCATACCAATATAACTTGATCAGATTCTTCAATATAATTCACCAGCTTGTTTTCCCCTTCATACGTATGGAATTTTTATAATGCTACATATATAATAAGACTAGTGACCCTTGTTTTTGCACGATGCAACTGATGCACAACTTATATTGTTCAATAAAAATAAATAACAGTATTAAGTACTAAAAAATAACTAATTAATATTATTCAATGATAACTAGTAATATCGTGCACTAAAAATAATTAATACTTTTTAATGAAAATAATTGACACGTTCTCTTAAAAAACACTAATATTATTATAAAAAATACACCAATTACACCGTGTCATGCAATAATACATAATTATAACACAATATGAAATTTTTGCTCCCATAAACGAAAGCAAAATCCTAGATCCGACACTGATCGACATCTGGTCTAACTATTCATATACGTATATTCTTTTTAATTTTCAGGAGGCACACAATCGGAGTTTCCCACTGCAACGCCTTTTCGAACCGTCTCTACAACTTCACGGGTCAAAACGACGCGGATCCGAGCTTGGATCCGAACTACACAGCCGCCCTAAGGAGGAGATGCCCCCCTGCGGACACGACCACCATTGTTCAAATGGACCCCGGGAGCTCACAGAATTTCGACGTAAATTATTTCAAGATCGTCAGCAAAAGAAGGGGACTTTTCCAAGCGGACGCAGCTCTTTTGAACATTGCAGAAACCAATGCCTACGTACAGCTTCATTCCACTCCATCTGGGACGTCCAGTTTCTTTAAGGACTTTGCTGAATCGATGGTTAAGATGGGACGGATTGGCGTTCTTACAGGCAGTGCTGGTGAAATAAGGAGGATTTGTTAATTAGTTTTGTTTGTTTGTTTGTTTGTGGGAAGATTTGATGATTTGGTATTTGTTGGTTAGGGTTTATAATAATTGCTTAGTTTGGGTTGACGTTGATTTGTTGTTTTATTTTGTGTGTAATAAGTGGCGGTGATGTCCTAATTGATCATTGCTACAAGTTTAGTATGTACATTTTGTAACTTTTTAAAGAAATATTTAATAAATGTCCCCTTTCGTGGCCAGATCGATGTTTTAATTTGTGATAAAAAAAATAAATCGTGGTTTTTTTTTTCGAAAGAATCGTTTTTTTTTTTCTATTACAAATAGTTATGATAATGTTTGTGCGGATTTGAGCAATCATGCATTAATGTCGTGATTAATCATGGCACATGTAATACAAAAGAGAATGAAATCACTCGATTTATAATTGGTGTTTATTTTATATTTCTTATATAATATGGATGATAATGTTTTAGTGGCTTTGAGCATTATGCATTAATGTCGTGATTAATCATGGGACAATACGAAAGTGTGTGACAATTATATTTTGAGTGATTATATAAGTTGAAATTTTATTTATAACAAATTAAAACACACGGGACATGTCGAGATTAGAGGTGATCCCGATTTTAGAATTGTCGATTCTTGTCTCATAATCATTGATTAACGAACCCTTGGGGTGTAGAAAATTCACATACTCTCTCTTTGAAACTTGTTTATAATATAAAATTAATAATATTATACTCATAAACTAAACCAATAACATTTATACTATGATCTTAGTGTATAAGTGCAATAATATCAGTTAATAAGTGTAATAGTATTAATTTATAAATGTGATGATATAAATTTCATATTACGAACAAGTTTCACCGAAAACTTACTCTAGAATATTACATCCTAAGTATCGTGTTTCGTTTAGAGCTTGTAGGGTTTTTTTTCCCACTAAAAATGTGTTTTGAAACACTTAAAACAGCTTTCAAAAACACTTATTTTCAAAAATTGTGAGAGAGAGCTTTAATAATAAGTGATTTTGAAAGTTGTTTTAAATGTTTCAAAACACGCCCTAAAAGTAAAAGTCAATATCCACATGCAAGAGAGAGGATGACAGATGCTGGTGCGACCTAGCAATTAAGATCAAGAAATTAACGACCTAGCACTCGTAACAAAACTTGTTCGGTGAAACTGGTTAAGGGGTGTGACTTATATTACTAAAGTGTGTGATTTTTTATTGTAAAGTGTATTACTCATAAAAGTGAAGGGTGTGACTTATGTTATAGCAAAGAGTGTCGTAGTGATAACTAAAGTGTATGACTTATATTACTAAAGGGTGTGACTTATATTACTAAAGTGTATGTCTGTAAAAAAAAAAAAAAAAAACAATTTCACGGTGAACAAGTTTCACAGCATACCAACTCAAAAAAATTATGTATGGATGTTTGGATAGACTCATACATTTACTTTTTTAATCATATTACTAGCAATTAATTAGCTTAACAGTCATCTGATCACATTTTTTCTCAAATCTTGGGCACGTCTAATTACAGGCCCATTGGAGGACAGCCCAACAAAATTAGTTGGGCATATTGTAAGTTACAGATCTTTAAGACCAGCTGTGGCCCAACAGGCTATAATCCATGCATTATAATCCAAGAAAGACTTTGGATTCACGTTATGTATACCTACCCAAGCAGTAGCTAGACAGCCAAGATGAACTAGAGAGAAAATAAATTTATATGATTGTTAAAAAATTAAAAATATATATAAAGAAGAATAAAAATGAAATAAACGAGGTTGCAAAGGTTAATCAGAAATGGGACCACATCTGTCGCCTACTCAACTTTGTAACAAAATATCTCACTTGAACGCATCTCGATTTATAACCCCGATTTATATCAGAAATGGGACCACAAAGATTTATAACCCCGGTTTCACCCGACCCGAATAGGTCATATTTAGGATTCATTATATAGGGTGTAGATGGTTCATCCAAATTAAAATTAAATTGAATCTTGTACACCAATCGTTGTTCATTAAATTCGTATTGACATGTTAATATTTCAAAATAAAATAATATTCCCTCCATAAATGACGTTTTATTCATTAGTCTAAATGAAAAATTAGGTGATATTTTACATTTTTGGATGTAAATTAATTATATTCTTCCTAAATTACTCTTACACTTATTAAAAATATTTTGGTACAGTAGGCCAAGAGCTGATAAGTCCGAATTTTCAATTATACTGATATTTTTTTATTTGCATGTGTCCATTTTGTTTTTTTGTTTTCATAAATGTGTTTTTCATCATGTCTTTAATTAAATTTGTAATTTTGTAGGCATAATGCATCAAAAGGCCCCTAAAACTATCACCTTTTGTTTCGAAAGGTCCATAAACTATTTTTTATTTTAAAAAACCCTTAAACTATCAATTTTTGTTTCGAAAGGCCCCTGAACAATTTTTTTTGTTTAAAAAAATCCTTAAACTATCAATTTTTTATTTTATAAGGCCCTTTTCTTAGAGTTTGTTAGAGATATTTTTTTTAATTTTGGGGATTGATCTGAAAATAATAGCATTGAAATTGAGTTAATGTGTCATATTTTATCGAAAAACATTAAGCTAGCTAAGAAAAATATAGTTCAAGAGTCTTTCGAAACAAAAATTGTTAGTTCAAGGGCTTTTTAAAACAAAAAATAGTTCAGGGGTCTTTCGAAACAAAAGATGATAGCTCAGGGGTCTTTTGATGTATTATACCAATTTTGTATGGTATCATAACTATATATATAATGAGAGATCAGAGAATATTACTTCAAGAGAAACACTCATGTGAACTAGGTTCACACATGAACTCTATCATTGTTATGTGTAAAAACTATCACTGTTATGCACAAAAACTTTCACTGTTTAAAAATATAAAGCATTTTCTAAACAGTGATTATTTTTTTTCATAACAGTGATAGTTTTTATACATAACAGTGAGAGTTTTTGTATGTAATAAAGGATACTTAAATAACCAAGTTTATAAAGATGAACCGCGCCTATATCTGAGTTTTTGTCTTACTTTAAATAATGCCTTATCAGTTATGCCTAGGGGTGAGCATTCGGTAAAAACCGAACCGAACCGAATTAACCGAATTTCACACCATAATACACCGAAATCGAACCATTTAAGCCTAAAACAGATTGAAACCGAACCGAATTTTTTCGGTTCGGTTTCGGTTTAAAACCGAAAAAACCGAAATTTTAACATTATTGAATTAAGTCATTTAATAACACAAAAATTCGGATATTTCGGTTCGGTATATTTACCGAAAAAACCGAACCGAAACCGAACACCAATTTTTTTTAAATGCAAAACCGATCCCGAACCGAAAACCAATTTAACCGAACCGAATTTATATTTCGGTTCGATTCGATTTTTCGGTTTTTACCATATTCTGCTCACCCCTAGTTATGCCTATAGGATTTTTGGTACGTATTAGCTAAACATGCAAAAAGAATCACATGCTAAAGAAACAAGTTCAACGCCACTTTTTTATTCTTAAATAAATATCCCAACCCAATTAAATTCGTTACCAAGGAATTTTTTTCCTGTAACGATCGACGCTTCCAAAAAGCCCATAATAATTGTTTTAATAGTCTTATTCTGTGGGCTGGTTCGCTTTGTATCTGTACTTCCTTGGGGGCATTTCTTTTTGCTCTCCTCTAATAATATTTTGCCTTTTTCCAAAAAAAAAAAAAATTTGTTTTAATAATAGAAATTAAATCAACTTGATTATATATGTACGATGTTTTTCGTTGTCGTAACTGTTGTACATGTTCATAATTATTAGCGTACACAGCAATTTCCCTCTCATTTTTTTATGTTGTTTAAGTTCCCATCGAATTAGTTATCATAATATTGTCAATATATATATATATATATATATATGGAATGAATGAGCTGGTTTCACAAAGTGTAGTAGGTTTCATTATTGGTTTCTTGTTCATAATTAGCAGCCACACACAGTCACCTAGTCTGCTTTTATCAGCTTGCATATGTCATTAAAATATACTTCCTTCAACGAACAATATGCTCAGATAGTTGTAACATGTTATACAACTTAGATTAAGTCCATTTATGAATAATGTAATTGATTGTGAGTCAAGTATAATAATAACGTTGAGTATTAATTAAGTGATTGTTGGACAATATGAAAATAAAAAAAGATTGTATCCATAGACGTACTTAATCTACATTTTCGTAAAACATGTTTCAACCCTCTAATCACATTTTTTGTGGTTAGAGAGGGTATTTATTATTCAAAAAATATGTAAAAGTATAATAAAGAAATTTAACAACATGAAATTTGCAATGACCTAAATTCATATATATATATATATGGTGGATAAGGTTTAGATAATTATATATCAATTATCAATGTGATTTGGACTTGTGATCACGTCTCCATTTTTTTAGTCCATTTCTAGTATTTTTTTAGTCCATTCGTTGACTACCAACGTTTTTTCTTTTAAATTTCTTACAACACCATTTCATAAATCTACCAAAACAAATTTAATGTACTACTGAAATAAGATCGCTCCTGTTCCATCAACTTAATTAGTATTAACTAACTCAGATGGGATACAACCTCAACTTTTCATATTTTTTAAAATGGTCCCAGAAAAATTTGATGTACGAAATTGACCTCAATTTTAAGTAAATTGTACCATTTTCATCCCAAATTCGCAGGAGTTGACGAAATGACGTTGTTTTTTATCATGTGTCTTACATGTGAGCATTCAATTTGAAGATTTCTGGTTGAAATGCATGACCATAAAACGACCTAGTTTCATCAATTCCGGAGAATTTGGGACGAAAATGTTACAATTCGCGGAAAAAATGGGACCAATTTCGTACATCAAACTTTTTTTAAACTTTTTTTAAAAAGGTGAAAATGTTGAGGGAAATTAAATAAATAGATTATTCCCGACCCTCTCTACAAGCTCGAGCTTTTAGATGAGACGGAATTCTCTCATGGTATCAGAGCCCAGGTTGTGAGTTCGATTCCCGTGGAAGCACTCCACCCATTTAAATTGTCCACTCTGTTGGGTCTCCTCTCCAGAGAGCAGAGGCAATGATTCGGTCCACGAGTGAGGGGGAGTGTTGAGGGAAATTAAATAAATAGATTATTCCCGACCCTCTCTACAAGCTCGAGCTTTTAGATGAGACGGAATTCTCTCAGAAAAGTTATAAAACAATTTTGAATTCAGCCTCCAATGAACCTATGGTTTGAACCTTATAATTTAATGAGTAGAGTTTGAAACTATGATTTTTTTCTCTGATACCATGAAAGATTTCGTCTCATCTAAAAGTTTGAACATGTATAGAGGTGTGTGAAATTAATTTATTTATATATATATATATATATATATATTAATTTCTTAATAATTAATATATATATTTTATTTTTTTTGGGTATCTCAAAAGGAACTTTTCCTTCGCACAGTGGTTAAGATTAGAGGTACCTACGCTATATTAAATTATGATAAAGTACTTGATTTGTTAGCATACTTTGGTCAAGAAAAAAGTATAGCAATTATTGTCAGGTCCTACCTTAGCTTTCTAATCAATCCATATATAGTGCCTATAAAATCACTCATTTTATCATTGATTTGGTATAATCTCTACAAAGTATATCTCCGAAAAAGAAAGTGATTTTGACTAGAGATATACCCCATCAAGAATGGGAAATTTTGGGATTGTTACATTCTTGGTATTAGCCATATTAGTAGTCTCTACTAATGCTGATTTACAGTTGAATTTCTATGCAAAATCATGCCCAAAAGCTGAGAAAATTGTACTAGACTTTGTCAATGAGCACATCCCAAATGCTCCTCCTCTTGCAGCAGCTTTGATCAGAATGCATTTCCATGACTGCTTTGTTAGGGTAAGTATATATATATATATATATATGTATGTATTATCGTGCGTTTACGTTCAGTATCAATTTACGTCATGCAATTCAGGGTAGATTCAAATATAAATTCTTTTTATTTTTACTTTATCAATTTTAGCCCTAGATTATTTAATTTTAATACTAAGGACATTTTATCACTTCAACCTTAAATTATACGGCGTAAATTGATATTAACTCTGGCGGAACAATATTTTATCATTTTTTAAAAGTTTTTTTTACTCTAAATAAGTAATTATAATAGGGATGTGATGCATCAGTCTTACTGAACACCACAACAAGCGCGGGAAACCAAACGGAAAAAGTTGCACCACCTAATCGGACACTCAGGGGATTCGACTTCATCGACAGGATAAAGAGTCTGCTTGAAGCCGAATGCCCTGATATCGTCTCGTGTGCTGATATCATTTCTTTGGCATCAAGAGATGCTGTTGTAGCCACTGTGAGTAGATTAAACAATTCTTTTTTCTAATTATTTAATATATTAACTATTTATTTAAAATATTTGTATAAATAATTTATTTATTTAAAAAAAAAAAAAAACAGGGTGGTCCATTTTGGAAAGTCCCAACAGGGCGTAGAGATGGGGTGATATCAATTGCTTCAGAAGCACGAGCACAAATTCCAGCTCCATTTAGCAACATTTCCGTACTTCAAACTGATTTTGCTAATAAGGGTCTTAATTTGAAAGATTTGGTAGTATTGTCTGGTGAGTATTCAAATTCAATTTTTTTTAATCTTATATTTTATTATTTAATCTTATATTTTATTATAACTGTCACAAAAATCATCCAACATATGTCCACTTTTAGAAGTTCCTGTTGTGGGACTACAATTAAAGCTCCCACATTTTTTTATACAAAAATGATAAAAGCAACATGTATTGCATGCATTGATCAATTCTTTTGAGTAGATTAACAAAAATGTTCAATATATTTAAGAATAAAATGATCACTTAACAGAAAGATGGAGGTAGTACCCAGGGTTGAAAATGACAATTGGAATCACTTCAATCATGTATATAGCGTGCTACAATAATTTTGTCATAAAATAATTGAAGTTTTAGCTACCATGATCAGAGCATAATTTGGACATATGACGTTTTAATGAGTATTGAATTGTTGATTTGTATTAGTTTGCAGTCCATATTATATACTCCCTTCGTCCCAGAAGATTTTGCACACTTTTCTTATTGGGACGTCTCACAATACTTTGCACACCCAGAAAAGGAAAAACTTCTAACTAAACTTCATCCTCACAATATTCACATATGTAATTACACAAAATGTCATTGCTTTGGGACCCATCCATACACTTAATCAAACTACTTTATTCATTTCATACATAAAAGTTTACAAAATTACCCTCCAACACTCCACTCATTAATCATTATACATTTTTCCTTCTGGGACGGAGGGAGTATAAGACTGTTTCGAACGAGTCTTTTTATTTTGATTTTTTTTTGCTTCTAATTAAAAATACAAATTAAATGTGATATTTTTAGGTGCTCACACTATCGGCATTTCTCATTGCACATCGTTCACAAACCGTCTGTACAATTTCACCGGGCTGGGAGATCAGGACCCCGCCCTGGACAGCGAGTATGCTGCCAATCTAAAAGCTAAAAAATGCATGGCCATCAACTCAACCACAAAAGTCGAAATGGACCCCGGAAGTTTTAAGACATTCGACCTAAGTTACTTCAAACTTGTCCATAAACGAAGGGGTTTATTTCAATCCGACGCAGCATTACTAACGGACTCAAGAACCAATTCGTTTATTACTCAACTCGTGGGAGGCACTCTCCAGAATTTCTATAAAGAATTCGCTATATCGATGGAGAAAATGAACATGATCGAGCCCAAAACAGGAACTTCCGGAGAAATTCGGAAGCATTGCGCCCTTGTTAATTCTTAAATTTCTTTACTTCGTATGCAAGTGTTTGAGTGAGTTTACTTACAAATTTTTAAAGTTATTTCACAGTTTATTTAAGCGTCTTTGTGTAATATGTTGCAAGATGTATGTAATTTGATTAATCGAAAGACTGTAAATGTTGTGTTTTGTTGTTTATAATAATGAACATATTTTCGATCTTCTACAAATCTAATAATAACTATGAGTCCCATCATGTATATATTTAATTTAATAATTTATTTTGTCGGGGTTGAGTTTAAATATGAGTCTGTAGGGTATGTTTGTTTTGGGCTTATAGTGAGCGTGGAAAATTTCGGACTTTGAAATCCTAGAATTTCAAAATCGTGATGAATAGTTAAAATATATGTTTGTTGTGGGATTTTATAGGGTAAAATGATGGAAAAGTTGATTGATGTGATATTATTATATAATTTTGAGTGTATTGGGAGAATAAAAAAGTAGATGATGTGAATGTATAGAGAGTTAAAAAAGTAAAATAGTAGTAAGTGATGAAATAGACTAGGGTTAATAGGATTTCAAAATCCTTACTTTAAATTTCAAAATAAAGTAGGGTTTGAAATTGTAAAGTCCAAAATCCGGTCGGGATAGTCGCGAAACAAACATACCATAAAATACTTTTTTTCCACCGTATACAAACTAAGGAACAACATGAAATTTGGAAAAGTTGTATTCCTCAAAATATGTTTATGATGATTAAAATAATATATAAAATATATTAAAATAATCACTTAAATAACTCCCCTCCTCAATTTGCTTCCCATTAAAGAAAAAAAAACCCACTTCAATTCTTGTAGCTTTCTCTCATTTAATCTTTGAGTAAATAACCGGTGAAATTTGTTCATATGAAATTTATATTATTACACTTATAAATTAATATCATTACACTTATAAATTGATATCATTATATTTATAAATTAAAATTATAATATTAAATAATATTAGTATTAATTTATAAGAGTAGTGGTATAAATTTATAAATGTAATGGTATTAATTTCATATTATAAATAGGTTTCACATGAAAGTTTGTGTTAATCTTTTGATGAATTTTAACTTTGTGCATAGTGAGCCAAATTGTTCGTGGGTTTACTCTCCCTCCCAACTTTGGATGTGGACTAAGAAAAAAAAGTCATGAATAGGACCATTTATTAGCTAGCTTGTATATTACTCATTTCGTCCCAATAGTACAAGTTCCAATTTATAAAAACACAATAGTTTCCAATTTGTAAGAACGTAATAGTACAGGTTCCTACCTCAAAATTTGCAAGTACATATTCTCCACAAGTATACATATTTCAAGCTTAAAGTTCATTTTTCTCCTGAACAAAAAAATCTCAAGATGAACAACCTTCTAACCTATTGATGAAGCACAAATTGCCGACTAAACATAGATCTGAAAAAAATCGAAAATGTCCAGTGGAAGGAGAAGTCGTTAATTAAGTGGGCTCACGGAGATTATCCACTGCCCTAAAACACCATATTGGTGCCTAATCTCGTCATTGCAGAATAGAAAGAAATTCAATTGAAATAGAGAGAAGATGTGACTATAGAAAAGACAAACAATCAGATCATTAAATAATCTCACTGAAATCCGCTAAGATAAATTAATTTTTCATCACAAACCTCAGTATAGACAAAATTAACGAAATTGAACTGTTTTGAAATAGCCGATCGTGAAATTAAGAAAGACATCAAAAATAAAATTGAACTGTTTTGAAATAGCAGATCGTGAAATTAAGAAAGATAGTCAAGGGTTTGTCGTCAATTACAAGATCAAAAACTCTAGTCCATGGTACAAATTAATAAAAATCACAATAACAATTAACTATTTCCAACAAAGAAATTTAAACGATTAAGATAGAAAAATTACTCAAAGCTAGGAAAGGATGTAGGGAAGAGCCGCTGAAGATTAATGAGAAAAATTGGGTGTATTTACACTAAAATTTTGAGCTGCTTTATTTAGTCTATATGGACCGACATATTGGGTTATTTTGAGCTCATTCTTTATATTTCCGTATTTGGATGTTTATTTGTCCTCGTGCGATGCTTAAAAATAATATATATAGATATTTGGATTGGAGTTCTGATGGGTTTTAGTTATTTACCTTACTAGTTATTCTCGTGCGTGAATCGCGAATTTGAGTATTATTGATTTTTATATGTAAAATTGTAATAAAATGAATTGTAATAAAAGTTAAAATTAAAATTTATTTTGTTCGGATACTCATTAATCTATATTAATTTCTTTCACTACTAATTATCATTGATATATAAAAATTATATATATATATATATGATGTAATAATTATTTAATTAATCATATGACTTTTAATTATATACTAAATTCGCCATAAATACTAAATGTATAAAATGATAGTACTAAAATTCAACAAAAAACTTATATAATCTAAAACAAAATTATTTAGATTCAACTTATATAATTAAAAATAAATAAAACTCTTTAAATATAATAAAATAAATATTTTAGATATAAAATTTATTTTTATATATGCAATATATATGTAAATTTTAAAATCGTTAAAAGACAATTAACTTGCTATGTAGTGTTTTAAAAATAAATTTAAAATAAAATTATTTTTTTTTGAAAACCAAATAAAATTATTATTAAAAATATGAAATTTGTAATGCAAAATAAAAAATAAAATAATAAATGTTGAATGGATAAATTTAAACATTCATTTTGATGGAGAGTGGGACTCACTATTGCACCATAGACTTCACTATGATACGAACTTACTTTACTTTACATAATAAGGTTGTGTTTCTTTTCGTCCTGAGAGATACAGATGGAGATGGGTTCCACTTATCCCGACCACTTTTCAAATTATTATATGATTATTTTTTCTTACACTAACTCATGACTTAGCTCACTCTTTGTAAACATAAAGTTAATTAAAAATCATCACAAAATAAAGGGGGAAAGAGGAAGTCTTTATAAGAATTCATGAGATGGGCTATATTAACTGATTGCTTTAATAACTTGTATATTTATTTAATCAAAATAAACACTTTTGGAGTAGTTCAGCTTCTGCAAATTGTATGTTGTTTTTTAGTTTGCTATTTTAAAGGGTTATTCAAACAGTTAAACTCGTTTCAAATATGACAATATGATCGGCTCAATAGGTTTATTGAGGATTGAAAGTGCGTTTATAAACAACAACATATTAATAAGCTTATGATCAATCAAATCTCGACCACATACATCCTGCATCATATTACACAAAGAAGTTTTAAAAAACTGTGGAATAACTTAAAATATTTGTAAATACACTCAAACACTCTGCACAATTTCAAACAGGGCCGTGCTTCTTTTGAGTCGGACGAGTCGTCCGACTCAGGCCCGAAAATTTTGTCGATTTTTAGGGGCCCAAAATTCTATATGCATATTATATTTGTAAAATTAATAATGTAATGCGAAATGTCTTAGTGGAAAGAGCAACTATTTTATTCTATTTTGTCTAGGGTTCGAGTCCCACCTTATGCAAATTCTTAATTTATTTTGAATCCATGCTTTATCCAAAATAAAATTTAAGCACCACAAGTCCAAAAATTTTAATTTAATTCTTTAAATATATGACATGCACATAATTAAATTTATCCTAATTTTTTTGGTATAAAATCTGGCCAAATAAATTTTATTTCGAAAAAGAAGTATCATTTTTGTTATATTTTCGCAATTCTCAATTATTAATTTTACCCTAAAAATTAATTTATTATGAAAAATAAATTTTCTTTCATAAACTCTCTCTCCTCTCTTTTATTTTTATTGGAAAAAAAATTATCAGAATTTTATGTATCTTATTTTTATGAAAACATCAAAAGTGACAAATAATTAATGTGAAACGATGAAATCTATTGCATACACATAATAAAACTTTTAAATTGTGAAATACAGTCAATTTGTATAATCTTTTAATTTATATACATAAAGAGTATGAGGGGTCAATTTTAAAATCGACTCGGGCCCTAGAATTTCTAGGATCGGCTCTGTCAAACACTATAATTGTATTTGTTTTGGGATTCACATGAATGGACTTAGGACTTTACGCTCCTCGTCTCATACGAGTTTGAAATTTAGAGTCTGATTTTCAAAACACACATTCAATCCACACCTACAAATACCTACACAACCACTTACTATTTTTCACAATACATCATACTTTATACATTTTATTACTATTTTCAATATAATATAATAATACAATAGCAATCATTATTAAACATTGATTTGACATAAATTTAAATATCACTCTACTCAAATCTCAAATAAACATATACATTTACTATTCATCAAGAATTCTAAATCTTGGATTATAAAACATTGACTTGCACAGCATACTCTCAAAACAATGTTGGGGAATTAATTGCCCGGATCTATTCGGGATGAATATTTAAATACAAATTTAATTCTAACAATTATTACTAGCATGAATTAATCCTATATTAATTCAAATAATAATTCAACAACAAATCATGCATATAAACAGTTCACATAAATCCTACGCATGCGGAATTGCTACGGATCTACGTGAACTAACCTCTCGGAGTGACAACCGTTGAGAAAATGGATCCCGTTCACACGAACACACCAAAAGACCTTCTCAAGTATTCCCTTATCCTTGTTCAACAATCCAGTGGTAGGAATTCGCGAACAATTTAACAAAAAGAAAAATAAAATTATGTTGCACCACCTTTGTGGATTTCTAATTTTTCCAACATATGGAATTGCACTTGGGGATGAAAAACTCATCCCCTATTTATAAGAGGTGGTGGCCAATTTTTTGCTAGGAAAAAGGGAGAGAAAATCTCTTTCTTGATCTCCAAGAAATCTTGAATATATATCCAATATATTCTTTTCTCCATAATTAAAATATTCCATAAAAATCTCACTCTCTTATTGTTATGGTATTTTCGAAATATAGGATAAAGATTCCAAGATTTGGATCTTCTTGAATTTATGAGATATACTTGTATTCCAAGAATACATATCTTCCATAATATATTTTCAAGAAAATCAAGAAAATATTTCTTTCCCTATATTTCTCATTATTTTCGAAAATTTCCAACAAACATCCAAGTGGGAGATTTCTTGAATTTAATGAGATAATCTTGTATTCCAAGAATACATATCCTCATTCCATAACAAAATTCAAACAAAATCGGCTTCCATGGTAGAATCGGCGATGCATTTCTGCTTAACGCTTCTCCATGTCATGGCTCCTCCCCTCATGCAAAACACACTACCGGAGGTAGATTTTCTGGAATCTAAGTCTGATTGGAAATTCGAGTCCGTGTAACCGATGGGGATTAGACTATCTGACTGATAAACTAACATTCTATCCCGAGTTCTTTTCAGATACTTCAGAATGTTCTTAACAGTCGTCCAATGCTCTTTTCCGGGATTACTTTGATATCTCGCTACCATCAACGGCAAAGCAGATATCCGGTCTCGTGCACAGCATTGCACACATAAGGCTTCCGACAGCCGAAGCATAAGGAATGTCTTTCATGTCATCTATCTCCTTTTGTGTCTTAGGGCACATTTCCTTGGATAGATGGATTCCATGTCTGAAAGGTACGAAGCCTTTCTTGGAATCCTGCATGCTGAATCGCTTCAAGACAGTGTCTATATATGAAGCTTGCGATAAGCCTATCATCATTTTCTTGCGATCTCGAGTGATCTTGATCCCAAGGATGTGTCCGGCTTCCCCTAAGTCCTTCATATCAAACTGTTTTGAAAGTCATGCCCTTACGTCTGACAACACCTTTACATCGTCCCCGATGAGCAGAATGTCGTCTATGTATAGTACCAAGAATACCAATACAGTTCCGACACGCTTCTTGTACACACAACTTTCGTACTCATTTTGATCAAACCCATAAGACTTTATTACTTGATCAAAACATTGGTTCCAAGCTCTGGATGCTTGTTTGAGTCCATAAATGGACTTCTTGAGCTTACAAACTAGGTGTTCTTGGCCTTTTTCAATGAAGCCTTGGGGTTGTTGCATATAGACTCCCTCTTCAAGACTTCTGTTAAGGAAAGCCGTCTTGACATCCATTTGCCAGATTTCAAGGTCGAGATGCGCAGTAATCGACAAGAGGGTTTGGATGGACTTGAGCATTGCTACAGGTGAAAAGGTTTCCTCATAGTCGATCCCTTCTTTCTGAGTATAACCTTTCGCCACAAGCCTTGCCTTGAAGGTTTCCACCTTCCCGTACGGTCCTCTTTTCCTCTTGTATACCCACTTACAACCAATGGGTTTGACCCCATTAAGTGGTTCGACTAGCTCTCACACTCTGTTATGATTCATAGAACCCATTTTGGCTTCCAATGCTGTTTGCCAAGAAACTGCATCCTTGTCTTGGATTGCCTCATCGTAAGTCCATGGGTCTGATTCATCTTGACCGGGGACTAAGTCCGAGGACTCTCCTACCCCCATGAATCTCTCGAGTTGTCTTACAACCCTCCCACTACGACGAGATTCCGGTTGTGTAAGTGTGTCGTTTGGTATGTCATCTTGTATAGTTGGCACTGAGGTTAGCCCCCTTAGCTCATTTAAGGTAATCTCACTTCTGGGCTTTCTTTCGTTCATATAGTCTTCTTCCAAAAATCTATAGCGGGTGCTTATTACCACCTTTTGATCTTCGGGACCATAGAACATACACCCTTTTGTTCCCTCGAGGTATCCTATAAACAACCTTAATTCTGATCGAGGATCCAATTTTCCGGCTTCCTTGTCCAACATGTAGGCCGGACACCCCCAAATTCTCATGTGTCTCAAACTGGGCTTTCGCCCGGTCCACAATTCTTTGAGAGTTTTGGGAACCGATTTGGATGGCACCAAGTTCGGAATATAAGCCGTTGTTTCCAAGGCATGACCCCAGAACGACTTCGATCAGATCGTAGAGACTTTATACATTTTTCCCTATGATTCTCTGCTTGAGCCTTAAATTCTTTGAATTTGTCAAAGGTCTCAGATTTATGCTTCATAAGGAAAATATAGTCGTACCTTGAGTAATCATCAATAAAGGTGATGAAATACTCATAACCTCCTCTTGCTTTGATTGACATTAGACCACATACGTCTGTGTGAACGATTTTTGACACTTCTTTGGCTCTATTCCCCTTAGCTCCGAATGTCCTCTAGGTTATTTTACCCTCCAAACATGATTCGCAAGTTGGGATTGGTTCAACCCGGAGAGACTCCAATGAACCATCTTCTACCAACCTTTGAATCCTTTTTGGATTAATATGTCCCAATCTGAGATGCCATAGAAGTGTCTCGTTCATGTCTGATGAACGTTTTCTTTTATCAGAAATAGTCGATGTGTTATAGGATGCATTTCGTGAGTGGTGTGCACATATAATAGTATAGAGATTTGTTCATCAATGTCCCATAATAGATACACTCATCATTTAGATAAATGATGTCATTCTTATTAGAAGAAACTCAGTATCCATCAAAAGAATTTTAGAAACTGAAAGTGAATTCTTTCTAAAACTGGGAACATAAAGAACATCTCTTACAACTAAAATTTTATCACTAATAGATAAATGCACTTCTCCCACTGCTTCAGCTGCCACTCTCGTAGCATCGCCCAGTGTGATGAGGATCTTACTCCCACTAAGTTGTCGGGTCAGTTTGAACCCGTGAAGCAAACATGATCAGTGGATCCCGTATCAACTACCCACGAATGAGAAGTATACGCCGCTAAACAAGTTTCAACAACTAGTGCGTGAGAATTACCTTTCTTTCCGGCCCTTTTGGGTTGGAACAAGTAAACCTCCATTGTCCTTACCGCTGTTTGAAGCACTTCTCCTTTGGATTTTCCTTGACACCACCAGCATTCCTCACCTTACCATTGCCCTTGGTAACAAGTAAGTTTGATTGCTTATGGCTTTTGGTCCTCTTCTTCTTCTTGCCTTCCCTTGGCCTAGAAGATGAAAGGCGGACCACTTGCCATCAAAGCTTGAGTTTGTGCCCCATCAACGTATCTGCCGCAACCAAAGTTTACAACAAATTAGCTAGCGAGGCCAAAGTGCTCAAAACTTTTGGGCAGAGAGTGGAGTAGCAAATCGATCTGGGTCCCCAGATCCTCAAGTTTGTTCAGATGAGCCATCAATCCTGAGGACGTAATCCCTTACGGGGTTGCCCTCCTCCATTTTCAGCAATATCTCTCGCAAGGTGATCTGACGAGCCCCGCATTTTTGACTCGTCAGTTGGCTCATTTGATTTTTGGTGTGTCAAGAATCCACTTGTGCTTTTGTGCAGTTAGGACAATCATAATTTTTCGTTTCCAATCAACATAGTTTCCCATACGATTCTATTGACTTTAAGTATATTAACAGTGGATTAAAAGGTTACAACATGCTGAACTAAAATAAATAACTATTTATAAAAGTACAAACATATCACAAGGTTCGATCACATGTATCATATTAAAATCTCCAAAAAAATATGAACATGCATCAGCCAACATCTCAAAACAGTTTAAATAAGCCATGTGGGGTCATTATTTAAACACATTCAAGTAGGTTACAAACAAGAAAACAGTTACAAACCTTTAATATCCAGATTAATAGTTGGCTCTCACTTGACCAATATAAAATTGACAGGGACTTCGGGGAAGTATATGCATATCAATTTTATACCTAAGTAATAACCATGATTAAATACAGAATTATTATTTTGTTTTGAACGAGCCTCGTGGGGAGGGTCATCGTCGACACTAATAATAACCCATAATCATCCTTTCGGAATTTATTCATGTGAAATCTATCTTTTGGCCGTCCCGTGGGGGGAATTTCTCCAAAAGAATCCACAAATAAATAAATCATGGAGGTCAAAATTAATTCAATTTTATTAGCCGGAATAAAATTGTCAATTAATTATTTAAACATACTTAGTAATTTTCGAAGGTGAGATTTTTCAAAACATTTTCTCATGCATCGCATATTTAAACACAATTTAAATAAGCATAAAATAATGCAAAATATCAAAACAAAAAATTAAACACATTTGGCACATATATCCAATTGTCATGGTTAATTTTTGTCATGTCTTGATCTTGAGAAATCGTCTTCATAGCCTTCATCGTTCGTCTCGAAAAGCTCCCACTCGTCCGCAACATTTTCTTTATAATGTCCTCCGTCTAGGTCCGAAACGACGTCCGGCATTGGGTTGCTTACGGTCCAGAACACGTATCCGCGTGCGCTTGCACGCACTCCTGCATCTTGACCGGCCATCCCCGCCCGTCGCTTCGGCGAAGATTTCTCGGAATGGCATCGGATCCGCAGCCGCTTACACGCTTCGCCCACCATCGCCCACGAGCCCGCTCTTACCCGCCCAAATTGTCCGCGTCGCACTCGCCTCCGATAGCCCGTAAGGCTCGCCACGCCGCTTGCACTTGCAGGCTGTGCGAGCGCCTTTTTTCCGCGTGCCCGTTCGCGGCACCAACGCCCTCGCCGCCAATTTCTCCCGCTCCACGCCTTGAAACTGCGCCTCACAGATGCCGAGCGCTGGCTAACCCCTCAGACGCTGCTCCACCTAGCACTTCGTGCCTTGGCCCGCGTACGTCCGGGCACTTGGTCGCCCGGTTTTAATTCTTCGTCTTCGTTCTCGATCCGGTTATAATTTATTTACAAAAATAAATAAACCTAGATCTAGACTAGTCTATTACATTGATCAAATCAAACAAATCTTAATCTACTCGTGGATTTTCTCACGAGGCAAAACGAATTCGAACGAATCGAATTAAAAACCACAATTTATATGCATGCATAAATATAAGCATTCATCAAATACCATGATAATTTGATACCTGCAAAAAAGATCTAGCAATTCTACTATCCAATTTCAAATTTAATGAAAACGAATTAAATTACAATTTAAAACTCAGAGCCCGAAACCAAGGCTCTGATACCAGTTGTTGGGGAATTAATTGTCCTGATCTATTCGGGATGAATATTTAAATAAAAATTTAATTCTAACAATTATTACTAGCATGAATTAATCCTATATTAATTTAAATAATAATTCAACAACAAATCATGCTTATAAACAGTTCACATAAATCCTACGCATGCGGAATTGCTACGGGTTTACGTGAACTAACCTCTCGGAGTGACAACCGTTGAGAAGATGGATCCCGTTCACACGAACACACCAAAAGACCTTCTCAAGTATTCCCTTATCCTTGTTCAACAATCCGGTGGTAGGAACTCGCGAACAATTTAACAAAAGGAAAAATAAAATTATGTTGCACCACCTTTGTGGATTTCTAATTTTTCCAACACATGGAATTGCACTTGGAGATGAAAAAATCATCCCCTATTTATAAGAGGTGGTGGCCGATTTTTTGCTAGGAAAAAGGGAGAGAAAATCTCTTTCTTGATCTCCAAGAAATCTTGAATATATATCCAATATATTCTTTTCTCCATAATTAAAATATTCCATAAAAATCTCATTCTCTTATTGTTATGGTATTTTCGAAATATAGGATAAAGATTCCAAGATTTGGATCTTCTTGAATTTATGAGATATACTTGTATTCCAAGAATACATATCTTCCATAATATCTTTTCAAGAAAATCAAGAAAATCTTTCTTTCCCTTTATTTCTCATTATTTTCGAAAATTTCCAACAAACATCCAAGTGGGAGATTTCTTGAATTTAATGAGATAATCTTGTATTCCAAGAATACATATCCTCATTCCATAACAAAATTCAAAGAAAATCTTTCTCCCTCTTTTATTTGTATTTTTCGAAAAAATTGGAAAAATAAGCAACCATAATTTATTTTATTTTTAAACACCTTTTTCAGTTATTGGACATTATGTTTGGGCTACTTGAGGGGCCTTTAGGAGAATTAAGATTGGACCTTCTAATGGACTTTGAATATCTAATATTGAGCCACAATATTATTCAAGTCCATAAATATTAATTAATCCCACTACATAATTAATATTGCATTATCCATCTTAACCCATATTACTGTTAATATGACTCCCGGTTATTATTTCCCGTGTTTAAGATTATCTAGCCCATTAATTAATTCAAGTCACTGAAATAACTTTCCATTAATTAATATATTTTGTCCTTGGTCAAGGAACGGTTCAACATTATTATCCATACCGGAAACTAATTCCACTTGCAAGATTTGGTATGATAAATCTTATGAACCTCCCAAGGGGGCAAATCGAACAAAGCGTGCTTGCACACGATTCTTCAGATAAATCTTAGCAATCGCATGTGACCAATAATATTGCCCAAGATATAAAGTATTGAATCTCATTGATTCTCTACCCGTCATAAGTCAAAGCAATAATTACTAACCACACACGATCCTATTTAAGGGACGAAGATTAAGAAATAACGAACCACTGAGGTCTAATTCTTCCTAATTCAGTGCTGGAGAATTTATCCTCCTGTAGGTCCTATTCAGTGCATCAGTCATGCACTAGTGTAATCTCTTGGTCAAGACAAGTCAATCTGAGCCTTACACTTCAACCTTTCATGATGGATTGTTCATTTCCATCTAGGTCGTGAACAACGTACTTTTAGTTACAAGGGACTGTTAATTTAATCTTATGTGATCTGGTATCACTAAATTAACTACAATATAACACGTACTATTTATTGAACAGTTATGCAGTAAATATATGTAACATTCAATGATATTTAAAGCATCAGTGATAAATAATTTATTTCAGTAAATAAGGCAGAAATTCAGTTTGGTTATACAAAGTAAAAGCATACTTTCCATTATAACCCCAACAAACAACATATCCTACAAGAAAATAGAAGATTGTCTACGAAATATTCCAATATGTCTACGGGATACAAACGAAAATAATTTTGTCCTCAAATAGTAAAGATTACCTACGACTTGCCTACAAACTTTTGTAATCATATAGTCATTTTTATTCATTGATAAATTTACCTACGGAATAGTCAAGTGTGGATAGCTCAACTGGTTTGAGCTTCACAACCTAGGTCCATGAGGTCCTGGGTTCGAGACACGGAGAAGAAAAATTTATTCCCTCTTGTGGTGGGGTGAAAATTTCTCCTGTTGTGGTGGTTGCGGCTCCGATTGCGGTGCAGTTGTTGTTCCGAGTTACAGTATTGGGTGGTCCCCCTCTTGTGGTGGTTGCGGGTCTCGATCTACAGCAAGACGAAAAGATGTTTTCATGTGCCCGATGGTCGAAGGTCGAAGGAACTATTGTAATTAATAATTTTAGAAAATTATTGTAATTAATATAAAGATAAGTCAAAGTCCAGCTCAAAACAAGTCAATCAAGCGAGATGTATTAGCTCTAATACTATACAGTATTAGTTGAGCGATATGGTCCATTTCTTATAAATATAGCCGTTGTATCCATTCTGTAACTAACATTTTCATTTCCTTAGTTTTCTTCCTTTCCAATTCATCTTGTATTCTCTCTCTCTCTGAGATTGTTACCATGTATATTGAATAATTCTTCAAATGGTATCAGTTTTAGGTTTTGATTCCGATTGAAAGATCCTGATTTTCGTTGTGAATCGCGTCTATCGTGTTTCTGTTCTTCGCGTCTATCGCAATTTTTGGTTAGGTTTTTCGATCGTTTTTTTGTTTCGGTTGGTTAATTTTCATTTTCTATTCGATTTCTTCGATCAATTTTCTCGAATTTTGCGATTTCGATGGCTGCTCCTATTCCGGTGGTTGTTGACCCGAATTCTCTCAACCCGGCGCTAAATCCTTCTTCGCCGCTCACTCTGCATCACAGCGACAATACAGCTGTGTCAATTTTCATTGAAGCGCTGAATGGCAAGAATTTTACGTCCTGGAGCCATTCCGTCAAGCGTGCTTTGAGTGTGAAAAACAAACTTCCACTCATTGATGGTACAATTCCTAAACATCTTGAATCTGGTGATAGGGCTATATATCTTGCTTGGATTAGGGCAAACGATCTTGTTCTGTTGTGGATTTTGAATTCCATTGATCCTGAGATTAAGAAGACTTTGGAATATTTTACTGTTGCTCAAGAAGTTTGGAATGAATTACATGTTAGATATGCTAAATGTGATCTTGCTAGAGTTTTCCAACTGGAAAAGGATCTTGCCATGATATCTAAGGGTAATAAGTCTCTTGTGCAATACTATAATCATTTTAAAGGTCTATGGGATGAGTACTTAAGTTTTAGGCCTGTTCTTAAGTGTAATTGTGGAGCAATGGATCAATGTACTTGTGAACTGTTGAAATCTGTGGCTCAAACTCAAGAGCAGGACTCTGTGATGAAGTTCTTGGTTGGTCTTCACGACTCTTATTCTGCTTTAAGAAGTCAATTGTTCCTCGCTACTCCTATTCCACCTCTTGCGAAGGTCTTTTCTCTATTGTCTCAAGAGGAGTCTCAGAGATCTCTTCATGCTCAACCTGAGAGCAATGAATCTATGGCTATGCTAGCAAGAAACAATAGCTACTCCAAGTTTGTTAAAGACAAGAAGAAGCCTCTTAAATGTAGTCACTGTCAGGAGCCTGGTCATACTATTGACAGGTGCTTCCAGATCATTGGTTATCCTGTTGGGATTATACTGGAAATTATACTTTTACTTTGTATAATCAGACTGAATTTCGGACTTATTTACTGAAATAAATTATTTATCACTGATGCTTTAAATATCATCGAATGTTACATATATTTACTGCATAACTGTTCAATAAATAGTACGTGTTACATTGTAGTTAATTTAGTGATACCAGATCACAGAAGATTAAATTAACAGTCCCTTGTAACTAAAAGTACGTTGTTCACGACCTAGATGGAAATGAACAATCCATCATGAAAGGTTGAAGTGTAAGGCTCAGATTGACTTGTCTTGACCAAGAGATTACACTAGTGCATGACTGATGCACTGAATAGGACCTACAGGAGGATAAATTCTTCAGAACTGAACAAGGAAGAATTAGACCTCAGTGGTTCGTTATTTCTTAATCTTCGTCCCTTAAATAGGATCGTGTGTGGTTAGTAATTATTGCTTTGACTTATGACGGGTAGAGAATCAATGAGATTCAATACTTTATATCTTGGGCAATATTATTGGTCACATGCGATTGCTAAGATTTAATACGAAGAATCGTGTGCAAGTACGCTTGTTCGATTTGCCCCCTTGGGAGGTTCATAAGTTTTATCATATCAAATCTTGCAAGTGGAATTAGTTTCCGGTATGGATAATAATGTTGAACCGTTCCTTGACCAAGGACAAAAGATATTAATTAACGGAAAGCTATTTTAGTGGCTTGAATTAATTAATGGGCTAGATAATCTTAAACACGGGAAATAATAACCGGGAGCCATATTGACTGTAATATGGGTTAAGATGGATAGTGCAATATTAATTATGTAGTGGGATTAATTAATATTTATGGGCTTGAATAATATTGTGGCTCAATATTAGATATTCAAGGTCCATTAGAATGTCCAATCTTAATTCTCCTAAAGGCCCCCTAAGTAGCCCAACATATAATGGGAGAAAGATTTTTTTGAATTTTGTTATGGAATGAAGATGTGTATTCTTGGAATACAAGATTATCTCATTAAATTCAAGAAATCTCCCACTTGGTTATCTATAATGATAATTTCGAAAATCTTGAAAATATAGTGGGCAAGAAAGATTTTCTTGATTTTCTTGAAAATATATTATGGAAGATATGTATTTCTTGAAATACAAGAATATCTCATAAATTCAAGAAGATCCAAATCTTGGAATCTTGGACCCCAATATTTTCGAATTCCATAGCATATAGATAAGGTGGGATTTTTGTAGAATATTATAATTATGGGAAAAAGAATATAGGAGATATATTCAAGATTTCTTGGAGATCAAGAAAAGATTTTCCCACATTGTTTTATCACAAAATTTTCGTCCAATTCATGCTCTATAAATAGGGGATGGATGTTTCATTCCCAGCAACACACGAAAATTGGTTTTTCGGAAAAATATCAGCGTCGATAAAATATCAAATATTTTGTAACGTCGACAGATTGTATTTTTTTTGAAAAACGACAATTGTGAGTAGTGTACAATTTCATGTGCTGGAAAAATTAGTAAATCCACAAAGGTGGTGCAACATAATTTATTTTCCTTTTGTTAAATCGTTCACAAGAATCCTTCCACCGGATAGTCGAACGAGGACTAAGGGAATACTTGGGAAGTCCTTACAGTTAGTCTATTCAGCCATACCGCTGCCATCCTAAGAGGCGTTGCTCACGTAAACTCGTAGAATTCCGCATGCGTAGGTTTTACGTGAATTATTATATGCATGATATGTTGTTGAATTATTATTTGAATTAATATAGGATTAATTCATGCTAGTAATAATTAAAGAATTAAATTTGTATTTAAATATGCACCCCGAATAGATCTGTGCAACTTATTCCCCAACAGAATCAAGAACCCTGAGTAACCTGAGACTCAGAGAAACCTGAAGGCTCAGAGAAACCTGAAGACTCAGAAGAATCCTGAAGGCTCAGAGAAACCTGAAGACTCATAAGAAACTGAAGAATATAGCCGTTAGAATTCAGCTGACGTGGACCAATGAGAGGAAGACAACAAGCCTAAAAAAGCTGCAAAAAGCTACAGAATAGTATGGATTTGAATGTGATTCTCTCCAACGGTAACATTCAAATCCACACTATAAATACAAGATCTTCCATCAAATTAAGTGTGGAGAATGTGACAAACGATGTTATAGAGCTAAGAAGACATATACTCAAGCATTCCCACCATAGAACACAAGTCTGTAGATATACAAATATATTCAAAGAGTGTTCTACCCTAGATCTAAGCACAAATGTAATATCCTAAGCTTAGAGAGATTTTCCCATCCTTAGCATTGAGGCTAAACAAATGTAAGGGAAAATCTCACCATAGTTGGAGACAACACCAAATCCAAACCCCATTCTCGTAAGAGATTACTAGTGGTGAAGTGAGGTAGTTGTTAGGCAATCCCGTGGAGGGTGATAAGTCCCGAGGCGAACTCGAGAGGGTGATAAGTCCAGTAGGAGTGAGAGCTCGTTAAATATCTAGAGGCGAGCCCGAGAGGGTGATAAGTCCAGTTGGAGCGAGAGCTCGTTAAATATCTAGAGGCGAGCCAGAGAGGGTGATAAGTCCAGTTTGAAGGAATTTCCCTAGGAACAGGGAGAGTGGATGTAGGAGCTTGAGTCTCCGAACCACTATACTTTGTTGTGTTCTTTATTGCTTTACGTTCTTATCTTGTCATATGCATTCGATTATAAGCAAAACACAACACATGGGCTTAAAACGCAAAAATCTGGAATCACCATTCCTTCACCCCTGTTTTTATATGCATTTCATGATTTTTCCGCATTTCATGGGTTTTTCACCGGGACAAACAATAATGTTGAACCGTTCCTTTACCAAGGATAAAAGATATTAATTAATGGAAAGCTATTTCAGTGGCTTGAATTAATTAATGGGCTAGATAATCTTAAACACGGTAAATAATAACCGGGAGCCATATTAACTTGTAATATGGGTTAAGATGGATAGTGCAATATTAATTATGTAGTGGGATTAATTAATATTTATGGGCTTGAATAATATTGTGGCTCAATATTGATAATTCAAGATCCATTGGAAGGTCCAATCTTAATTCTCCTAAAGGCCCCTCAAGTAGCCCAACATAAAGTCCAATAATTGAAAAAGGTGTTTAAAAATAAAATAAATTCTTGTTGTTATTTTTCCTAAGAATTTCGAAAAATATGAATAAAAAGGGGAGAACGATTTTCTTTGAATTTTGTTATGGAATGAAGATATGTATTCTTGGAATACAAGATTATCTCATTAAATTCAAGAAATCTCCCACTTGGTTATTCATATGGAAATTTTCGAAAATTTTAAAATAAAAGGGAAAGAAAGATTTTCTTGATTTTCTTGAAAAGATATTATGGAAGATATGTATTTCTTGAAATACAAGTATATCTCATAAATTCAAGAAGATCCAAATCTTGATTTCTTTTTCCTATTTTTTTCAAAATATACCATAACAAGAGAAAGTGGGATTTTTATGGAATATTTTAATTATGGAGAAAAGAATATATGAGATATATTCAAGATTTCTTGGAGATCAAGAAAAGATTTTTTCCTCCCTATTCCATATGGAAAAATCGGCCAACACCCTCTATAAATAGGAGATGAATGTTTCATTCCCAAGTACAATTACATGTGCTGGAAAAATTAGTAAATCCACAAAGGTGGTGCAACAAATTTTATTTTCCCTTTTGTTAATTGTTCGCGAGTTTCCTTCCACCGGATTGACTAGCAAGGACTAGGGAATACTTGGGAAGACTTTTTGGTGTGTTTTAATCGACGAGACCATTGTCACTCCAAGAGGTTAGTTCACTTAAACCCGTAGCAATTCCGCATGCGTAGGATTTATGTGAAATGTTTATATGCATGATTTGTTGTTGAATTATTATTTAAATTAATATAGAATTAATTCATGCTAGTAATAATTGTCAGAATTAAATTTGTATTTAAATATTCATCTCGAATAGATCCGGGCAATTAATTCCCCAACAATCGCATCGAGCCTCGGTTTTTTTCCTCGATTTTAAATTGTAATTTAATTCGTTTTCATTAAATTTGAAATTGGATAGTAGAATTGCTAGATCTTTTTTGCAGGTATCCAATTGTCATGGAATTTAATGTGTTTATTTATGCATGCATATAAATTGTGGTTTTTTAATCGATTCGTTCGAATTCGTTTTGCCTCGTGAGAAAATCCACGAGTAGATTAGAATTTGTTTGATTTGATCAATGTAATAGACTAGTCTAGATCTAGGTTTATTTATTTTTGTAAATAAATTGTAACCGAATCGGAAATGGAGGCGGAGACGAAGAATTAAAAGATGGGATCCGGAATCGGGCGTAGCGCGGCGTCGTCGCGCTAAACGCGCTAAGGAGGCACGCGACGCGACGCGATGCTTTGCGGGCACGCGACGGGCGGGCGAGGCCGAGGGGCCGAGCGCCGGACGGATCAGCCAGGCGACGCTGGCGACGCAGCAGACGCGGCGGTGGCGCGCGGATGGATCTGCAAAGGGCGGGCGGTGGCGCGACGAGGCGGATCGGCATGGGCGCGGCATACCGGGCATCGCGACGCCGCCGAGATCCGCCGAGAGCCGCGGAGAGAGGGATGTGCCTTCTTGGCGACGTCGCCGGGCGCTTTTGGCGAAAGACGCACGAACGCCACTCGACACGGTGAGTGCTTAGGGGCGGCACTCCGACCCTGAAAGCCGGTCGATGACGTGGCTTGACAAGGCATTTTTTTTTAAGACGGTCAAGTGTGAGCTTTTCGAGATGAACGATGAAGGCTATGAAGATGATTTCTCAAGTTCAAGACATGACAAAAATTAACCATGACAATTGGATATATGTGCCCAATATGTTTAATTTTTTGTCTTGATGTTTATGCATTATTTTATGCTTATTTAAATTGTGTTTGAATTTGCGATGCATGAGAAAATGTTTTGAAAAATCTCACTTTCGAAAAATTACTAAGTATGCTTAAACAATTAATTGACAATTTTATTCCGGACAATAAAATTGAATTAATTTTGACCTCCATGATTTATTTATTTGTGAATTCTTTTGGAGAAATTCCCCCACTGATTGGTCAAAAGATAGCTTTCACATGAATAAATTACAAATGGATGATTGTGGATTATTACTAGTGGCGACGATGACCCTCCCCACGAGGCTCGATCAAAGCGAAATAATAATTCTGTATTTAATCATGGTTATTACTTAGGTATAAAATTGATATGCATATACTTTCCCTAAGTCCCTCATCAATTTTATATTGGTCAAGGGAGCCAACTATTAATCTGGATATTAAAGGTTTGTAATCGTTTTTTTAACCTCGCTTGAATTTAAATAATGACCCACCCCACATGACTTATTTTTAAACTGTTTTTGAGATGTTGGGTGATGCATGTTCATATTTTTTTGAGATTTTAATATGAAACATGTGATCGAATTTTGTGATATATTTGTGCTTATGCATATTATTATTTATTTCATTCATCATGTCGCAACCTTTTAATCCAATGCTCAATATACTTAAAGACAATTTGCTTATTGGTGAAAACTTCGTTGATTGGAGTCAGAAACTTACTATTGTCCTCATCGCACAAAAAGCCATAACCGGGTTCTCACTACACCTAAACCGTAAAAGCCAAATGATGAGTCAACTAAATCGGTTAAGAAAGAGTATCTTGATCGAGCTGCCCAAACGAAATGGTAAAGTGTACCATCTTGCTTCAATGTCGATGTATTGCAACACCAACACCGAATGTTGAGACCGCCGCGGACATCATGACTAGTCTTAAAGCGATGTTTCAACATCGTAACCGTGTGGCTCGCCGATCACCATGAGGGACTTGCTCTCTATGAAAATGGTGGAGGGAACGCCTGTAGTAAGGGAGCACGCGTTCTCTAGATGATGGCTCACCTTAACAAACTTGAGGTACTTGGCGCCAATACGACATCGAGACCCAAATCGATTTTGTGCTCCATTCTCTCGCCGAAAAGTTTTGAACAATTCAGCCGAACTACCGGATGAATAATCGAAGTTCTCGATGCCTGATCTGTTGCAAGCTTTAGTCTCGGCAGAGGCGATATTGGGGCAAAAGAGCCAAGCCTTGGTGGCAAATGGACCTTCTTCTTCTTCTAGGCCAAGGGGTGGTAAGAACAATAAAAAGGACAAAAGCCACAAGCAAGTGAACTCAAGTGTTGCCAAAGGCAAAGAAAAGGTGAAGGGAGGTGGAGGAGTGAGCAAGCCAGCTAAGGGGAGGTGCTTCAAGTGCGGTGAAAAAGGACATTGGAGGTCTGCCTATTCCAATCCCAAAAGGAATGGAAAGAAAGGTAATTCTCACGCACTAGTTGTTGAAACTTGCTTAGCGGCGTATACCTCCCATTTATGGGTGGTGGATACGGGATCCACTGATCATGTTTGTTTCACTTTACAGGGGTTCAAGCGGACCCGGCAACTTGGTGGGAGTGAGATCCTCATCACACTGGGCGATGCTACGAGAGTGGCAGCTGAAGCAGTGGGAGAAGTGCACCTGTCTTTTGAAGACAGAGTTTTAATTTTAAGAGATGTTCTAGTTCCGAATTTTAGAAAGAATTTAATTTCAGTTTCTAAACTTTACCTTGATGGATATTCGGTTACTTTGATAAAGTTGTTACCATTTCTCTTTATGATAAATTTATTTGTCATGGAACGTTTTCAAGTAATCTCTATACAATTAACTGTGCACACCACTCACGAAATGCATCCTATAACACATCAATTATTTCCAATAAAAGAAAACGTTCATCAGACGTGAACGAAACACTTCTATGGCATCTAAGATTGAGACATATTAATCCAAAGAGGATCCAAAGGTAGGTGAAAGACGGTTCACTGGAGTTTCTCCAAGTTGAACCAATTCCAACATGTGAATCATGTTTGGAGGGTAAAATGACCAAGAGGGCATTCGGAGCCAAGGGGAATAGAGCCAAAGAAGTGTTAGAAATCGTTCACACAGACGCATGTGCTCCAATGTCAACCAAAGCAAGAGGAGGTTATGAGTATTTCGTCACTTTTATTGATGACTACTCAAGGTACGGTTATATTTTCCTTATGAAGCATAAATTTGAGACCTTTGAGAAATTCAAAGAATTTAAGGCTCAAGCAAAGAATCATAGGGAAAAACGTATCAAGTCTCTACGATCCGATCGTGGAGGCGAGTACCTCAGCGATGAGTTTTTGAACTACTTGTCAGATGAAGGGATTGTATCCCAGCTAACTGCACCCGGAACCCCTCAACAAAATGGGGTTGCAGAGCGAAGAAACAGAACTCTTTTGGAAATGGTTAGATCAATGATGAGTTATGTGGATCTTCCCAAGTCGTTCTGGGGTCATGCCTTGGAAACAGCGGCTTACATTCTGAACTTGGTGCCATCCAAATCGGTTCCCAAAACTCCCAAAGAATTGTGGACCGGGCGCAAGCCCAGTTTGAGACACATGAGAATTTGGGGGTGTCCGGCCTACGTGTTGGACAAGGAAGCCGGGAAATTGGATCCTCGATCAGAATTAAGGCTGTTTATAGGATACCCCGAGGGAACAAAAGGGTGTATGTTCTATGGTCCCGAAGATCAAAAGGTGGTAATAAGCAACCACTTTAGATTTTTGGAAGAAGACTATATGAACGAAAGAAGACCCAGAAGTGAGATTACCTTAAATGAGCTAAGGGGGCTAACCTCATTGCCAACTGTACAAGATGACATACCAAACGACACACTTTCACAATCGGAACCTCGTTGTAGTGGGAGGGTTGTAAGACAGCCCGAGAGATTCATGGGGATAGGAGAGTCCTCGGACTTGATTCCCGGACAAGACGAATCAGACCCATGGACATATGATGAGGCAATCCAAGACAAGGATGCGGTTTCTTGGCAAAAGGCAATGAAAGCCGAAATGGGTTCTATGGATCATAACAGAGTGTGGGAGCTAGTCGAACCACTTAATGGGGTCAAACCAATTAGTTGCAAGTGGGTATACAAGAGAAAAAAGGAATCGGATGGGAAGGTGTAAACCAAGGCAAGGCTTGTAACGAAAGGTTATACTCAGAAAGAAGGGATCGACTATGAGGAAACCTTTTCACCTGTAGCAATGCTCAAGTTCATCCGGATTCTCTTGAAATCTGGCAAATGGATGCCAAGACAGCTTTCCTTAACGGAAGTCTTGATGAAGAAATCTATATTCAACAACCCCAAGGCTTTATTGAAAAGTGCCAAGAACACCTAGTTTGTAAGCTCATGAAGTCCATTTACGGACTCAAACAAGCATCCGGAGCTTGGAACCAATGTTTTGATCATGTAATAAAGTCTTATGGGTTTGATCAAAACGAGTTCGAAAGCTGTGTGTACAAAAAGCGTGTCGGAACTGCATTGGTATTCTTAGTACTATCGTGAGATTTACATTCTCGCTCATCGAACGATGTAAAGGTGTTATCAGACGTAAGGGCATGGCTTTCAAAACAGTTTGATATGAAGAACTTAGGGGAAGCCGGGCACATCCTTGGGATCAAGATCCCTCGAGATCGCAAGAAAATGATGATAGGTTTATCGCAAGCTTCATACATAGACACTGTCTTGAAACGATTCAGCATGCAGGATTCCAAGAAAAGCTTCGTACCTTTCAGGCATGGAATTCATCTATCCAAGGAAATGTGCCCTAAGACACAAAAGGAGATAGATGACATGAAAGACATTCCTTATGCTTCGGCTGTCGGAAGCCTTATGTATGCAATGTTGTGTATGAGACCGGATATCTGCTTTGTCGTTGGCATGGTGGCAAGATATCAAAGTAACCCGGGGAAAGAACATTGACAGTTAAAAACATTCTGAAGTATCTGAAAAAGAACTCGAGATAGAATGTTGATTTATCAGTCGATAGTCTAATTCCCATCGGCTACACGGACTTGGATTTCCAATCAGACTTAGATTCCAGAAAATCTACCTCCGGTAGTGTGTTTTGCATGGGGGGAGGAGCCATGACATGGAGAAGCGTTAAGCAGAAATGCATCGCAGATTCTACCATGGAAGCGAATATGTAGTCGCATGGCGAGGTAGCGAAAAGAAGCGGTTTGGCTCAAGAACTTCCTAGTGGACTTGGATGTAGTTCGAATTTGCCCAAAGACAATCATCATTTTATCGTGACAATGCCGAGCGATTGCAAATTCAAGGAACCAAGAGCCCACAAGGCCAGCAAACACATTGAAAAGAAATACCATCTTATACGAGAAATCGTTAACAGAGGAGATATAGAGGTGGCAAAGATTGCGTCAGAAGACAACCTAGCAGATCCATTCAAAAAGGGTCTGCCTCAGAATACATTCGAGAGACATGTGGAAGGAATGGGTGTCAAGACCTTTGCCAATCTGCTTTGAGTATAAGTGGGAGACATTATTAGGTTCGTGTAGGTGACATTAGATGTCACGACAGAACTACACGAGACATGATGTAGTATACTTAAAAGCAGACTTTGAGTATAAGTGGGAGATTGTTGGGATTATACTGGAAAGTATGTTTTTACTTTGTATAATCAGACTGAATTTCGGACTTATTTACTGAAATAAATTGTTTATCACTGATGCTTTAAATATCATCGAATGTTACATATATTTACTGCATAACTGTTCAATAAATAGTACGTGTTACATTGTAGTTAATTTAGTGATACCAGATCACAGAAGATTAAATTAACAGTTCCTTGTAACCAAAAGTACACCATTCACGACCTAGATGGAAATGAACAATCCATCGTGAAAGGTTGAAATGTAAGGCTCAGATTGGTTTGTCTTGACCAAGAGATTACACTAGTGCATGTCTAGTGCACTGAAGAGGACCTACAGGAGGACAAATTCTTCAGAACTGAACTAGGAAGAATTAGACCTCAGTGGTTCGTTATTTCTTAATCTTCGTCCCTTAAATAGGATCACGTGTGGTTGGTAACTATTGCTTTGACTTATCACGGGTAGAGAATCAACGAGATTCAATACTTTATATCTTGGGCAATATTATTGGTCACATGCGATTGCTAAGATTTAATACGGAGAATCGTGTGCAAGTACGCTTGTTCGATTTGCCCCCTTGGGAGGTTCATAAGATTTATCATACCAAATCTTGCAAGTGGAACTAGTTTCCGGTATGGATAATAATGTTGAATCGTTCCTTTACCAAGGATAAAAGATATTAATTAATGGAAAGCTATTTCAGTGGCTTGAATTAATTAATGGGCTAGATAATCTTAAACACGGAAAATAATAACCGGGATTCATATTAACTGTAATATGGGTTAAGATGGATAGTGCAATATTAATTATGTAGTGGGATTAATTAATATTTATGGGCTTGAATAATATTGTGGCTCAATATTGATAATTCAAGATCCATTGGAAGGTCCAATCTTAATTCTCCTAAAGGCCCCTCAAGTAGCCCAAACATAAAGTCCAATAACTGAAAAAAGTGTTTAAAAATAAAATAAATTCTTGTTGCTATTTTTCCTAAGAATTTGAAAAATATGAATAAAAAGGAGAAAAAGATTTTCTTTGAATTTTGTTATGGAATGAAGATATGTATTCTTGGAATACAAGATTATCTCATTAAATTCAAGAAATCTCCCACTTGGTTATTCATATGGAAATTTTCGAAAATTTTGAAATAAAAGGGAAAGAAAGATTTTCTTGATTTTCTTGAAAAGATATTATGGAAGATATGTATTTCTTGAAATACGGTATATCTCATAAATTCAAGCGATCCAAATCTTGGTTTTTTTTTATTTTTTTTTTCGAAATATACCATAACAAGAGAAAGTGGGATTTTTATGGAATATTTTAATTATGGAGAAAAGAATATATGAGATATATTCATGATTTCTTGGAGATCAAGAAAAGATTTTTTCCTCCCTATTCCATATGGAAAAATCGGCCAACACCCTCTATAAATAGGGGATGAATGTTTCATTCCTGTGCAAATTCCATGTCTTTGGAAAAATTAGTAAATCCACAAAGGTGGTGTAACAAATTTTATTTTCCCTTTTGTTAATTGTTCGCGAGTTTCCTTCCACCGGATTGACGAGCAAGGACTAGGGAATACTTGGGAAGGCTTTTTGGTGTGTTTTAATCGACGAGACCATTGCCACTCCAAGAGGTTAGTTCACGTAAACCCGTAGCAATTCCACATGCGTAGGATTTATGTGAACTGTTTATATGCATGATTTGTTGTTGAATTATTATTTGAATTAATATAGGATTAATCCATGCTAGTAATAATTGTCAAAATTAAATTTGTATTTAAATATTCATCCCGAATAGATCCGGGCAATTAATTCCCCAACATATCCACCAGGCTGGAAGGGACCCAGGGGACCTAGAACAGCTGACAATAGAGGTTCTAAAGATGATTCTGCTGCCAATGTGCTGGTCTCAACCTCTTCTAAAGAAGATACTGGTGACATTTCTACATCTAATCCTTTGTTTACTCAAGAATTTTTTGAGCAATTCCTGCAGTTCTCTAAGATGAAGAAGGATGGAGAGTCACATCACTCAGCTGCAGCTGCCATTCTTGATCATGGAGGTCTTACTTAGCCTGGTACAGGTTTGCATTCCTATTTTCATTCATGCATCTTGTCTGAATCAAAATGGATACTTGATACTGGTGTCACTGATCATATGATCAGTGACAAGAATTTGTTTACTACTGTTCCTGTTTCTGTTAATATAAAGATCAATCTTCCTAATAACAAGATTGATGTAGCTACTCTAATGGGCAATGTGTCTTTGCATGACAAATTGATTCTTTACAATGTCCTATTTGTGCCTGATTTCAATTTTATCTTGTTATCAGTCTCATATTTTACTAAGCACTCATCTTGCATTGTTACTTTTTTGTCTACACATTGTGTTTTACAAGACAACCTTACCAAGATTGTGATTGGTACTGTTGATCAAGAGGGTGGCCTATATCATTTGAATATTTATGCTAATAAGCAATCTTTTGTCAATTCTGCACAAAATAAGCATGATTACCTATTATGGCATTCTAGATTAGGTCATGTTTCTGAGAAGTGTATTGCTCAGATTAAATCTTTGAATGTGAGAGGAAAGGATTGTGATTTTGTATGTGAAGTTTGTCCTCTTACAAAACAGAAGAGATTACCTTTTAACAACAGTGTTTCTGTGACTGATGCACCTTTCTCTCTTATACATTGTGATGTGTGGGGCCCTTTTTCAACCATAATTGTGGATATTTTAGCAGATGTACTTGAATTTATATGTTAAAACATAAGTCTGATGTCAGTGTTGCATTAAACAGGTTTTACAAAATGGTTTTCACTCAATTTAACAAGAAAATTCAAATCATTATGTCTGACAATGGTACTGAATTTCTATTGCATGATTTTTACAATGAAAATGGGATTATTCATCAAACTACTTGTGTTGAGACACCTCAGCAAAATGGTATTGCTGAGAGAAAGCATCAACATCTTTTGCAAGTAGCAAGAGCTTTACTTTCCAGTCTTGTTTACCCTTAAAATATTGGAATGAGTGCATTCTTACTGCTGCTCATTTGATTAATAGAGTTCCTACTCAAATTTTGGGAAACAAGAGTCCTTTTGAAGTCTTGTTTCATAAATCCCCTGATTATGATCATATGAGGGTGTTAGGTTGTCTGTGCTTTGCAAATACACTTACTGCTCACAGGAACAAGTTCCATCCAAGAGCAACAAAGTTTGTTCTTATTGGATATCCTTTTGGTACAAAAGGCTATAAGCTTCTTGAGGTAAACACTGGAAAAAATTTAATTTCCAGAAATGTTAAGTTTTATGAACATATTTTCCCTTTTTCTGATAAAATTGGAACTGACAAGTTTTTAGAAAAGTTATTCATTGAACAGTCATCTGCTGACACTTATAACAATGATATGCCTGATTTGCCTATATCTCCATTGTTACAAACTGATGTTACACACCAAGATTTGCAAGATGAAATAACTGGTTATCAACATGATGAGCCTGCCCCTGCTGGTTCCACTATTAATCCTATTGAGGATGTCCAATCACTTTCTGCCCCTGCTATTGAGGATGTCCAATCACTTTCTGCCCCTGCTATTGAGGATGTCCCTGTTGACACAGAGGCTGTTCCACCCCCTGTTGTTGAAGATATTTCTCATCAGAGGAGGTCAACAAGGACAAGGCAACCGCCTGCATATTGACAGGTGTATCAAACTTCACTTCCTTCATATAATGCTACTACACTTGACAATTATAATAACATGATTATTCCTGAAATGCATGATGTGAATCTTGTTAAAGCACATACCTGTCATTATCCCATTTCTGATCATTTATCTACATCCAAATTATCTCAGAACCACACACACTTTATTGTTGCTATATCACAGATACAAGAGCCTAAAACATACAAACAGGCTAGCACTGATCCTAATTGGATCAAAGCTATGCAAATTGAATTAGATGCTCTTGAAAGAACAAATACATGGACTTTAACTGAATTACCTGTTGATAAGCATTGCATAGGTTGTAAGTGGGTTTACAAGGTGAAATACAAAGCTGATGGTACTATTGAAAGGTACAAAGACAGATTAGTTGCAAAGGGTTATACACAAGAAGAAGGTATAGATTATGTTGGGAAATTTGTATTTAGTTTTGATGGAAGTTCCAAAACAGGTTGTAATAGGACCAGTTAGACCTGTTAGCTGACTGATGACTTAGAATCAGATTAAGATGACCAGCTGAAATGTATAGATAGCTGATGTAAAAGATAGGTCACATATTCAGGGGGAACTCAATATGTATAGGTCAGGTCGAAATATCAGATGACCAGATAAGGTCAGATGATCAGAAGGCTAAGAACAAATCAGAAGACAAGAAGTCAGATGATCAGGTGAAGACAGAAGACATTGAAGACTCAGATGAACCTGAAGACTCAGATAAACCTGAAGACTCAGATAAACCTGAAGACTCAGATGAACCTAAAGACTCAGATAAACCTGAAGACTCAGTAAAAAACCTGAAGACTCAGTATGACTGAAGACACTGAGGCTCAGAGTCACCTAAAGATTAGAAGACTACCAGAAGACCAGAAGACCTACATCAGCCGAGTCTGCAAATTGTGCTAAGATAATCTGCATCAGAAGACTCTACAAGGTAGACTGATCAGTTATCTGATCAAGTCAGCTCACATCTGGCGTCAACCAAAATGGTACACCAGACAAGACGAATATTCTACAAAAGGAATATCAATCGTTAAATGGACAAATACTGAAGTGCCGCCTCGCGAAGCCAAAGAGAAAGCGACACGTGCATAAAAAGAGCTGACAATGCGGGATTCGACGCTGCGGACATAAACGGCGCTAATCATGCCTACGGCCACGCCGATATTCGGAGCACGTCACAATCATATCCTACAACCTACCTAATATAGCCCGAAATTCAAATTGCTCTCCAACGGCTCTTTGATTTCGTGGTCTATAAAATGGGATTGCTCTTCAAAATTGAAGAAGGAGACCGGATCGAGCAGACTAAAAAAGAAGCAAAAACTATAGCAGAATTTCCGCTCGAAGAACACCAAATTTGAAGATTATTCTTAAGTGTTCATCCCATTGTTCTTAGCTTAGAAATCCTATCCTCTAGCATTTGGCTACATAAACACTAGGATAGATTTCCAGTTGGAACCACAACAAACCTTTACCCAAACTCAAAGTTAGGTTAAGTTTGTTACAGCAAGATTTCAGACTAGGGATTCTAGTTTCTGAATTCTGGGATCGGTTGAGTGTGAACTCGATAAACATCTGTTGGGTGTTGGACTAACACATTAAACTAAGTCCAGTCGGTTAAGTTGGTTAAGTTGGTCCCCTGTGTTAAGGAAAGAGTGGACGTAAGATGGGTTTCGTCTGAACCACTATAAAATCTTGTGTGCATTTACTTGCTCTTTATTGCTTTACACTATTCACACAACTGAGCTTAAAATTGCATACATATTCTAAGTTAACATCAGTCTGCACCAAGCAACTGATCTGATCAGGTTGACACCTTAGTCAGTCGATTGAAAACTGACTTGAGAATCTGATTTGATAAAACTGGTTTTTCACACGGGTATTTACAAGCTTCCGCACTATCAGTTAAACTGACAGATATCAAACTGATCTGCCCTCAGGCACTCAGTAAGATTGAACATCAGTCCAAACTGACTCACTAGCACTCTGATCAGGTAAACTGCAATCGCACCTGATCTGCACGAAAAGTTTTTCAGAAGTCTATTCACCCCTCCCCTCTAGACTTCCGCCCTCACAAAACCCGTTCAGGACCTACAAGTGGTATCAGAGCAGTGGTTCTACAGACCACTGGCCTTGAGTATCATCGATTCTTGAGGAAGAATCTTTGTGGTCATTTGAACAGATCTTGAAAAACCATTTTCAAAACTCATTTGTTTTCAAAATCACATTCAGCATGGATAATACCTCTGGTATGTATCATGATTTGCCTAAGTTTTCAATTGATGAGTATGCAGATTGGACAATATACATGTGCAACCATCTAGGGTCAATAAGCGGCAGAATGATGGAAGTCATTGAACGAGGACCCATCATTATATATCACGACAACCCAACGGTTGGAGGAGATCCAGATTTTGCACCTGGAAGCCTTGTTCGAAAGAGTCCAGCCCTGATGGATGCAGAAGAAAGAAAGAAAGTTGTATACTCTAGATACAATAGCCAGGCTTATAATCATGAAGACGATGGATAAGATCACCAAGGAGAAGATAAAGTATCTCAAAACAGTGAAACAAATGTGGGATACTCTTGCTGAGATGTGTGAAGGAAATGATCAGATCAAAGACAGCTGATTACAAGCTGAACTGGTGAAGTTCGAGAAGCTCAAGATGTTGCCAAACGAAACCATCAATAAGCTCGATGGGAGGATCACCATGTCAGTAAACAAGCTACGAGAACTTGGACGAGAGATGTCAGATAAAGACATCAATTATAAGATCTTGAGATCTCTCACCAAGAAGTGGGACATGAAAGTCAAGGTAATCAAGGATTGCCAAGACATTGTCAAGATGAAGCCAAGTAGCTTGTTCCTAAGTCATAAAGCCCATGAGTTTGACCTAATCGAAAGAGGGCAAGCAGATGAAGACGAGTCGTCTGCTGAAGCCTCAACCTCCACATCAAAATCAGTTGCATTAAAGGAACCAGCAGCAGATCAAAGGCCACTGAACCTGTTGGGAACATAATGAGCCAAGCTGAACAAATCGCTTTACTTACCAGGAAACTAGAAAGATCAAACATTCAACTTGGTAAGTATCGCAGATTCTACAAGGATTATCAAGACAGAAGAAACAGGAGGCCAACCGACAGATCTCCAGAGAGGACCAGATCTAATGACCGGAGAGATCACAAAGATGATAAGAAAAGAGATGTTCGGTCAGAAGATAGAAGAGACAACAGATCTGACAGAAGGAGTTCTCGACATAATCGAAAAGGAAAGTCACCGACAGATCCTACGATTTTGGTGACTCACCCAGCGTAGGAAGTTCCGCGGATCGTGGATCATGTTTCAACCGGCGAGAAACCAGTCACTACAAATCCGATTGCCCGCACTGACTCCCGAGAAAGAGAAGAGAAGGAAACAAAAGAGAGCAACGCTTCAGAGACAGAAAAGCCATGGTTGCTGACACATCGGGAATTGATGATTCCTATCTGCCTTCTAAAGATTCTGGCTACTCTTCAGTAGAGGACTTCTGTCTGATAAGCAGTGTTGTTGATTTCTTCGACCATGAAGATCTGATATTCTCTTCAGATGACGATGAAATCTGCCTGATGGCCAAGGAGGAAGACAAATCTGAGGTAACCTCCAAACCTTCTGCTTTTTCAATTTCCACATCAGCTATTATTAGCACACCTGCTGGAGAGATTGACTTGCAGCTCTACTCTGAGCAATTGCTTGATGATCTCTCTAACGCAGTAGACACTTATACAATAGTGGAAGCTGAAAACGACAAAAGCTAAGGATCGAAAATAATCGACTTTGTTAAAGAGAACGCGTCAAGAAAGCGGTTGAACTGAAATCAATTTAAAATCGCTCGAAGGTAATCAAGAACTTAAAGTTCTGAAAGTTAAATCTTCTGATCAGGAGAAGCAGATTAAAGATCAGCTAGCAATCAACAAATAGCAAGCTGATGATTCCAAAATCCTACAAGCTAAGTTTGATGAGCTATTCCGACTACATGAGAGTCTAAAATCTACTGAGGATAGTTTGCGCAAGAAAATAGAGGTTTTCACGAAATCATCAAAAATTGTTCAGGATATGAACACCTATTTTCGAACGCCGACTAACAAGAAGGGAATTGGGTATGAGAATCCTTCTACATCCTCAAAAGCCTCGTTTGGTTCACTTCAAAAGGGTGTAATAAAACGAGTCTCTGACAAAGATACACAAAAAGCTAAACATGTATCTGATAAGGGAAAGAGACCTGGCGAAAGGTAAGGCAAGTGCCTAATCGAAGGAACATAAATGGACCTCAATCGATTAAGCATAAGCCGAGGAATCAATGAAGAACCCGGTTCTTCCAAGAGACCTCAACTCGACAAGCAGATTAGGTATCGAAGAGACAACTCAAAAAAGGAAATCTAATCGAGACCCAATCAAGGTCACCGCCTAACAAGCAAGCTATAGGTAAACCGCAAAAGACCATCTATGCCAAGAAGATATGAATCTTTTAATGGTAGCAACAGACCTACCCTTATAACCCGAGACCTAGGGCTATCGCTTGCCGAGCCCCAATCAAGGTAAAAGAAGACAAAACAGAAAAAAAAAAATCTCAAGTCTTCGATTCACCCAAGGCTCACACGAATAATCATACAAATCGAAAAAGCATATAAAGAGACGTATGATTATGTTGATGTGTATGGGAGACAAATCGCCTTTCTAATCTATCCGATTACCATAGAAGTGCCCTCGCTTTGTGTGGATCCCTAAATCCACCTCTAACCCCTCAGACCCAATTCCAAAGGGGGTACCTAAAACCTTATTCGATTGCAGATTCAAGGGACAAAGCCAACAAAGGAGGTGTACAAGCAACTATCCGGGTACATCGATAGTGGATGCTCAAGGCACATGATCGAAGCAAACATCTCCTTAGCTCTTACAAAGAACAAGAAGGCAAGACGTGTACTCTTCGGTGATGATAACTTTGGTTTTACCAAAGGATTCAGAACCTTAGAGAATGATGATGTACAAGTAACTAGAGTCTCGTATGTCGAAGGATTAAAGCATATCCTACTATCAGTATCACAATTCTGCGACAACGGATTCAATGTTGAGTTCTCGAAAGTGATCGATTATGCGATTAGGAATCGAACTACTCAACAAATCTTGCTAACTCGGTTCAAGGAAAGGCCACGATCTACACAAAGCAGATTGGAATGCAGTTTGTCCAAGAAATGCATGCTTAATTGTTAAGAGTTCCAAGAGTAGCAGTTGGCTCTGGCACAAAAGAATGAGTCATCTGAACTTTAAGACTCTTAACAAGATAGCTAGGATGTCTTTGGTTGAGGGACTTCCGAATGATGTATTCTCAAAGGATCAGACATGTGCCGCATGTCAGAAGGGAAAACAAGTTAAAGCCTCATTCAAGGGAATACGGACCAAAGATCCAATAGAATATTTTGAATCGCCTCATATGGATCTATTTGGACCCGATTACACCAATCGATCTCGGTGGGCGAAATATACTCGTAATCGTGGATGATTATTCCAAGTTTACCTGGGTTGTATTCTTATACAAGAAGAATGAGACAACAACAAAGATACCCGAGCTGCTCAAGAAACTACAAAACGAAAAGGGTGTCAAAGATAGTAAAAATCGATCGATAAAGGTACGAAATTTTCAACTCTTTTATTACCGATTTTTTTTTTTGAGTTTGGTATACAAAGATGAGCCGTCACCGCAAGAACGCACAACAAAATGGAGTAGCGAACGGAGAAAATGTAACTCTCAAGGAAAGCTCGCCGCACTATGTTAAATTAACATGCGACACCAAGCCGTTTCAAGGTAAGCCATCAATCATCTTGCTGCCACACTCAGAACAGATGCTCTCTGACAAAGGCTCACTTCAAAACACCCTATGAACTGTGGAAAGGCAGAATACCTCGTGTTTCTTACTTCCATGTTTTTGGGTGCAAGTATTTCATACACAACAATGGGAAAAGTCAGTTGAAGACTTTTGAGGCCAAGTCAGATGAGGGTATATTCTTAGAATATTCCTCATCCAAAGAAGGCTTTCAGGGTTTACAACAAACGAACCCTAGTTGTGGAAGAAACACCCCATGTGGTCTTTGATGAGACATCTTCTGAACAGGAGAAAGTTCGCCTCGTAACAAAGCGTTACCGGATCAACATGTACCGAGCACGCAAAAAATGGATCGATTAAGTATCAAGGAGAAAGAATTTGAACACGTAATGGTGTATATCCTGTAACCCCGATCTTGCTGGCGATTCAACAGTCAATCGGACCTAAGGTACGCTCAACTATCGAAGAAGAAGTTCGGTACAATGAGATAAAGATCAATCGAACCATCCGGTTCGGGGGGAACTCTGAAGTTCCTACGAACGTACATCGGACATGATGAGTCCAACATCAGCTGAGACATGTTCTTATCAAGTGGATCATAATTCCGCACCACTCCCAATCACTAGTAATGAACTACTATCAGAAGAGGATGATGTTCTCCAAATAGACGCAAACCAGAAAAGAAGGACCTGGATTACCAACCATCCAACCGATCGATTATCGGAGACCCATCCGATAGAGTCAAAACTAGACATCGACAGTGAAAGTGCCATGTATTGTTGTTATATGTCTTTGAAGGAACCAACTACGAGAGGAAGCTCTACAAGACGCAAGCTAGATTCTAGCCATGCAAGAAGAACTGGAACAGTTTGAGAGGAATCAAGTTTGGGAACTGGTGGACAGACCAACTCATCAAGATGTGATTGGCACAAAGTGGATATTCAAGAACAAGAGAGATGAGAATAATGTCATAACCAGGAATAAGGCAAGACTTGTTGCTAAGGGGTATTCACAATCGGAAGGAATTGATTATGATGAGACCTTTGCACCCGATCGCCGCTTAGAAAGCCATTCGGTTCAAGCTCGCATATCTTTTTGCCCACGAGGGGTTCATTGTGTATCGATGGATGTAAAGAGTGCATTCTTAAACGGGGTACTAGCAGAGAAGTTTATGTTGAACAACCTCCGTGCTTTGAAAAAAGGCAACCAAGTGTACCGCTTAAGAAAAGCTCTTTATGGCCCAAAAACAAGCTCCTCGAGCTTGGTATGATACACTTCTCTCGCTTCTTGATAGACAAATGATTCACTAAAGGAATAGTGGACGTAACCTTATTCGAGAATAGAAGATGGAGAAGATATTCTCGATGGTTCGGATCACGTGGGCGACATCATCTTCGGATCTCCCAACAAGAAGTTATGTGAGAAGTTCAGAAATTGATGCAAGGGAAGTTCGAGATGTCCATGATGGGTCAGATGAATTACTTTCTGGGTTTACAAGTCAAGCAGAGTACGTATGAAGGATATTCATCTCGCCAAAAGGCACACAAGGAATTTATTGGCCAAGTTTGGAGTTCAACACCGTAAGGAAGCGAAATTCCCATGATGACCGGGTTCAAGATGGATCCGGATGAGGACGGTCGAAAAAACTAATCGAAAAGAATATAGGGTTCTCATTGGATCTCTACTATACCTAATCGCCAAACCAGACCCGGATATCACTTTTTGCGGTAGGTGTATGTGCGATTTCAAAGCAAATCCAATGCAAAGCCACCTAGAAAGCGCTAAGCGGATTCTTAAGTATCTGAAGGACAAGAAAACCTTGGTTTATTTTACCCATCGATGATAATCTAGAGCTTAGTGGGTATTCTCGATTACGATTACGGAGGTTGCGTAATCGACGAAGTCAACCTCGTGTACATGTCGGTTTACGGGTAATAAACCGATCTCTTGGTTTTCGAAGAAGCAGACATCGATTCGACATCTACTATCGAAGCGTAATATATGGTCGCATGAAGTTGTTGTTCCCAACCTTTCTGCTAAGTCAAGGTGAGGAATTACAACATCGTAGCTAAGAACGTACCTATATTCTCGTGATGACAATAGTCTTATTGCAATCACTCGTAATCTGTTCTACATACAAAGATGCAAGCATGTGGATGTCGACACCATTTTATCGAGAGATCACGTTGAAAAGAAGAATATCAGAATGGAAAAGATCCATACTGATAAGCAGAAAGCTGATATTTTAACTAAGCCGCTAGCTAAGATCAGATCCAGAGAATTATGCAACGAGCTAGGGCTTCTGGATCTCGGAGAAAGTGCACCAGAAATGTCTAGTGGACTGGTCTCCAGAACCAGTTGGTTAAAAGACTAACCAGGTTAAGAGGTATCAGTTGAGTTGGGAATCTCAACTGATCAGACGATAAGACAATGAGCCGATCTGAAGATCAGACAAGGAGTCGATTAGAAAATCAGACAAGGAGCCGATCCAAGATCGGATAAGAGCCGATCGTTCAAGATATATCGACAAGGAACCGATCGATTGGAAGGTTATACTTTATAAGTCGATCAAGCTACGGTCAACAAGCAAGTCGTATAAGTTTAAGGCTACAAATCGCATAAGTTAGTAGAGGCAACACAACAATGAAATAATAGAACTTTTCATTGATAAGGACCTGGAGGTCAGATTTACATTACAAGCTACAAGTACAAGAAGACCCGGAGGTCATTACATAAACCATAAACCATAAACCATAAACCCTAAGCCTAACCCAAGGTAGGGAAGGGGAGATAGGCTTTAAAGATTTTAGAGCTTGATGCTCTCATTATCCCCCGACCCTAAAAGGGGCATGAGAGGCATTAAGGAAAATCCTGAGCCACCCTCAGAGCTTCGGAGTGAGGAGCGAGAGCGGCCTTGAAGGATTTCTATGCCAGGAGCCCCTAGACCTAAAATCAATGGGCTCTCCAGCTGTTAAATGGGACACCAGTGCCACAGGTTTGGTCAAAAGACCATAAGGCCACTAGTGTCGCATGCAAATATTGAGTTTGATATACGAAGATCAGCTATTATCTGATGCAGACCGTATATCAAACCCATGTTTTGTTTCAGACTGAGTTTGTTGATGTTAATTCCGTCATCTCGATAGGCACACAAGGTGTATACGGTTAGGAGAAGTGCCTTCTCATTTGCTATAGCAGATCCGCCACCTTGGTGGTAAATAAGCTTTCCATTGATCGTATGTGTAATCTTCGATGACGACGAAAGCAGTGTGAAGGAACACACAGGGTTGATTTGAGAAGCTGAATTCATTGGAAAAGGGTTAAAGGTTTTTTGCCGGAAGTTTCACCGGAAATAAGGTATTCATCGGAAAGCATGGAGTATAAGCTAAAGAAGATGAATGGTTTATGTTTTGTTGATTACCTAACACCCCAGGTCAATTTATAGAAGGAAATTAGGGGTATAAATGAAAATTTATTTTCTCAGAAGACCTTAAGAGAAATTTGCATCGACAACGCGTAAGGAACACGCGGCTAATGGTTGGATGAGTTGACGGTGTGAGTAATCATAGCGTATCTATGCCATTATTACAAAATGTCAAATCACGCCAATTTGGGAATCGAGGCGACTTTTTGACTCCCCGAAGTAAATGTTTTGGCGGGAGTAGACTTAAGTGCATAGGAAATGCAGCCTGAATAGAAGAAGATTGAAGAATGAAGTGGATCAGATAAGAGAATCAGATAAGTGTATCAGATAAGTGGATCAGATAAGTAACGAAGTGGATCAAACAGGAATCTGATCAGATGAGTGGAATATTGTTGGGAAATGCTAAAGGCTACCATCAGTAAGGTTAACAAGTACCAGATCAGATCACAGTGGTAACTGGTTGATTACAATATCAATCAGTCAGATACGTTTCTTATTTATCCCTTTCTGAACATCTTATATGCATTATTTATATAAATTGGTTTTCACTCTGCCTTCTTTACTTTATGACGCATGCACTGCAAAACATTTAATGCGGACATGGGAATATGTATTTAATGCGTTTTATTGTGAATTTTTCGAAGTCCGAAATATGAGAAGACTATTTTTCTCAACCTTGCGATCAAAACACTTTTCGGCCGACTAATCTCAGCCACTGATTTCAAAACACGGATACTTGAGTACCTTTGGAAAGTTGTGCAAAAAGTTTTCCCTCGTATACTATATATCCAAATCTTTCTCGGAAAACTTCTTTCCACTACTTCGTCTTCTCAAAACTTTCAAAATCTTTAGAAATTTACTTCCAAAATCATTTGATTCTATTTTCACGATTTCTCAATCCTACGAATCAATTTCTGGTAATTTCTCGTTTAAATACTGCATGATTTCAATTCACTCTGGTACCTAGGTTTACAAGTCGTGATGATATGTTTCTGTAATTTATATTCGATCTATACGCTTACTTGCCTTACTTGCTTAATTGATGCTTAGATTGCTGGTTTGACTGAGTTTATTGAAATAATTTACTCAAACTAACATCAATTTGCATATCATACAGAAATGGCATATCTTGTTCCACGACCGGGCCAAGGGAAAAAGTTCTGCAACTTTGCATCAATGAAGAAAGATATCATTGATGAAAAATATGTAGTATTTTCAATCACCTCAGATCCTGAATCGCTGGAAATTCTGGAGTGTTTGTGAGCGTGTAGGCTTGAACAATATTGCTCGAGACATCAGAACACTGTCCACACACATGAAGCCCTGGAGTTTCTATACAATCTACAGAAGGACGAGGACATTGATGCTGACTTGATTTCTTCCGTTGGTGGACTAGAAGTACGAGTGTCGAATGATGATCTCCAAAGGATCTTCGGCCTCACTCGAGGAAGCATCAACCCAGAGACCTACACGACTGATGTAGGAGAGAAAGAATTTCTTGAAGCCGAACTGTTGAGACCAGCAAACAAGGAGAATAAGACGAATGTCAAAGCCTCCTACCTGAAGAGAAAATATCGCCTTCTCCTTGAGATCGTTCAGAAGGTGATTATGTGCTCAACTTACAGTCTTGATGTTGTCACTTCATATAAGATCAGTGTCATGGCGGCAATCATCAAGAAGGCTTCAGATATGGATTGGTTGGGTATGGTCAAGGCACGACTGCGGAAAGACTGGAGGAAGTTCAAAAACTGACCCAGAGAAATGAAGTGTGCTTATCTTCCAAGTGCTCTTTTATACACAAAATCTCAATCATTCTGTCAGACAAGCTGCCACAGAATTATGAATGGAATGAGAATGGAGCGAAGATATATCAAGCTAAGCACAAGGCTATCTTGGGGAAGGATGAACCCCTGCCTGGACAATCTGATGAGGATCCTACTCCTTATGTGCCCAAACCCAAGGGAGAAAAGAATGGAAAATAAAAGGCAACTGCATCTTCAGAAGAGCAGGGAACGGCCATTCCAGAGAAGAGGTTGAAGAGGAAGGATCTGGCCAAGAAATCAGATGCTCAGCAGAAACGTCAAAAGAGAGTTACATCTCCTCTGAAGACTGCTCTGAGTTCTGCTCAGCAAGTTCGCAGAACGGAGGATCTGATTCAGGTGGAATCAGAAAATGAGATAGCAGTCAGTTCTGAGCACACTGCCAGAGAAGTAAGGGACGAGCAGATGATTGAAGAAGAAGGAGAGAAAGTTGTCAGATGGACAGAAGTGGAGCACTCTGAGGAAGAATCACCATATGATTCTCTGCCTCTCACCAAGATCTTCCAGAAAGCAAGATCGCCTACGCCCACTTCCAAATCGCCATCACCCTCTCCTCAAAAATCATCACCACCACCCTCCCCTCACAAAACTTTCTCACCCTCACCCTCACCAATCAGATCACCCAGATCTCCCACTCCCCCAACCAATGAACCTGTTCAGGAAATTGAACCCCCTCAACAAGCTGAAGACGAACCTGAACCACATATATCCCCATCTCACTCCCAATCTCCAAACAAGATACAAGAACCTGAGAGATCTGACAAGCGAGTGTCCATCTCTCATAATCCCTTCAATACCAGAATCGTGCTTGCTTCACCTGTTTTAGAAAGCCCGATTATAAGGATAATGAATCAACAAATCAAGGAGTATCTGCTGGACCTGTGCCCTGAATTGGATCAACATCCTGGCATCCAACAACAGATAGAAGAGATTGTGTTCTGGAGGGATATCAGACTGAAAAGCATCGAGGAATTTATGATCCTCATGACAACTCTGGGATCTGATTTCTTTGTAGACTTGGAGATGAAATGCTTGAACAATGCTGGGATTGAAAGCGCTGTTGAATTGGCATCTGAAGATGATATCAGATGGTTGATTCATGAAAGGTTCGGAATTGCTGATAACAGGGAGGAAACTGTTCAACCTCCTACAGATCATGAGGGAGCTGCCGATGAACCAAGAATGGGTGCTGCAGATGAGACCCGACTTGGCAAGGCTTCAACATCTGACCAGATTGCTATGCTGAGCTCCGATACCCTAGATTTTTATACTGAGAAGATTCAGGATGTGATCAAGGCTGCTATTGAAGACAAATTCACAGCTCTCACAGCAGATCTGATGAAGCGGTTTGAAGAAGAGCAAGCAAAACTGGTTGACAGAGAAAGAAGTCACACAGTTGGGATGCATAATGCCATCCTTTCTGAAGTAATGCAACTAGTAAATCCTCTTGCCGAGAAGCTCAATCTCCAGTCTGACAAACTCAAAGTTCAGACAGATATGCTAAATGAGACACAGGTACTACTGGAAAATGTCTGGGCATCCTTGGAGAAAACTGACAACCACATGAATATGGGTTGGAAACACTTTGCAGCTTCTACAGAACGAGCAAGAAAGGACATCGAATTTGCTCTCAGACGCTTTTTAACTCCTGCACCTTCTGCCACCGCTCAGATCACTCCTCTTGTTGTTGAGGAACTCAGAGAGGAGATCACACGGCAGTTCATTGCTCTGAATCGCAGGCTGTCCAACCTCTTTGATGAAACCAAAAAGGGGGAAGGACAAGAGAATAAAGAGAAGAAAGAAAAACAGACACAGTTGGTAACAATTGCATCTATACCAGAAACCACTGTATCTGACTTGCCAGCCACTCCATCTACTGATCTCGTTGCTGAAGTGAAAGAAACTGTGGAGCAACATAACAACGAGATCACTGAGCAGAAGATTGCTCTTTCAGACGTTATTGCCAGAGTCGACAAGATTGAAGACTTCTCTTCGTTCGTACAGAAAAGAATGGAAACTGATGATCAGGCCAAGAGCCTTGAACTCGCTAAGAAATTAGCTGAAGAAGACGGACAAGATGAACCTGAGCAGACTCTGAAGAGAAAGAAAGGCAAAGGCAAGATGGTGAAAGCTACTGCTGAAGATCAGAGTCAAGGCCAATTATTCTCTACCAAAAGCCAGATGTCTCCTGAACAAATTCAAGAGCAAACCAGACAGAGAATAAGAGAGGCTGCCATCAAGAAGCAGAAGTTAGCAGAGGCTAAGGGACTAAACATCGCATACATCCGAAGGAAGAGGAAGAATGAAGCTGCAGCTGAGGAGATTGCTTGGGAAAGGAATGCCCTTCCGGCACCTGTTAGAGACATCCTCTGTGCCCGGCTAGATCTGCTTCCTGAATGGGATCAGATCAGAGCAAAATGGTTGTGTGATTTGTACATCCTGGAGATGATTCCGATTCATCAAGACCAAACAGAAAATGATGATGAATTTTGGAACTGGTTAGAAACGAAGTATCCAGATTTCTACCAGATGGTGATGAAGGAAGGGAAGATCATGTCACTAATACCTGAAGCTCCTCCCTTTGAACAACTCCTTCCACCTTTGCGTCCAGACAACAAGTTAGATGCTGTCAAATTCAAGAATGCCTACTATGAATTTGCTGACAAATGAGGGATCCATAGAAGAGAAGATCTGGACAAGCTGATGCAAATGATGTACAAGATGTTTGGCATCCCCAAAGAACTTCAAATGTTCAAGTACACCTGAGGAAGACAACTTGGAATCGGATGATAGGTACGTTTTTCATGTATTATGTATGCACACACCTATCTGAATGAAATATTCCGTCTCTCTGATTCTAAGACAACATCTCATTGTCTTCTGAAGTATGTACTGCTTTACATTATCTACATTTCCATTCGTGGTATCTATTTTTCTGATTAAGTGTTTTGGTTCCATCAAAAAGGGGGAAATTGTTGGGAAATTTGTATTTAGTTTTGATGGAAGTTCCAAAACAGGTTGTAATAGGACCAGTCAGACCTGTTAGCTGACTGATGACTTAGAATCAGATTAAGATGACCAGCTGAAATGTATAGATAGCTGATGTAAAAGATAGGTCACATATTGAGGGGGAACTCAATATGTATAGGTCAGGTCGAAATATCAGATGACCAGATAAGGTCAGATGATCAGAAGGCTAAGAACAAATCAGAAGACAAGAAGTCAGATGATCAGGTGAAGACAGAAGACACTGAAGACTCAGATGAACCTGAAGACTCAGATGAACTTGAAGACTCAGATAAACCTGAAGACTCAGATGAACCTGAAGACTCAGATAAACCTGAAGACTCAGTAACAAACCTGAAGACTCAGTATGACTGAAGACACTGAGGCTCAGAGTCACCTAAAGATCAGAAGACTACCAGAAGACCAGAAGACCTACATCAGCCGAGTCTACAAATTGTGCTAAGACAATCTGCATCAGAAGACTCTACAAGGTAGACTGATCAGTTATCTGATCAAGTCATCTCACACCTGGCGTCAACCAAAATGGTACACTAGACAAGACGAATATTCTACAAAAGGAATATCAATCGTCAAATGGACAAATATTGAAGTGCCGCCTCGCGAAGCCAAAGAGAAAGCAACACGTGCACAAAAAGAGCTGACAATGCGGGATTTGACGCTGAGGACATAAACGACGCTAATCATGCCTACGGCCACGCCGATATTTGGAGCACGTCATAATCATATCCTACAACCTACCTAATATAGCCCGAAATTCAAATTGCTCTCCAACGGCTCTTTGATTTCGTGGTCTATAAAATGGGATTGCTCTTCAAAATTGAAGAAGGAGACCGGATCGAGCAGACTGAAAAAGAAGCAAAAACTATAGCAGAATTTCCGCTCGAAGAACACCGAATTTGAAGATTATTCTTAAGTGTTCATCCCATTGTTCTTAGCTTAGAAATCCTATCCTTTAGCATTTGGCTACATAAACACTAGGATAGATTTTCAGTTGGAACCACAACAAACCTTTACCCAAACTCAAAGTTAGGTTAAGTTTGTTACCTCAAGATTTCAGACTAGGGATTCTAGTTTCTGATTTCTGGGATCGGTTGAGTGTGAACTCGATAAACATCTGTTGGGTGTTGGACTAACACATTAAACTAAGTCCAGTCGGTTAAGTCGGTTAAGTTGGTCCCCTGTGTTAAGGGAAGAGTGGACGTAAGATGGGTTTCGTCTGAACCACTATAAAATCTTGTGTGCATTTACTTGCTCTTTATTGCTTTACACTATTCACACAACTGAGCTTAAAATTGCATACATATTCTAAGGTAACATCAGTCTGCACCAAGCAACTGATCTGATCAGGTTGACACCTTAGTCAGCCGATTGAAAACTGACTTGAGAATCTGATTTGATAAAACTGGTTTTTCACACGGGTATTTACAAGCTTCCGCACTATCAGTTAAACTGACAGATATCAAACTGATCTGCCCTCAGGCACTCAGTAAGATTGAACATCAGTCCAAACTGACTCACTAGCACTCTGATCAGGCAAACTGCAATCACACCTGATCTGCACGAAAAGTTTTTCAGAAGTCTATTCACCCCTCCCCTCTAGACTTCTGCCCTCACAAAACCCGTTCGGGACCTACAGATTATTTTGATATTTTTTCTCCTGTAGCCAAGATTACTACTGTTAGAATATTGCTTGTTGTTGTTATTGCTAAACATTGGCACATCCATCAATTAAATGTCAATAATGCTTTTCTACATGGTGATTTGGTTGAAAATGTGTACATGACCCCTTCCCCTGGTTATTGTTCTCCCACTGAAAAGAGAGTTTGCAAGCTCAATAAGAGCTTTTATGGTTTAAAGCAGGCATCAAGACAATGGTTTCACAAATTGTCTACTTCTTTAAATGAATTTGGTTACACTCAATCAAAATCTGACACATTCATGTTTACTAAGGATGAGAGAGGCACTTTTACTGTTCTTGTGTGCTATGTGGATGATATTATTTTGTCTGGAAATTGTTTGGATGAGATTTTGAAAGTCAAAACTTTTCTTGATATGAAATTTACCATTAAAGACTTGGGTGAGTTAAAATACATTATTGGGATTGAAGTTGCTAAAAACACAAAAGGACTTCAATTATGCCAAAGAAAATATGCTTTAGATCTTTTAAATGATGCTGGTTATCTTGGAAGTAGACCCTGTGATACACCTATGGATTCAGGATAAAATTTTGCACAAGTCACTGATTCCCCATTGCTGAAAGACCCTTCAGCTTACAGAAGATTGGTTGGTAAATTACTCTACCTTACTATTACTAGACCTGATTTATCTTATCCCATTCAAACACTCACACAATTTATGAGCAAGCCCACAGAGGCCCATCTTTCTGCTGTACATAGACTTCTCAGGTACATCAAGAGCACACCAGGCCAAGGAATATTTTATCCAGCAACATGTAGCTTCAAACTTCAGGGATTCACAGATTCAGATTGGGCCCGTTGTGACACAACAAGAAGGAGCATTAGTGGTTATGCTGTTTATCTTGGAAATTCACTCATTTCATGGAAGTCAAAGAAACAAACAACTGTAAGCAGGTCTTCAGCTGAAGCCGAATATAGAGTTATGACATATTCCACAAGTGAGCTTCAATGGATTCTTTACATACTTAAAGATCTGAAGATTGATCATCCCCAACCTGCAGCTCTCTACACTGACAGTAGATCAGCATATTGTATTGCTCATAATCTGGTGTTACGTGACAAGACAAAACACATTGAAATCGATTGTCATTTCACAAGAGAGAAGATTCAGCAAGGTGTGATCAAGCTCATACAAATACCAAGTGAGGAAAACGTTGCTGACATGATGACAAAGCCCCTAGGACCGAGCTTATTCCAGAATTTCAAGCTCAAAATGGGAATCATTAATATGCACTCCCATTTTGAGGGGGGAGGGTTATAAAGATAAGTCAAAGTCCAGCTCAAAACGAGTCAATCAAGCGAGAAGTATTAGCTCTAATACTATACAGTATTAGTTGAGCGATATGGTCCCTTTCTTATAAATATAGCCGTTGTATCCATTCTGTAACTAACATTTTCATTTCCTTAGTTTTCTTCCTTTCCAATTCATCTTGTATTCTCTCTCTCTCAGATTGTTACCATGTATATTGAATAATTCTTCATAATTAATTACCTTTTAAAAAAAAATTGCCTACGGAATATATGTTTAAATATGACTCCTTAAAATAGCAAACTAAAAAACAGCATACAATTTGCAAAAGCTGAACTACTCCTAAAGTGTTTATTTTGAAATAAATATACAAGTTATTAAAGCAACCAGTTAATAGCACATCTCATGAATTCTCATAAATACTTCCCCTTTCTCCCCTTTATTTTGTGATGATTTCTAATTAAATTTATGTTTACAGAGAGAGAGAGCTAAGTCATTCATGTATATATGAAATACAATGAGTCAAGAAAAATAGTGATATAATAGTTTTAGACTATATTTATTTATAGTTTTGAGGGAATTTGAAATCCTTTAAAAAAGATTACGAAGAATTTGATATAAAATAAAAAGTGCATTTATATTTTATATATGTGTGAAGCTTGGATTTTATAGGATTTGATAAAGTAAGATTTAAAATAATAGATGATAAAAATAATATTATATTATAAAAAGTAATATAAAAATGATTGAATGATTATATAATGATAACAAAGTAAAAAAAAAAGGAGAGAGAGTATTAAGTTGGATAAATAATAATAATTAAAAAGTGTATTATAGATCATTGATAGTACGTTAATGTTGAAAATTGTATTTGTAGAAGGTAAAATAAGTGTATTATAAGTATTATAGAGTAGAATTTTGGAGGATTTAGAGTAACAGTATATCAAAATTGAAATTATAATAAATAAACAGTGATTTGAGATTTAAAATACCAAAAGAGACTTACTAAAACATAAACAAACATATATTTAGAGTGTAGATATATAATAGGTGTGGACGTGTATTTAAATGGAGGATTGAATATGAAAATATTGGATATAATTATTCAAAGAGTGGCCGGGACAATTGGAACCCTACACAACCTTATTATAATGCAAAGTAAATTTGTATCATATATTATGTGTCTATGATCCAAATAAGGTAATTAACTAAAGCCCATAAGAACCCCAATCTAAATATATAAAAAAATAAACGTCCAAATATAAAGAATGGGCTCAAAACAACTCATATGCGGCCCATATAGCCCAAATCCTTTCTGCTATAAAACCCTAGCATCCCAAAACCCTAGAAAAGCAGCTCAAAATTTAAGAATAAATACACCTATTTTTCTCATTAATCTTCATCCTCTGCAGCCTCTCTCTCCCATCCTTTCCCAGCCTCAAGTAATTTTTCTATCTTAATCGATTAAATTTCTCCTTTAGAAAATAGTTAATTGTGATTTTTTAGAAATAGTTAATTGTGATTTTTTGTGATTTTCTATTAATTTGTGTATGGTGATGTTTCCATCTCAATCGATTAAATTTCTCTGTTAGAACAGAAACAGTTAACTGTGATTTTGTTAGAACAGAAATAGTTAACTGTGATTTTATAATAATTTGTGTGCGATGATGATACCATGTGGACTAGAGTTTCTGATAGTTGTATTTGACGACAAACCCTTGGCTGTCTGAGCACTTGTTTTTCTTAATTTCACGATTTTGTATTTCAGCAACAGTTCAATTTCGTTAATTTTGTCTATAACTAACTGAGGCTTGTGATGAAAAATCAATTTATCTTAGCGGATTTCAGTGAGATTATTCAATGATCTGATTGTTAAACACACTGAAGCCTTTCCTATAGTCACATCTTTTTTCTATTTCAATTGAATTTCTTTCAATTCTCTAATGACGAGATTAGGCACCAATCTGATGTTTTAGAACAGTGGATAATCTCGTGAGCCCACTTAATTAACGACTTCTCCTTCCTTTGTCCATATAATCAGTTGGTTTTTCAGATCTATATTTTATTTTTAAATTTTATTTTTGGAAATTTATTCGGGTTATTTGTTGTTAATGATAATTCTTCTTGATAATTTATGTGCGTTGATGATACAAATATATGGACTAGAGTTTCTGATCGTGTATTTGACGAGTAACCCTTGGCTGTCTGAGCACAATTCAATTTTTTTAAGTCAGTTTTAATTTCATTTTTTCCGTATATTTTTTAGGCTTATGATGAAAAAATAATATATCTTAGCGGATTTCAGTGAGATTTGTCAATGATCTGATTGTTACACACACTGAAGCCTTTTTCAGAATTTCTTTATTAATTGTACATTTATTCGAATGTTTTTTTTGCGATGATGAGATGAAGCACCATTGGGTGTTATAGGGCAGTGGTTTAATCTCCGTGAGCCCAATTTATAAACGACTTCTCCTTCCACTGAGCAAATTCCTTTTTTTTTTTACTTAGTTCAATTTTTTTGTTTGAAATTTTAATTTTTTTTTATAAAAATTATGAAATTATTGGATTTTAATTGCGCCCATTACCAATTCCTGTGGATAATCAGTTCCTCTAGGCGTAATGGCTCGGGCGCCAAATTGTTTGTGGCAATATCCTGATCGGTGACTTTTTTCAATATCATTAGATCCCGGAAACACCACATATATATCTTCAAATAAAATGTGATTTTCAATTGTCCCTGAAACTTTTGTTGCTTTCATAAGGCGTTGCGTTTTTTGGCCTTTCTAAAAGCGTGTCATTGGAAGCATAAAATAATTGTAGTTTTAGCCTACCATGTTATAAATATAGCTTGCTATTGTTATTTAATTTAGTTTGCTTGGTGGCTTACTGTAACACATTTAATATCTCTATTTATTTGAAAAAAATCTAGTTGCTTCATAATGGTGAAGTCTCTCTATTTGAATGAGAGATTATCAAGTTTCCGAAGCATAGATGAAATTTGTCAGTATTAAACAGTGCAATGTTATTTTTTATGATTTTGGACTACCTGTCTCCTGATATATTTATTTTTCTGGTATTGGTAAAAATTAATTTTATCGTAGTTTGTTAAATATTTTTTTTAAATTCATTATTATTGTTATTTATACATGCATCATTTTCAAATTAATCAAGTATAAAGTTAGTTTGGTAATTGTTCTACAATGCTTGTTTGCAACCTCTATTCAATGCGTTGTACTTATATTTTGAAAAAGTTGGGGCACTCCTACTTCTCAAAAAAGTGCTTCTATCCTATATTGTTGAGGTTGCAAACACCCCGTTAGTATGAATAAAGTTGAAAGCCAATTTGCAGAGCAAGAGCGTCGATTTATTATCAATGATGAATTACTTGCATTGAAGGTTGGCAAAATCTAAAAGCGATTCTCCGTGCCTTTCATCTTGATCAGTTTTGATTATGGCCTCGAACAAGTCGCAATATTATAGATAAATATTTTCCTTTTTATTCTTACGAACCCATTTTTAAAATTAATTTTCTACATTATAGATTCATGATTACTTAGTGATCTTTGTGCCTCTTTGAGTAGCTTGATGAGTTGCAACTTATGCAAAATCTCGTTCTTGGCTTAGTTAGGAGGCCGACACTGAACTTTGAATCTATGATCCGGAGTTTGGCTTTTCGAGTAGACATTTGTACATTCATTCAACTGTCTTCAAAGTAGCCCTAACATTTTTTCTTGTTATATCAATTTCACAATAGAAACCATTCAATTTTATTAGTAGTTAATTGTTTATTTGTGTTTGCTTTGCCTCTCGAATAACTTAATGGTCACATTTACCATTTGGGTTCAGACGGAGGCGTCATAATAACAATGAATCTGTTTGAGGTAAAGGAATGCTATTCTCTTTCTTTTACCTATTTCCTTCTTTCAAACATATTCATACAAACCATTTGCATTCAAATTTGTGTATTTTCTTTATTTATCATTTTTTTGCTATCTGAACTATATCATGAAGCTTGCTGGTTTAGCGGTGTCTTGATGCACTTGCTGAAGCAACGTGTATTATGATATGATAGCTTCCTGAGACCAGCATTATCAACTATTTTTATGGTCGATCATCTGACCATGTGAGGTTCATTTCTTTACTGGCCTCATTTTTGTCTCGATACGGTACATTTTCCTTATGATTTACAACATTATTGGTGGTTTCTCATATTTTTATATGATTACATGGCATATGATGACAAGTTTATTATATTGTGCTTATCAAACCGTGAAGCTACAATAATCGAGCTTTTTAAAACTGATGCCTCTTCTCTATTGTTTTTTTTTTTTTGTATTTTGTGATGTCCTTTCTTTTAATGGCAGATGATGATAAGTTTTGTATTTGTGCTTATTATACCGTGACGCTACAATAATCGAGCTTTTTAAAACTGATGCCTATTACCTATTTAACAACCCAACTTGGTCTTCAGAAGCTCTCTCTAGCTTCAAAATAAAACTGATACGATCTTATTATCCAGTATATTGTTTCTTCTGTGTATAATTTTTAGGCCTGTTTGGTATGACTCGGAAATGGTAATGGTAGCGTGTATCATTGAGGTGTCAATCACTAATAGTTAGTGATTAGTGATTACATTGTAATTGTTTGGTTATAACATAACGATGGGTATCATGTGAGGTGAGGTGAGTTGAGTAGGTGAGGAAAATCAATTATTTACTTCTATTTCCATTATCAATATTTATCTTACTGCTGTTTTTATCACGTAATAAAAATGTCTATCGAGATAGTGTTTTTCTCGACGGATTAGTGTTTATCTCGCTTGTTATAATTATATATATTGAGACAATATTCAAGAGTTTATATTTTGAATACTATCTCGCTGGGAATAGTTATATCTAGCGAGATAAAATTTATATATATTGAGATAATAATCAAATATTCATACTTTGAATACTGTCTTGATGGGAAGAATTATATCCAACAAGATAAATTTTATATTTATTGGGATAGTATTTAAACTTTGAAAATATTGCTTCGATGGGAAAAATCAATATAATGAAGAAATGAAGATAAGAAGAAAAAATTAATTATTAAAATAAATTACTTATCATAATTTTCAAAACAAATGATGAATTTTATTTAAAAATTTAATTGTGCACAAAATTTCATTAGCAATGAATAGAAGTAGTAGATAATTCATTAATTGAAAAGTAAATGACTTTTCTCTGACGTTAATTATTAGTCCAACATTTTATTAGTCCTGAGGTCTTTTACTTATCATACATAATGTATAATACCTATAAATATTTATACTATTTTGTTTTCTTTAGAAAAAAAATTCTTTTACATTTGATATGGAAAAAATCATGTACACATTAATTTTAGCTTAATGTTAATATGCACATATATAATTAATCCAACATTTTGAAGAATTATTTTAAATGAGTTGATCTAATGTTTTATTGTATAATTAGAAACTGAAATAATCATTATACTTGACAATAAAAAATTTATGTAATGCTTAATTAAAAAATCCGAATATATAAGACATATACATCGATGGTGAATATTTTTGTTCTTTGGTAAAAAAATTAAAAACACTGTTAAAATTGATAAATCAATAAAAATTACAAGATTAACATTGGACACAACCTAAATTACAATACATTGACATTATTAACTCAATATATTACTATTTTATTATAAACTTACTTTGACAATAATTGAATATGAAAAAAAAGTAGCAGAGTCGAGTCCCAATTAACTAGTCGGACAATCAAAAATACAATCGTAAACCATAAATCTTATCAAACCAGTTAAAGTTATATTCAACTTTTCCAAAACTAATTAATTTTAGTTTATTTATATAATAATTAGAGATAATGCAACAAAAACAATGTGGTGTCACTATTTTGTGGGTCTCGGTTCAGAAGTCTACATAGAGAATTTTGAATCGTAAAACCACGAACCCTATCATACCTAAATTAAAAAAATTCTATAAATCGCTATGTTTATCTAAGTTTCATTTTATTGTAATGAACTTTACGAAAATAGAAATAATTAGTAGTGTCATTATTTTATGAATTTTGATTCACTAATCAGACCATCAAACCTTAGATCGTAAACTACAAAATTTATTGTACCAGTCAAAATTAAAAAAATTAATATGGTTCTAAAAAATTAAAAACTTATTGTAAACCACGAACCCTATTCGTAACATTCTTTTCAAATTACTATGTTTATCTAAATTTTAGTTATATTATAATAAAATATGTGGAAAAAAGAAGAAAAAAAATTTGTGGTGTCAATGTCTTGTGAGTCTCGACTCTCGATTCACTAATCATACCATCGAAATCTAAATCTTAAACTAATAACTACTATGTTTATTCAAAATACTATATTTAGCTATCGTGTTACTCATAAATAAAATTTATTCAAATTACTATGTTTACTTAAGTTCTATATATATTACAATTAAATATGCGAGAAAATAGTAATGACACTATCTTGTGAGTCTTGATACACTAGTCAGATCATCGAACCTTAAATCATAAACTACAAATCTTATGATCATTCTAAATATTGATATTTTCAAATTAATATATTTATTTAAGTTTTACTTATTTTATAATTAGATATAAAAATAAATTAGTAATGTCATAATCTTACTCGATTCCTTAGGTGACATCGAACCTTGAATTGTAAACCGCGAAATTTTATATTACCACTCTAAATTTATATTTCTCCAAATTACTATTCTTCTAACTTCTAAGTCTTATTTATATTATAATAAAATATGTAGAAAAAAAAAATTAATTTTGGTATTTTGTGAGTCTCAACTAACTAATTTAATTATTGAATCCTAAATCGTAAACTATTATGTTTATTTATTGTATCATTCAAAATTATCTCCAATTATATATGTCTAATTAAAAAATTATTTCATTGCTCGTGCACATTCTTACTTTCTTAACAGTTTGTGAGTTGTTTAATACATGTATTATACTTATCTAGTATAATATTTTACGAATGTTTCTCTATGTTAACAAATAATTTAATAATATTAAAAAAATTAAACAGATAGATTTCATAAAATTATAAAAAAAAAATATATATGAAAATGTGCAAAAGGTTAATTGCTTTAATTAGGAGGGATAGAGGGTGTTGGGATGGGGGGTTTCATTATTAAAGAGTAATAAATGTGGCGGAAGTTAATTAATGTTCTTTCTTTTTTATTTCTTTTTTACTTTTTTTTTGGGTGGGTTGGTGACCCGGTGGGTAAATCTAGCCATCTCCTCATAAGTGGGATATGTGGAGAATGAATACTGAAGGAGAAATGTGGATATATTTAATTAATTGATAATTGAGTCTTTTTATGTCAAAATTAGATAAAAAAAAACCCATTTTTTTATAAAGACAAGGTCTCATATGCACTTGGTGCACAAATTTTAGATATGTCCACTCATTTTGACCCTGCCCATTTTTTATTGTGATCCGTTTTTTTCACTAATGACAATGTCTCATTTTCTTAATGGATTACTCATTTACCCGAGTGCAAGATGTACTTGATACACAGGAGACCCACTCTTTTATAAAATGGGTAAATTTTACTTTTCATACGAGGAAAGTGTATAAATCTCACGGGCCCAAATTTATTTTGTTTCATAACGATTTTATTTGGTTTCATAATACATGAATATGACATTTTATTTGTTCCTATAAACATGCAAAATTCTTTAGTGGAAGTAAACATAAAATATTCTAGAATATTGTCTGAAAAAATTAAGATATATTGAGAATTATTAAGGTTGTACTCATTTCTCATAACCTTTATAATAGAAAATTTTCAACCATCTATTGACAGGATGTATTAATATAAATAGAAGAAGTCGTATTCCTACAAATAGTGTTGAATATTGTTTGCTAGCCTTTAGAATATTATGTAGAATCTGCATTCGTAGATAATGTTATGATTTCAAGCCAATATTGTTCAAACATAAAAAAATCGATTATTCACTTAATGAGCTGATAAACAAAAGACATCATTTTAATGAGTTTTGGTTTCAACTATTTTTGGAACACAAAAATAATGTGAAAGTAGTTCAAGATTTCTTTTAATAAATAAATAATTTTTTAAGTAACGAATAAGAATAATATCGATAAATTTTGTTTCAATCAAATTTTACTGCCACTATTTCATATTTTAATGATTGAATTTTGATACAAAACCTTATAAATATTATATATATTTTCCACAAAATAAAAAAAAAAAAAAAAATATTGAAATATCATATCTTAAATTAATTAAAGAAAAGTTAAAAAATAAAATAAAATATTAAAAATAAATGAGGTGGGGTGATGGGCAGTTGACAAAATCAGGTTTGAACAATTGTAGCACAAAAACTCCACCATTTGAAGAAGCCTCTGAAAATTGATATTGTTATGAAATTATGCTAACTTCACTTAACAATGACCAAGAAAGAACTTTGCACTCAGTATTACTTGATTCTAAGAAAAATATTACTCACTGATCTCAATGGTTCGGTCAATGTGACCTACATCCACCTTGAAAGATGAAGAACTTTCACTATGATGGATCCTGGAGCACTATACACGATACAATAATCAAAACTACCTCTACCCCTTGCTTATATGAACTGCTCGAGTTGCTAACTTTAGAGTAGGATAACTAACAACACTTTGAATGAAAAACACCCTCTAATGATCCTACTAACAACCCTATATGTCAAGAATACACATGAGAAGGAATCATCTAGAACCATCCAATGTAACTAACAAAACCAGTCTTCAAAGTAGCCCACTTGAGCATGCTTCCACTGGTGCACTGCAGTATTGGTTGCAACTGAATTCAGTTGTAACCAACCATCTAATTGTGTTACTTGACTCCAAAGTTAGTCCCAAGCTTCTACATATTTGCAACTAGAGCCATGCACACAATTATCCAAGTTTGATGCTACATATCTAACAGATATATTGTTATAATGTTGTTTTTTTTAAGATATTTTCAATCAATATCGGCCATACAAACACTAGCGGAGCCATTCATAGGCGAGGTGGGGCCAATTTTTGCTGTGAAATACACTATATACCCTTCAAATTTTTTAAAAATTTTAATTTTTTTTAAAATTACACGGTAATTAATCGGGGGAGTGACTCTAAGGTACAAAGTCACTCTCCAAGTGACTCTAAGGTACAAAGTAACTTTATTTTGACTCTAAGGTACAAAAATATGGTTAAAAAGTCTAAGTTGTCCTTCAGATTTTCTTCACTTCCTATTAATTTGGGAGTGTAGTTTTTTAATTTTCCGACGATTTTTGGAGTGTATATTTTTTTAAATTTTTTCAAGACTACTACTTTTTTTTCCATTTTTTTATTAGTTGCAATTTTTTATATAATTTAATTTAAATTTCAGATATTTTTTTTTGTTCCATTTTTTATTAGTTGCAATTTTTTATATAATTTAATTTAAATTTCAGATATTATAGAATTTGTATTTTGGGCCAGGAAGTGCATTTTTTTTAAAAAAAAAATTGTATTTTGGGCCAATTTTGGAATGCATTTTAAAAAAAATATGTATTTTGAGCCAATTTTTTAGTGTATTTTTTTAAAAAAAAAAATGTATTTTGGGCAAATTTTGGAGTGCATTTAAAAAAAATATATTTTGAGCTAATTTTGGAGTGTATTTTTTTAAAGTAACCTTAACATTTATTCTCATTATAAAATTTCATAACAAAAATCACCAATGAACTTGTCTTCTATCTTATTAGTAGTTGTTTGTCGTTTATTTGTGTTGATCCATGCCTCTCGAATAACTTGATTGGCACATTTACCATTTGGGTTCTGACGGAGGCATCCTAATAACCATGAATCAGTTTGAAGGCAAGGGACACCATTTTGTTCCTTTACCTATATCTTTTTTTTATCAAACATATTCATGAAAAGAATGATAATTATCATAAGAAAATGGGTGCAAGGCACAGGTTTAGAATCCTGGATTGAAAAGGAGGTATTTGAGGGAACCAGTGAAATTGACAAAAGATTCTTAGAAAAATCGTGTAACTTTAATTAATAATTGATCAAAAGAGCATGATGAAAAATTTATACATGTTTATTGGTGATTAATTAATATGAATTATTTGTGGCTATTTATTTTGTTGGTACCTTATATTTTCTTTGGACAATGTGATCTCACTAAGCTATTGGTCTTGCTCATACCATATATTTAACATTTTACAGATTAAAATGATAACAGTGGAGGGCTGGTGGATCGCCTCAAACATTTGATAGTTATTGTTCGAAAATTATTCATGTAATTACAGATTATAAGTTATGATATTTGAAGTAAGAGTCACATCTTCTTTGTTGTATTAAATCTTGTTTTACTTCAAAACACATTGATTTTTAGTGATTTAGTATAAGTTTCAAAATGTCTTGTATTTGGCAAAGTATAGTGTGAATAAGTTTTACGGTGAAACTGATTAAGGAGTGTGACTTATATTACTAAAGTGTGTGACTTTTTATTGTAAAGTGTCTGACTTTTTACTATAAAGAGTATTACCCATAAAAGTGAAGTGTGTGACTTATATTATAAAGAAAGAGCGTCAATGATAAAAGATAATGTGTGACTTATATTACTAAAGTGTGTGACTTATATTACTAAAGTGTATGTCTGAAAAAAAAAAAAACCAATTTCACGGTGAATAAGTTTCACAGCATACCAACTCGTTGTATTTTAATATATACTTCTACTGCAATTTATGCAACAATCTATTCATGTCTCCTCGGTCATAAAGTCGATAAGCATCCTGTAAAAAAAAAAAAAAAAAAAAATAAGCTTTCGTATATATATATTTTTAAAATCTAAACTAGCCTTCAAACGCCCTTAAAAAATTGTAATGTGATAAGACTCCACTTTTTTTAATTGACTTTCAAATTTCAGTTTTTTAGTCCTTTGATTGGTTGCACTACATCAAAATTAATAAACTGTTTTGAGAGGTAATAGGCTGAAATTCAAAATTAAAATATAACAATTGGAAAAGAAAAATGTCACTTAGGCTTAAAAGTTAAAACCAGTCACCTGATGTAGTCTGTCAAAAGAGTAAAAAGCATTAAAAATAAAATTTCAAAATTAACACGATAGTATTCATTCGGTAAGATTTGTAAGTTACTTAGGGTGTGTTTTGAAACACTTAAAACAACTTTAAGAAGTACTTATTTTTAAATTTTTCTCTCACAGCTTTTGAAAATAAGTGTTTCTGAAAGCTGTTTTAAGTGTTTCAAAACACCACATTAGCTATGGTATAATCTAGATATAACATCATTAAGGCGGTGTTTTAGAACTCTATTAAATCCCTAAAAGCACTTATTTTTTGAATAAGTTGAGTCTTACCAACTTAAAGTAAAAGTGTTTTTCACTGTTGCAATCTTGTTTGAAAACATGCCCTAAGTATAACAGCAAAAAAGAGCAATTGAGTGGAATGCGCTTATAAATGCAATGGCCTTAACAGATTACATCAAGTAAATTTCGATTTTCTCAAAACACAATGAACAGATTGGGCTTGAATAATCTAGAGTTATTTAACGAAGGCACAAGTAATTTTATTCTCTATTTCAGAAATATGTGCAATTGCTTTGAAAATAATAATAATAATAATAATAATAATAATAATAATAATAATAAAACTGTGCAATTTAATTTTACATGACAATTTTTATTTCAATTTTTCTATAAGCAGTGCAGTTGGACTCAGGCGTCCACATTTGGTGCCCCTTGCCAGAAAATTATATCAACGATGTTTTTTAAAGTACTATCTAAAAGTATGGGAATCATTTGGGCAAAAGTAAAGACATATGCTTAGAACTGATTAAAATTGAAAAATGAGGGTTAAAGATGATTATTTGATAATTTTTATTTTAACATGAAATTTTTTAAAAAAAAGATTAATTATAAAAATAATTATACCAATGCTGGACAAATGATAAAATGTGTTTGTTAGGAGAATTAAATAAAATAATTAATTTCACACCTCTCTATAAGTTTAGACTTTTAAATGTGACACAATTTTTTTATGGTATCAGAGTCTTCATGCTCACGTCATTAAATTATTCACTCGATAAGCCTCCTTCCAATAATATCCACGAGTGAGAAGGAGTGTTAGAGAAATTAAATAAAAAAAATTAATTCCACATCTTTATAAAAGTTTGGACTTTCAGATGAGATGGAATTCTTTCAGTGTTAATTAATTAATTTTTTAATAATCAAATTTTAAAATATATAAAAAATGAAGGGTTCTACGGATTTCTCATAATATTGGAACATAAAATCCTCTATCATCTATTTAGGGAATAAATTAATATAAATATAAATAGGAGAACTTACAAAATAAACAGTTGTAAAACTAAATTCATTTGTAAATTAAGCACATGAGGGTACTAACTCTTACACGTCCCCCTTACACGTGTATATACCCAGAACACAAAGTGTTGAATATTATTTTTAAGAAAAAAAAAAGTGTTGAACATTTTTTTGAAAGGAATAAGTGTTGAACATTAATTTGCTAGTCTTTTGAACATGTGATTAAAATTTTTGTAGTCTTGTAACTTTGTTTCGTTTTGAAATTGATCCCGTACGTTTTGACTTTTTAATTTTGATCCTGTAAATTTTTAAAAAACTTGAAATTGGTCTTGTAAGTTTTTAAAAATTTTGAAATTAGTTTTTTTTTCACTTTCTTCTAACAACGGGTTCTGCAAAGCGAATGAATCGCTACATATGTAATTATTTTATTATTTTCTTTAATTTCAAAGTGTCACTTGAACTTTTTTAATCATAATAATCTTAGCCAGATTTTTGATCGGGTTTAAAAACAATTTGTACATTAAAAGACAAAGCAAATCAGGTCAGTTTATTGGATCTAAACGTGACAAAAAATATAAAAATAAATTAAAATACACAGAAAATCACTATTTCTGCCTAAAAAACACGCAAAAAATCCCGACATAAAATTATTAGGTTAAAAAAGTTTAGATGGTATTTCGAAATTAAAATAAAAATTAAAAAATTATATAGATGGTTGTTACCTGATTGGTGACCTCTATAAAGAAAGAAAAGGATCAATTTCAAAAAATTTAAAAACTTACAGGACCAAAATCAAAAAGTCAAAACATACGGGATCAATTTAAAAACGATGCAAAATTATATGATATATAAAAAACTTAATCCCTTTGAACATTTTTACCATTGCCACGTAACTTGCGTACTACACATGATTTAAAATAATTTTTTTATATTTTAATATTATTTGTATATATTTTCATTCATTTCTTATTATAAATTACTTTATTCCACTAAAATTAGATGTTATACTCATTTCAATTTTATATATTATTCACAATACATGTCTTTTTTATATTTTCACCCATCATTATCTCATATATACCCCTAATGATTACTTTGCATGGTTATTAAATTTTTTTCTTTTTTTATAAATATTTTGTGTGAATAATTTTTCCAACCAATAGAATTTATTATTATAAATATTTAATAATAAAAAAAAGCTTAATATTGGCGTAAGAAAATTAAAATGATCATAAAAATTAATTATTATAGGTATATATATGATAGAATGAGGGGAGAAAACATCAAAACAATATTTATTATATAAATATTTTAAAAACCTAAAAAATGTTAAGAAGAATGAGAGGGGGTAATTTAGAATAAAAAATTAATGAAATTATGCACATATAATATTTGAAAAAAAATTACAATTATAATTGAATTAATCAAACTAATTAAATATTTGAAGTATTTAATTTAAAATTAAATACAGTATATAAAAACTATTTTCAATCTCGTGTAGACGTAGTATTTCGGGTTATATGCTAATGATATTTGAAAAGAATAAGAGGGAATATAAATTTATAAATTATGAAGTATGTATTTAATATAAATTAATATATATATTTTGAAGATATAGTATTTTAAATATAACAATCACATAAATAGGGGGTGATTCACAATTAATAAATAAGAGATAAATGGAAGGTAAATATCAAAATTAAATAAATGATTGAAATTAAAAAATTAATAATAATAATATAAATAACTTCACATAGAAATTAAGAGATTTGAAATAAAATCACCATATAAATTTAGAGTGATTCGCCTTTAATATATACAGGAGATTATAAGTCAATATTATTCATGTAATTTTGTTGTTACGTAAAACTATACGAGCAAACATGTAATACTATTAACGTAAATAAGTACTATATGTCTCTGCAACTTAATAGGCCCAGACAATTTTTACACGTGAGACTTTCGAAATGCATGATTTTTTTGAATAAATACAAAATATACCGTGCATTTTAGGAATCGTACACCTTATTTTGCTGAAATACGACATAAAATAAATTAAATATTTCAATCTAAATAAATTTAACGTTTCATAAACAAGTTATTACACTCGACTTGAGGTTCTTCATTGGCCATTGCTCCCTTTTTCTATTCACAGCCGTGGAAAAACATTAAGTAATATCAATAACATTAATTGATGGAATTTAGGGGCCGAATATTCAAATCAAAATTGATTATTATCATCATATTTCCAATTGGTTCGAGGCCACAAAAATTTCAGAAAACCCACGTCTAATTTCTACCCCATTCCATTCATTATCCCCTTCATTCATAATACACATCACACCTCTATCCATTCCTTCCAGGAATAATGGCGGCAGCATCAGCAGAATCGCTGATGAAAATGTCATCCAATGCTTCTTCTACCCTCTGCAACTTCAATAGGAGGCCTCTAGTGCCCGTGTCTCACTCCACGCGCCGCCGTCGGAGTTATTCTTCGGCCAGAATTCGAGCTCTTTCTTCTCCATTTCTTGGGGGCGTTCGCCTCCGCTCTACCGCCACAAAGCAGCTCTCGCCGTCGCAACACAACCAGCAAAGGAGGAACTTCTCTGTCTTCGCCATGGCTGCTGGTATAATTCTGCATATACTCTGTATTTAGTACTCTTCGATTTTTTGGTTAATTGGATGATGTTCATGAAAATAAGTTAAGTGATTGATTAGTACTCTTCGATTTTTTGGATAATTGGATGATATTCATGAATATAAGTTAAGTGATTGAGTTACCATGTGAAATGCCCTTTCCATTATTGCTGGTATTGTTATTTACCTTTTCTGTAGTTTTCATCTCTGGTCATTGTTTTCTCATCATTCCATCAATATGTTTATGACATTCTTGTGTGTATGATGGTTCAAATGTAATTTATCCACTTACCAAATAACCTAGCGATTTTTTATGAATTTTTTGAGTTGGTGTTCCTTTTCCAGTGTTTTATTTTAGTAGATGCTCGTCAGGTATTTGTACGAATTGGTTGTGTTAGTTATGTATTCAACTCAAATATTCTGCAATTTGAGAACTTAATCTCTAATGGATGATATGAATTTTCAGTTGAATGATATTTTTGGAGGGTATACCTGGGTTACCGTTGATCCATGTGTGATGTGAATTGTACTAGACATTAGACCGATTAAACAAATTTGAATTGTATGGTTGTTGCTAGCTTCAAATTATGCTATGCTCTGTAATATTCATCAACGAAGATTAATTTGGTTTTGAGTTCTGCATTTGATATCCTGAATACATTCAAAGTTTGAGATGTTCAGACTGTATGGATTAAGGTGTTTAGACATAAAGCAGATTGATTTAACGTAAAAAAATGTAAGACTCGTCATCTAATATTAGAAGTTATCAGCTTAAAGACTATAGGTTAATTATGTACCAGTAGCGTTGATGAATTGACCTTGATTGAGTCTCTTGTACACCAGTTGCAAGTTGCATCTATACACAACTAATACTTTTCATAGTGTGCATGTTCCTTATTTTTGTGTGAATTAATAAAATTCTCATCAACTTCTGTCAACATTTTGCAGAGAGAGCAGTTCCATTAAAGGACTATCGTAATATTGGAATTATGGCACATATAGACGCAGGAAAGACCACTACTACTGAGAGAATCCTTTACTACACAGGTAGAAACTACAAAATTGGGGAGGTACACGAAGGAACAGCCACAATGGACTGGATGGAACAAGAACAAGAGAGAGGGATCACTATCACTTCTGCTGCTACCACCACCTTTTGGAACAAACACCGAATTAACATTATCGATACTCCTGGCCATGTTGACTTCACCCTAGAAGTGGAACGAGCCCTCAGGGTTCTAGATGGTGCCATATGTCTATTCGATAGTGTTGCTGGTGTGGAGCCCCAGTCTGAAACCGTTTGGAGGCAAGCCGATAAATATGGTGTTCCAAGAATCTGTTTTGTCAACAAAATGGACCGTCTTGGAGCAAATTTCTTTCGAACGAGGGACATGATTGTCACAAATCTTGGTGCAAAACCACTTGTGCTTCAACTCCCGATTGGGGCAGAGGATACTTTTAAAGGGGTTGTTGATCTTGTTAGAATGCAGGCCATTGTATGGTCTGGGGAAGAATTGGGTGCAAAATTTTCGTACGAGCAAATTCCAGATGATCTTCTGGAGTTAGCTCAAGATTACAGGGCCCAGATGTTTGAAATGATAGTTGAACTGGATGATACAGTTATGGAGAACTACCTTGAAGGAATTGAACCAGATGAGGCCACTATAAAGAGGTTAATTAGGCAAGGAACTATTTCGGGCAGTTTTGTTCCAGTTTTATGTGGCTCAGCTTTTAAGAACAAAGGGGTTCAGCCTCTACTTGATTCTGTTGTAGATTATTTGCCCTCTCCTGAAGAATTGCCACCAATGAAAGGAACGGACCCTGATGACCCAGAGTTGATTCTTGAAAGGAAAGCTAATGATGACGAACCATTTGCTGGGTTGGCTTTTAAGATCATGAGTGATCCTTTTGTGGGGTCTCTCACATTCGTAAGAGTGTATTCCGGGAAGCTCGCTTCTGGATCGTATGTATTGAATGCAAACAAAGGGAAGAAAGAGAGGATCGGTAGACTCCTGGAAATGCACGCTAACAGCAGAGAGGACGTTAAAGTAGCACTGACGGGGGATATTGTGGCACTTGCTGGTCTGAAAGATACAGTTACGGGAGAAACATTGTCTGACCCAGAGAAATCAGTCGTATTAGAGCGGATGGATTTCCCAGATCCTGTTATTAAGGTTGCAATTGAGCCAAAGACAAAAGCTGATATTGATAAGATGGCAATTGGGTTAATTAAGCTTGCTCAAGAAGATCCATCTTTCCACTTTTCAAGAGATGACGAGACTAATCAAACGGTTATTGAAGGAATGGGAGAATTGCACCTGGAAATCATTGTTGATAGGCTCAAGAGGGAATATAAGGTCTGTTCCTCCTCCTTTTAATTTGTTTAGCATTTCCAGTGTGCTATCTACTGGGACTTAAAACGTTTATAACCTCAGAAATTACTTGTTTCATAAACATTCTTCCCTGCTATGTGAATATTTCGTCACTTGGGACCTGTTGCATTCCAGGGACCTGTTGCATTCCACATTCACCTTAGCAATTTCTTTCCTGATAACTTTTCAAATAATTTTTCTGCATAATCTCAAACCCTATAGACACCAAAAAAATATAATTTAGCATAATTTAATGAAGCCTTGTATCTGAAATTGGAACCCAAGATAATCAGGATAAGGAAAAGAAGGAAATAATGTTGTTTCGTTTCTTTGTACTCTACGACAAAGACTTCTATGAACTTGGTTAGCCGAAGTTTTATGGTGAACCCGGTAATACTATTTTGTGTATGAAGTGATACTGTATAGCGTACAAAGTATCACGATTTAGTGATTTTGAGAAGAATAACACATAAAATCAAGCACTCTTTAAAACGTGATACTATGTATGCTAAACAGTATTTCTTTGAAGAAGATTATACTTGACTGTATCTAATAGTGGGTATTGGTTAAAGGTGGAAGCTAATGTTGGAGCACCCCAAGTGAACTATCGGGAAAGCATTTCGAAGGTGACAGAAGTCAAGTACATTCACAAGAAACAGTCGGGTGGTGCAGGTCAGTTTGCTGACATCACAGTTAGATTTGAGCCAATGGAAGCAGGTGGTGGTTATGAGTTCAAGAGTGAGATAAAGGGAGGAGCAGTGCCCAGAGAGTACATACCTGGTGTTATGAAAGGATTAGAAGAAAGCATGTCTAACGGAGTGCTGGCTGGTTACCCAGTGGTTGATGTTCGTGCTGTATTAGTGGATGGGTCCTACCATGATGTGGATTCAAGTGTTTTGGCATTCCAATTGGCTGCAAGAGGAGCTTTTAGGGAAGGAATCAGAAAAGCTGGACCACAGATGCTCGAGCCAATCATGAGGGTCGAAGTTGTCACGCCTGAGGATCATTTAGGAGATGTCATTGGTGATCTCAACTCCAGAAGAGGTCAGATCAACAACTTCGGAGATAAACCTGGTGGCTTGAAGGTATTATTACCACTTTTATGATAAAGTTCTTACGCTGAATAGTATCACTACTTAACCTATATAATATTGCATTTATTAGTAAAAACTGACTTATACGGTAACATTGTGTAGCATTCCAGGTAATACTTGCTTACGAATGAGTATTACTTCTTATGCAGATCAGTATTACTTGTTCAACTATACAGTATCACTTGTTTACCTATATAGTTTACATTCAAATGTAATACTGTTTGACTTATAGAGTAATATTGTTCAACATACAAAGTAATACGTTCAGATTACTACCATATATCACACATTTGACGATTGCTTGGTCGTAAACAGGTGGTGGACGCCCTGGTGCCGCTAGCTGAGATGTTTCAGTACGTGAGTACTCTTCGAGGAATGACCAAAGGCCGAGCTTCCTACACCATGCAGTTGGCCAACTTTGACGTCGTCCCCCAACATATTCAGAACCAGCTAGCCTCAAAGGAGGAGACCGTTGCTGCTTGATAGAGCTTTCCCAGATTTGTACTGCAAACAATGAAACACAATGTGCTATTGCAAATATGATTCTTTCCTTACAAGGAGGGATAAGCCAGGTGTGCAGATAATACAACATAAAGACACAGCTTCAATTTTGAATTTAGATACGGCTTTTCACACTTCATACAATTGTGCATTGATTTGGTTTATCTTATTCTTATGCCCAATATTACCATCTCTGAATCACGCTAAAATATTTTTTGTTCAGTTTGGTTGTATATTGGTGTATGATGGAAAACCCAAGATTGAAGTTTGAAACAGAGATTTTATGTGGATAACTGCAGTAAGAATTAAAATGTGAATGATTTGCATAAAAAAGATGAAAAAATTGCATTCATTTCTGACTTGGGCTATTCCTGCATTGATTAGTTTCTGGATCTTGTTCATCACAAGAGGATTCTTCATGTGTTTTTGTGTAGAAGTCAGACATCATCTGTCTCATAACGAGATCTGTTAGGATGTTCTGAAAACGTTTTCGTATAAAGATCATTTCCTTAATTTAAGCTAAACAAGACGATTAACTTGCAAAATTGGTCTCATAGTGTTGTTGATTTTAGTCTTTTACGAATCAAATTTGTCAATTAACTTCCATGGTGATGCAATTTTAATCCTTGTACAGATAAGGTTGCGGGACTTTTGGGGTGGGGATACTTGTTCTAAACAGAATTTTTACTATTGTAAAAATATTTAATATATTTTTAACAGATTATATATATATATATATATAACTTTTTTTTTTAAATTTAAGATATAAGTCCCGCTTCACCGCGGGGCACAAGATGGGCCTACTCAAATAGCAGGGGTCAGGACGAGCGAGTTGATACTACCAACTTTAGGTACTAACCTTTTAAATTGTTGTAAAAGAAGATCCTAGGGCAGATTCATGGCAAAAATAAAGGGTATATTTGTCGATTTATCTACCAAATATTTGACCAATATCATTTTTTTGTAACAATATTAAAAGAGTGGGTTTCATGGGCATCCAAGTGCATTGTGCACTCATAGTGCATTTTATAAACATACAATTTGTTATACTGAAAGATGCAACTTGTTTATATTGAACCGTGCAATCATCTTTCCATATTAATATTTGCACGGTTCAGTGTAAACGAGTAGTATATTTCAATATAATAAGTTGCATATTTTTAAATTGTAATATGAGTATACGGTGCAACTGGATGCATAAGACTTAGGGGGTGTATTCAATTGAGATTCAATTGGATTTTTTTTTACTTTAAAAAGTCCGTGGATTTAGAAAATCAATAGACTACATGCAGAGTTTGACTGTTTTTATTGATTTACATGGATTGTCATAGATTTGACAGAATTGTGGAATATACTTTTTTTTATTGATTTCACAAAAATCTCAAAGTAAACTTAAAATTCTAAATAAGTTCCCTGTATACTATTCATTAATTTCACTAATGTCTTGCACAATCAATTTGACCCAACCCAATCTGTTCTACTTTGAATGTCTTCTTCATGATGCTCAATTACAATTTATAATAATAGACCTGCACAGAGGCGGAGCCAGGATATGAGGTTGATGGGGGCCAAAATATTGCTAACAACGGATGATTGTTTGAACACTGATATTTGCAATAATTTTATTTACTATATAATATATACATTTAAATAAATTAATATTCATCTTAATTATTGAAATTACATTTTTTAAATTGTATTTCTTTTTTAAATTGCATTCATTTTCACTGATATTTTAAATCTTGCAACGCTTAATTCCCTTTCATATATAACAGAATTATGTACAATTTAAATCTACTATTTTTTAAAAAAAAACAAATTGTAAGGAAGAGACGAGAAACTCCCCCACTCGTGTCGTTGGCCCCTTAGCCAGGCGGGTTGTAAATCGAAGGATGTGCCCAAGTGGCAGACACTTGTGGGAGAAAGCCAACAAGATTCAATCCCCAGGACAAGCCCCCATAATATTTCAATGGAGAATTTGTCCCACACGGGGTTCGAACCTGCGTTGCCGGGGGACTTCTCCCCACATTACCACAAACTTTACCACTTGGCTATACCCTTGGGGCCAAATCTACTATTTTATTTCATTGCATGTGATGTATTTCATTTGTTTTAACATTGTTATTTGTTAAATATTCAAAAGTATGTCATTATATTCCTAATGGCCCCCCTATGTGATAACATGGCTCCGCCCCTGGACATGCAGCTGGATCAAGAATCTCATTTGGTAAAACTAAAAACTCCAAGAAATAGAGGGTTCAAGAAACAAAAACAAGAATTAGCACTCTGCCAATGAAAATTGAAAAAAATAAAAAAAAATATACTGCAAAAAAAAAAAGGGCGGAGGGAGGCGGCGGCGATGAACTACGGGCAATGGTGGTGCCGCTCAAATGAATCGGTGTGGGCACCTTTACGTCGTCTTGAGAGGTGCAAGGCATGAGGGTGAGCGTTGCGTCGTCCGATGGGCGAGAGAACTACAAGCGGCAAAAATGGGCGTGAGGAGATGGTAGGAGAACAACTAAGGTTGTGCTTGGATGTATCATCATTTTTTCATTTTCCATTTTCATGGAAAAAAATTATTTTGGATGAATAGGTATGAAAAATAAGAGTGTGATTGGATGTGAAAAAAAAGTGTAATGATTATAGTTGATGTGATATGTTTGGGGAAAATGAGAGTGTGATTGGATGTAAGTTTTTTTTTTTTGAATAGTTAATATAATGAAATTTTAATTTATGTTGTATTGATAAATAAAATATTTTTTTAATAAATTTAAAGATTTTATAATATTATAATATTAATAATCTTATATTAAAAATATATTAAAAAATATTTTAACTAATATTTTATTCATATTAATAACGTTAATATTAATAATTATTTTTTAATATAGTATTATTAAAAAATACTATCAAAATAATACTCGTAAAATATAATTATTAATATTATAATAATAATATTTAGAAAAATATTTTAATAATATATAATATGAATATCATATAATAATAATATTTTTATTGTGAATTTAGTACCGTATTTAGGGTGCATACCACATACTGTACCATATCGTACATACCGTTTACTGTACCGAAAATTTCGATATATCGAATTTTGGTATGCTAAAATCGCATACCGTATCGTACCAAAATCTTCGATATATACCGAATTAACGGTATACTATTTCATACCAAAATTTGATATATCGTTCATACCTTTGATTATTTATTAAAAAAAGTAAAAAAAAAAACCTGTATTTTATGAATTATAATTCTTAAATTTTAATTAAATTAAAAAATAAAATATATTATATATTTATAGATATGGTACGGTATATACCACAATGTACTAGGATACCGAATACTAAAAATATATTAATATACTCAAACTAAATATACCATTATCGTACATAAATGTCAATACAATAACCATATCATACTGAACAATTCGGTATACCGAAAATTTTGGTAAATTTTGTATTTTTCGGTACGGTAAGCATGGTATATCGATATATTCGATATTTTTTAAAAAATTTGAAAATTAATTATGTATTTAATATTTCAATATTATTAAAAAATAATAATTAATATTGATATTACAATAATAATAAGAATATTAAGTAATATTTAACAACAATATTTATGTTAGACAAAAACTCATATGAGAAGGTCTCATGAATGAGACGGGGTACAACTTAACACAAATCACACACACCCCTCTTAAAATGTTAAAGCGACAATGCCCAATGTATGCCCCGTCTCACCGTGAGACCGTCTCATGCAAGTGTGTCTCTTTATGTTATAATGATATTTAATAGATATATTCAAGTTATATTAATATTATATTATTATTTAATTTTATATTATTATATTATATAAATATTTAATACTATTAAGAAAATATAAACAATATTAACATTTTCAATATATTGAAAATAATAAATTATTATATTATTTAATATTTAAAAAATTGTTAGTATAATAATAGTTACGGTATTTTTTAATATTATTATTTTATTGACATTATTGATAATATAAAAATAAAAATAATAATTATTAGGAGTATAATAGTATTGACAATAGTATTATTTTAATATGAATATTAATACTATATTGATAGTATTTAATAATATTTAATACGAATGTTTATATTATTATATTTATAAAATTTTAATTATATTAATATTTTAAATATTTATTTTACATGTAGGACAAAATTATTTATAATTATTTTAGTATTTTAAATATTATTCATATTAGTATAATAATATTTTTACATAGTTAACAATATTAATAATATATAAATATGTTTGATATTAATATTAATATTGTAATAGTATTGAGAAGTGTGGTGAATAGTATTGAGAATATGAGAATTAATTTTGAATAGTAATGAAAATGTTGAGTGAATAGTATTAAGAAATGAGAGGGAATAGTAATGAATTTTTTTTTTTTTTTGACATGGGATGGAATAATAATGAAATTTGAGAATGAATAGTTTTGAGAATTGAAATTTTTTTTGAAAAATTGAAAATTGAGAAGAAAAGTGAGAAAAAATGTCATAAGCAAGCACAACCTAAGGTTTTTTTTTTTCTGACCTTTCGTCTTCAGAGTTCTCTGAGAGAATACGTAGAAATCTCTGATTGTTAAAGAGATTTTGGAGAGTGAAATTTATTTATATTTTTGGAAGAGAATCAAAGAAAATCCATAAATTTGAATACCTAAAGATTTTTAAGACTTTTTAAAATCGTATTGAATACCTCATAATTTTTAAAAGACTTTTGAAAATCTTGATTAAATACTCAAAACTTTGAAAGTCTAAAAAATTCTACAAACTCCACAACCAATACAACCCCTTAATCATATTAAAATTCAATAACTACCCTGCAAAAGTCGAAAAGTTGGGTCCTCAAATATTTTTTTGCAAATTTGTCCACTTATTTATAAGAATAAACTAATTGTTCTCCCAGTGCTCATAAGTGTTAATTTTCCTTGATATTGCTAAAGTGCGTGTTTGATCGCAGTTGGGCTCCCTCATTTGCATCCCCAATTTGCAAATTAGGGCTTCGGCGAATTCAGTTGGTAAAGAAAGAAGAAGATGGTCGAGCGGAGTGTTTTCAAAACAAAGCTATGTCTGCTCTACCAAAGAGGTCGTTGCACCCGCCTCCACTGTAACTATGCGCACGGCGACGCCGACCTCCGCCCTTCTTTTAACGGTACTTTTATTTTTATTCATTTCATTTGGATTGAACCCTAATTTAGTCGCTTTTTCACGTAATTGAAAATCTTGAATACGTTCTTTTGTTACCCCTATGATATTTTAATTGTTTCCACGCGTGAGAATGCTGATGTTTGGTGCCATGTTTTGTATATTCCGCATCTCAGTGAAAAACTAAGAAATTTTGTTCGGGGTCGTATCGTATGAACCATTACCAGCTCACTGACTTAGTACTTCTTATCAGACTGGATTATGCTGATTGGTTTGGTTTATCTTTATGCTGCTTTTGGTGTTGCTCATCATTATCCATCTTGAAACTGCCAAATTATAAGAGGGATCAGAAATATATTTTCTGGTATATCTGCAGTTTGTTGAGAACATGGTGTTTTCTTCATCTGAACTCTGTGTGAAACACTGCAAAGGGCTATCAAATGCATCATCCCACTTTATTCTGCAATGAATCTATATTCTTCAAGAATGTGGTATTTTCTTCATATATTTCCTCCATAAATGATACTTGGAGGCTTCACTTGGCTTTCTTGGCTGGGAATTAGCATGCTGATTTCAATTAATTGAACGTGGAAGGACACAGTTGCTAATTTCATGCTTCATTCAGCTAAAAGAAGAACCTGCACTGTTACTTTATATTCTTGTTACACAAGGGCAGAGGATGTCTATATTTTGAGTTGCTTTGTTGGTTCTCGAAGGTTTTTCTTTCTATGATGCTCATGGTATATCTATATCTATCTTATACGAAGAGCCATTAGTTCTATGACTCGTATGGAATCTTCAAGAAGGCACTAGAACTTATGATTATTGTCTTACTCATTTGTTCCCAGTAATGGTAAGCTTAACTTCACGTCAAATAGTCAATTACTTGCTTATGGGAAATCTGCTTATACCATTGTGAAATTATGTCATGTACATTATATTGTTTTTTAATTTTCCTTCATATCACAGGAAGGCAGGAGTATCAGGGAGGTAGAGACTTGCGAGAAAGGCTTGGCAGGATGCGTTCTCCATTGCACAACTCACCTGGAACACGAGATACCAAAACAAGACATTCTTCTCATGGTAAGTCACATGGATCTTTACATGCTGTCCTTATGTGTTTTGGCCTTACTATATTCTTGTCTCACCTTTTGTTCTAATATAATTTGCAGGAGATAGTCCTCGCTCTCTTGGGAAAAAGACGTAAGTGCATTTGAGAACTCTTATTTCTAGATGGCATATTGACATCTAGTATTTTCTTCCAAAAAAATATATTTTGCTTTATTCCTCTATTTTTACGCAGAAGTTTCCCATTTTATTTTCATTTAAATCATGAGAAAAGAATTTACAACCTAATTGGAACAATATTATGTGATAACTTCTAAATTTGATTGTGTATATTGCTGGGTTACTACAGTTCAAGTATCTACTCTAGGAGGTGATGTTTGTTTTGGGTTTTAAAAACCAGGATTTGGATTTTGAAATTTAAAAACCTACTATCACACTACTCAAAAAACCCAAAAATAAACACCCACGGTCCCACCTTAGTGTTTATCAGGATTTCAAAGTCCTTTAATTTTAAAAACCGTTTTTCAAAAGTCACTTAAAACCCAAAACAAAAATCACCGGAATTATTCTCTTTAGAACCACACAATTATCTGTACATCTTTACAAGTATATCTTCTGTACAACTATTGCTTATTTTAGTAAATTATCTCTTTTATTGTTCCTTCTTGAAGAAGCTAACCGGTCTATTTTGTTCTCCCACCACATGCACCAAAATACTGTATCTTGGACCACTAAAAGATGAATTTAACATATTTTACTACAGTAGGAATAAATTATTAATTCCTTATGTTTATCTCTTAAAATAAGAAGCACTTGAGAAGTCCAAGTTGTTATTTTAAGTTGAAGATGAACAAATGTGAAGATATTATTTTGCTAAATTTTATGCAGCAAATTAAGGGTCCTAAACAGTCTTATTTAAGCTGCAAATCTGTTTGATCCTCAGGCGATTGAGTACTTATGCAGATGGAGGAGGGTTTCATTTATCTCCGCATTTACTACTTCAAATGCAACATAGCTTGAGAGCATGGTTATGAAATTTAAAATAAAAAAATAAAAAAACCTCTGTAGATCCTGTATTTGTTTGCTCGTGCGAGTGATTCTGTGGATGTTGTCTTTAATTGTAAATATGGTTGTAAGTTTTAAATTAACTTACCGTAGTATGTTTTATTTGCTGACGCTCAGCTTGTCACTATGTATTCATGGCATAAGTAAAAAATTTGTACTTCCGGTAATTGTTATGATATTATGAACCTTCTGCTTTCATTGTATGGTATTATTAAATTTGGGAAATGACACTTCTCTTTTCACTGAACATGCAATTATGTAGTGACAGAAATACAGGGAAGAGAAAGCAGTTGGATGGCCACAGTGATTATTCTGGCAGAATGTCAGATGGAACTGAAGATCAAATCAAAGATAGAAGACCGGCACACACTGGTTCCAAAATTCATATTAGTGAACAGGAGGTTTGATTGATGCTTGCCTTTTGATTTTGCAAAAGTACTTGTGAATTGTGGTTGTCACGTTATTTTCACCTTTGTCTATGTTGTACAGCTGAAAGGATTTCAGTCTGAAATTAAAATGCTGGAGGGTGACAAGCGACAGCTTGAGGTTTGTTTAAAGTTGTGGTCTTTTAACGTCCTTTTTGTTGTTTCCTTCATTTTTCTAAACAAAATAGTCATAATTTGCTGCTTTTTTTTTTAAGTAGGGTCTCATAAAAACAATCATATCAGTGGGGTGTTTATTCTTGTTATATATAGTTCATTAGATGAAATTACATGAACTATACGTTTTATGTAGGTCTATCCAGTGGGATTGTTTATGCAATTATAATGTATTCAATTGTTGATGGTTCACACATGAATTTCTTCCTTTTGTTTCTCACGCCTCAGATTCTATCATAAGGAATCTGTCTTTCCAGTAAGATGTATGTCACAAATTCAGAGGATGCTTACTTATCTCTTAAATGCAAAACTGTTCTTTGTGCTTGTTGAACAGATGTACTTGGAGGATAAAGTAAAGGAATCTGAATCGCTAACTCTGAAAATTCATGACCTTGAGATGCAACTTTCTAAAGAGAAAGAGGAGGGGAAAAGGTAGAACAACATAATAAGTTTGGTTCTTAACAATTATTGATTGGAATTATCAGGGGAAGTTTATTATAATGTTTACAAATTTAAAATTACATTTGAATGTTCAAATTCTGTTTGAAAAGATTTTTTTGCAGCAGTAATCAGCACTTGGGTTTCCAAATGCAAAAAAAAAAAAATTGTTTTTTTGGTAGAATTTGTGGTGTTCTGCCTAAAAAGGATCCTGTTTCAATTGCTCAACCTTTGTCATGTGCCTCTTGTTTCCAAATGCACAAACATTTCATCTATATATTTCCTTATCAAATTCTAATGGGTCTACTCTTAATCTAATGTTAATGACCCCGCTGAATAGCTTTTTTTCTTTCCCAACATTTGCTTGGATTGGTTATTTTCCAGGTTTACTACAAAAATAAAGGAGTTCATTAAAGCACATAAACACAACTTGCGGTTACAAGATGAACTGAAGAGGTATGGTTTTGGCTCAATAAATTACTCCCTTTCTTCTCTTTTACTTCGGTCTTCTGTTTTTTGAATTAAGTTTAGGTAATTAGTTGAAATGTATTTTGCTTAATAGATCACATGCTAAGCTTCAGAAGTTGGGTGAGCAGCTGGATTTAGATGGCAATGAAGATGATTCAAAGATCTACACCTCGAATGATGATATAATTGGTGGTTACATTAGCCCTTTGAATGATGGTCAAGTTACGTCTTCACCACACAGGAAAAGGCCACGAGTAATCATGGAAACTCAGGATGCATCAGATCAAGGTAGTACGCATATGAACAAATATTCAACTCATATAACCTTTTGGAAGTTGATGCAACACTATCTATTTGACTACAATTAGATACCCAACCTTTTCAAAAAAATTATTATGTCTACTTTCTATTAACTAATAATACTTCACTGTTTGCAGTAAATACCGTTGGGGTAAGGACTGAAATAGGTAGAAGTAGAGGGGAAAGGCTTCCTCGACTGCCCGGGAATCATGACCAGTTGAGCAATAGCAAGAAACCTGAAGCAGATAGCGACGAATATAACAGGGGAGGAACATACTCGCCTGCTGAGAAGGTGCACCCTTTTCGTCCCACCATCATCTTTGACTTGGAGTTTTGTTATAATTTCTTCCATCACTTTTATGATTTCTGTATCTATCAACATGTCTCCACAAGTCACCTATTCATTATTTTATTTCTCATAAAATTCACAGTACAGGGCATCTGAGATAGGCCTCAATCTGCCCTCAACTGGTATAGCTGCTAATGCTATTGACGAAGATGTTGAAGTTGTTGAAACAGATGCAGCTGATAAGACCCAACGCCTACCATTTCTGCCACCGCCACCTCCCATCCCTCAGAACGCGTATGCACAGGTTTTCTAATTTAACTTTGCCTCATAATTAATTAATTATTCATGCATTGATTATAAAGGGTTGATGCTCTGCACACCTCCTTGTGGGTTGCAAGGTGACCTTATACATATGGTTTTTGAGACCGAATATAGGTGCGTTATGGAGCCCAACATCAGCATAAATTACTGTACAGTGTGCAAGTGTTATATGGTGGTGTTAGTCTCCACAAGAAAATCACCATCAGTGCTCCACATCATTACTCATATATATAAATATATATAGGCATACAACTAACCTGATGATCCAACTTGATTTGGTTGCAGTACAACAAATGTGATGACGAGAATGTAGATATTGATGGAATAGATGAGGAGACGGTGGATGTGGATATTGTTTGATTTGAATGTTTGTTCGTGCGACGCATCACGCTCACCAAGTTTTGTAAGATCTGCAGCTGCTGCACCTTTTAAATTGATGTATAAAATTTAGAGGGATCATTTTCTGCTTCATCACCATTTTACATGTAGAGCTTGGTGTTTTATCAGCATATCATGGTTTTGTTCAGCTTCTATGCTATCTATTTTGTATGTTTGCTAAATCAAGATTATATTATGTTCTGTTGAAGAATAAAGTAGGTATATTATCGCTACCCTTGGAAGTTTGTCAAAATTACCAAACGAATTAGGGAATAAATTCTCACCAACATTTCGAGCTTAGTTGGTCGAAATATCTGATTAATTGCTTTTTTCCGCATGATTTTATTTAGTAATTTGATCAAACCGTAATGAGTTATTGTAATTTTTCTAATGATTAAATTTATTTGGTAACATCGATGAAAAACTTAAATTACTAAAAAGACAATGTGTGCGAAATTGTTAAATGTAATTGGAAATGAAGTGTTGATATAAAAGAGTACTCCTGCCACCTAGTAACATATACATATCCCACGGTTAAAGATGGATACTCAAAGGTCTACCACCTAGTATCGCAGACACATTATCATTCGTTAAGTGGGTAGATCCTCTTCAATAACTGCAGAGTCGTTAGATCACACCCCGCACAGGTGTGTGTTTATGTGTGTTAGGTTTAATAATTTTACAGTTAACTGCACCGTACAATTACTGCATAGATCCAAAATCCATTTGTTCATCAATAAAAAAGTATCTCCCACGTTTAAAGAAAGAAAGAGATATTGCTCGGTTTTCTGCCAATTAATGGAAGACAAAGTCAAGTTCAAGACAAAATGTTTGATTGAAACTGGTTAAATAATATAAGCAGAATTGTTGTAAAACCAATACTTGTAATGCCTTATAAATAAATGAAAAACCATCTATACTCGATTCAATCCATCTAAGCAATAGAGAAATACAGAATAATCTCTTGTTTAAAGGGCAAGGATTGATCAAGATAGCAAGTGTGTATCTTGGATTATGGCCCTTCCTCAATACATTTGGGGCATTTACATGTGAAGCCATAATCAGCAAGTTGTTCCTGCCTCTCTTCATACGAAAGATCTTCATCGATGTATGATATAGTTATCTGAAAACATAAATTTGTTCAGAATGGTGAAGATGTCACATTTTATCATGAAAATAGGAAAAAGGCTGAATTTGCAGGATACAGCATAGTTCATAAGCACGATCGTCAAGAATATGCAACGTTTTAAATCTAATAGTTACCTCTTCCTCCTCCGAAATGGGTCGTTGAGCGATTATAGTAGCTTGGCCATCCCTATCCTGATAAAAAAAAAAACCCAATTGTAAGTTTCTGAATGAGAGCTAAACCCTATTAGTGGGACATTTATGAAAGAAACGATGGTCTCAATATTGATAATTCCGGTTCAACTTTGTGATACTTTTAGTTACATCAGAGCTTATAGTTTTGGGGAATCCCACAATATTGAAAATTTTGAAGGTTTTATAACTAAATCCAAGAAGTCATCAACTAAAGAAGTGATTATGTACACTGTGGTAGCTCCAATACCTACCTCTTCTCGTTTAAATGCTTTGGCATTAGGAATACAGGAGTGATTCATACAACTCTGGATAGGGAAAAACGCGGTACCTGATGCAGATTTGTAGACACAAAACTTTCATTAGATTTCAGATTTATGAATTTTAAGAGGCACTATATACAATTTTATGTAAATGTAACAGATTCCTAAGTCTCTAGGATGGTGGGGGCATATCAAAAGTTAAATTTGAAGTAAGAAATCGACAATAACACAGTGATGGGGTCTTGTGAGATATGCTCCCACACGAGTAAAAAGTTTTTTTTGTCCCGTAACTTGTCCACTGTCCAATTCTGGTTTCAAAAAAGTTAACCTTTTAAATTTAGTCCCAATATTAAAATATTTGTTCAATTTTGGCCCGAAAATCGCTGGAAAATTGAATTCTCATGTGACGTAAAATGACCTTGTTTCCAATTTTCTGGCCATTTTGGGGTCAAAATTGGACAATTTTTTTAATATTGGGACTAACTCGAAAAAGATAACTTTTTCGCGACCAAAATGGGACAATAGACAAGTTATGAGACCAAACAATATTTTACCTCTTCCAACACTGAGGAAGTCGTAGGAACACATACAAGCAATATTACACTTGGAAATGTTAAGAGAATAATTGGCAAGAATAATAAACTTGTAAGAAGGTAGAAAGCCAATGCCGATTTTTTAGTCTATTCCTCAGCAATCATGGAGACAATTTCATATTCTCTTAAGTTAATAAAATCCATCTTCAACAGATTCAAAATCACTTTGAAGAGTCTCATACCTTGGCAAGAAACAGAATAGTCGTCCCCAAGAGCATCTAGGAAAGGTTTTGTTATCTTTTCGGCTTCTTTCTGCAATGAATTTCAATTCAATAATGTTATAAAGTTTTCCATGCTGCAGTTTCTATGAAATATACAATGTATTCTAACCTTTTGGGAGGGTGGAAGATCATCAATGTACAAAAAGTAATCCTCTACAGGGGATGCTACAGCCAAATCACTATAAGATAGAAAACATGCAAGTTTGGGTAAGATGACTGACTTCTAAGTACCAACAAACGGGGCTTAAAAGATAATAATGACAGACTTACAGATTATTCAGCTCAAACATGCCAATGATATGACCATAGATATCAAGGGAAAATACTAGGAAGGATTAAGGACTCCATTCTTGGACCAAAAGTATATATCATACAGTTTTTTCAATAATATTTGTAATTATTTAGCTACAAATACAATAAGGATACAAGGTGCACATTCCTCGTTGTAGATGGCTTCTTTCAGCAGCTGCAATGACTAAAAATTCAAAACAAGTTATTAGATTAGTAACCTCTACATATCATTTCTCTTGATCTTGAGATTTTTTATGTTCGTAATTTTTCCTATCTTAATGTTCTCTCTCAAATGGCATTAATAGAATCAAATCGAAGCACATATACGTTCAACCTTTTATTGCATACATACGATTATATATGCACAACATATTCATGATAAACCAAAAAATCCTTAAATAGTATTATAATCTCTTGTTAGATATGTTTTAGTCTTTTAGATCTAGTGATTTCAGGGGGATCACCTCAAATGCTAAGTCCTTTATCTGCATTCTGAATTCAGCTTCATCGGAAGAATCAACATCTTCTGGGAGGGCAATGCAGTCCCACCACCTACAGAAAATTTTCAGAAAATGTAGGGTGTTCATACTATTTGTTTCTATAAGGTTGAGCATTCAAATGACAAGAAATTTTCTTTTTGATATTTTATACTAAATGATAAAGTTATCTGAATTACCTTTTCTTGAATCCCATGGACAATGGCTTCCATGCCTCCACAAGCAAAGAGAATAAATTAGAAGTATCATGCTTCTTTCCCTGTTGTTCAACATGAGCTGTTTTCAACTTTCTGTATCTCAGCATGGTAAACGAAATTACCTGTGAATGAAGCAAAAGCTATGATGAGAAATTCTAAATTAAATAAAGCATATCTTCTCACAGGTAAAATACCTGGTGAAAAGCTAGCTAAATTGGTAAATATATTAAAGCACAATATTCAATCTCATTTTTAAAGATCAAACTTTCTCAAACCCAAAACCACTTCTCAGAATATCACAATTAAAACTCACGGGTATAACCAGTTCATGAGAAAATTACCTTAGCAGCAAGGATGAAGATATCATTTGTTTCTGCAGAAACAAGACAGCAGACGCATGTTAAGCAATGCAGATAAATGAAGGGGAAATTTTCTTTGTAAGTCCTGTAAATTTGCCAATTTTTATTTCAGGAAACTTCACTGTCCTGAATTGAATTTTGTCTGGTTAACTTTCAAAATTCAACTTTTTAGTCCTATGACCAGCTACAGCGGCTTAGTAAACGGTGATGAATAGAATGAAATTCCAAATTACTATATAAAAAGTTTAAAAAAAATGTCATGTCAGCTGAAAACCTGTTGCTCACCCTCTGTGGCCGGTCAAAAGAGTAAAAGGGACTAAAAATTTGAATTTTTAAAGTTAACAGGACAAAATTTAAATCTTAAAAATGGAGTATCCTGAACAAAATGGGTAAACTTACAGGATTAAGAAAACTTTTTCTCTGAAAAGAACCATAACCAAAAAAGCATACGGAAGACAGTTAATTAAAGTGGCATAATTTACAGGTTTACCATTAGCATGCTTCATGAATTTAGCAAGTGCTTTCGTATTAGGCAATGATGATCCTTGACCGGTACAAAGTAATGAATGGGATACATCCCAATCAGCTTCCGCACAAGATTTGCTACAAAAGTTAATTATTATGTGATGCTGAAATGAATTATAAGGCATGATAGATGTTGCATTACACGCCGATTATGAAGAGAGGCACATATCACAGTGCTCTTATCATATGATTTTGTTAAGAATCTTATATCTGAGCATTTCCACTGTAATTACAATAATACCCATTACCGTAGATACACCTACCTCATGTTAACAGTATAGTAAGCTACTTAGTTATGATATAATCTAAGATATAACATCATTAAGTTTAATAATCAATGAGACCAGTTGAGTGGAATGCTCTGATTACATGAAGTGAAATTAGATTTTACCAGAAACAAAATTAAAGTGGCTTAGAAAAGAAAAACTGTGTTATGATTAAATTGAACTATGAGACATGCAATCTACCTGCAATAATAAGCTTCTTTGCAGCCCCCCAAGCATGGAACAACTGAAGGCAGAGGGAAATTCTTGGAATAAGGTAACTTTAATTTGTCATTCATTAATGATTGGATAGTATCGTGAGGGAGACGAGTTTTTCCAGACGAATTACTACATCCCGTTTCATCAGACGAACCACATTCATCAGCTGCTGAGACCCCCAATTCTTCCAAATACAGTTTCCTCCCAATTTGCAGCTCTATCGAGCCAATGAATTGGAAACAAAAACTACACACCAAACAATCAATCTTCCAGCATACAAGAAAATACAAGTTACTCACTGGATGTAGAATTTCACAACACAAATACTAACATACTGACATATTCCGATACCTTATTAGACGAATGTTGGGCGCCAACAAGCATTTGATCCTTCAAAACAAGGTCATCTTCTTGAAAATCAGCCATACTATAAACCCCTGCAGTAAGTTTTATCACCTTATATCAAATACTAGAAACATCAGTTCCAAAAATGAAAAGGGCTCTATCCCGGAAACTTAATTACCTCTCTGCCTTAATGGAAGTTAGGACTGTGCAACAATCGAGCTCAAAGAGAACCAAAATTAAAACGAAAATGAGGCAAACAAAGTACCTTTTCCATGGTTTCCATCTGGTTTTACTTTGATTCCAGAACATTGCCTTTCGGCAATAAGCGCTTCGAAGTATTCCTGAGAGAAACATACTCCATTACATGATTCTAGATAAATACAACACAAAATTATATATACACAAACGCAAACGCGGTTTCTTTCTTGCCTGGAGTTGATGTGGGAATGGAGGGGTGAGAAGAGTTGAGACTTGGACGGAAAATTTGGCATCGATTGAATCCTTCATCTCTCGGCTGCGGCTCGCCCTGGTTCGTTTATGCTGCGTGCCTCTAAAATTGTTACTACTATGTGGAGTATCTATTTCTTTTTCAAGAATCACTTTTAGTAGCATGAAGTATCACTGTTTAATTTTGGGATAATTACCTAAGGTACCAAATAACACAAGTAATTACCCATAGGTGCAACTCAAACCCTTTCTTACTCCTAGGTACAAACTAGTACCTAAAAACTCCAAAATGCCTCTCCACCCAAATTTGATACTAATCAGACGCCCCATCACCATCTCTCATCATTCTCTCATCCATCTCTCTCTCTCTCTAAAAATAAACACTTCCCCCTTCTCTCTCACTCTACCCAATCCAACACTTTTCTCCCACTATGTCTCTCCAAATCCCTCCTCCACCCATCGTCAATTTTGGTGGTGTATTTTTACGGTGGTTTTCGGCGGCGGTGTTTGGCGGTGGGGTTCCGGTGGCGGTTTTGGGGGGTGCGTGTTTGTGGGTTTTACTGGCGATTATGGCGGCGAATCTGTGCAGATCCGCCGCCGGGGTGACTGCATGAGGTGGCGACGCCGCCGATTTGGCGGTGTTTTTGCAGCGGTGGTGTTTGGGCAGCGATGTGGTGGTTTTTGCGGTGGGTTCGGCGGCAGTTTGGGGTGGGTTTTCGGCGCTAGTTGGGGACGAGTGTTGGAGGCGTGAGGTTGATTTTTTTGGATCTGCGCGAAAACAGACAACCTCGTTGTGTTTTCTCCCAGAATCGGTAGCAACGCGGGGCACGTTTGGGGAGCAATGCGAAGATTTTTAAATGAGAGTTGCGAATATTTGGTGTGGAGTTTGCTGATGATCATAGATTTTTTGTTTTGCTTTTCTATAGATTTTTTATACATTAGCATTTTTTTTGGACTTTTGTGTAATTTTTTTTGCACCGGGTGAATATTTTTTTTGCGTTTGTGCAATTTTTTTTATTGATGAGTTAAGAAGAAATTATGGTTGTAAAATTAGGGAATTCAGCTTGGAGTTGAAGTGGGTGGACAAAATTCAAACCCAATGAATGAGCACGGCGGGGAGAGGAGGTGCTGACTTGAGCTCGGCGAGGAAAGGCGGCAGAAGCTTGAAAATTGCAGATCTAGGTTTTTTTGGGGGTGTTGGGCGGCGACGACGGGGAGTGAGAGGCGGCGGCGGCTTCAAAAGTGGGTTTGAGAAATAGGAATAGGGATAATTACTCATGGGCAAATCACATTTACATGTTTGGCTTTTATGTAAAAAAATTTTGCACTAGGTGAATATTTTTTTTGCGCTTGTGCAATTTATTTTTTTTTGTTGATGACAATAACTGTACTAGTAAAAAGAAATGATGGTTGCGCAATTATTCGACTTGGAACTATTATGGAGGGGGTGGGCAAAATTGAAACCCAATGAAGGAGGAGGAATAAGGAATGATAGCAGATTAGATGAAGGAAGTAAGTCTTGCAATTTTTTTTTTTTTTATTTTTACATTTGTAATTAATATTTTTGTGATTTGTGCAAATTTTTTTTGCATTTGTATAGAAATAAAGAAATAAGACATTTGAGCTGTAATTTTTGAATTTGGATCTGTGAATTTGTTTCAATTTTTCATGTGTGAAATTATTTTTGGTTTCAATTTTCCTGTGTGAAAACTTGAATTTGGATTGATTTTTGAAAATTGAAATTTTCTTTTCTGGAATGGTTATCAATTTTTGGGGAGAAGGTAGTATTAAAATGATGGAGTCTGAATTTCTCTGCATTGGGAAGCCAAACTCCCGTCTCATCATGAACAGTAACGCGTCTGAATTATTATTTTTGTGTCTGAATTATTATTTCTGTGATTTTGGGGAAGCAAGGTTAGTAAGGGTACTCTAGGGTTTTTACTACCAATTTAGTACCTAAGAGTAAGAGTTTTAGTTGGTTGCACCTCATAGTAATATAGTGTTACATTTAGCACCTAATAGTGACCCCCCTTTAATTTTTCCAAAAAGAAAAAGTAGCACTGTTTAGTGTATGAAATATATTAGGTTTAATTGCGAATAAAATCACTACCTTTTCACAAATAGCAATTTAACCTAAACTTTTGGATTTTGACAAATAAATCATCACTTTTACTCATTTTTGCAATTTCAACTTCGGGCAGTTTGCCCCTTTGCCCGAAAATTAATGTGTACGGAAATTGCATCATCATCAGCCCAATACGCATCCACGTCAAAAAATACTTATTAATATAATAAATAAAAATTAAAAAACAAATTAATATTATATATACTAAAAAATGAATTTAAAAAATAAAATAGTGAATAAAATAAAAAATGTACAAATAAAATAATTAAAATATAAAATAAAAAATTAAAAATCAAATATTCACCCTCTTCACATCTCCATCCTCAAGAAAAAAAAATTGATTATGCAAAAAAATTTCAGTTGCACCTCTATTTTTCATTCATATTCTCCCCCGTCAGCACTTGAATCAATTTTAAAATGTGAATTGGGTCACCGCATACGCTACTCCATATCCAGCTCTCGAAATGGGAGCTCGCTTTTTGTAAAGGAGCATGGTATATATAGCGAGCTTGTTTTTATTTTATTTTTTTAATTGCAGAATAGTTTGATTTAGTGTAATTGGAGCAACAAATAATTTAGTGAATTTGGATGTTGAATTTTTTTATGTAATTAGATTTTAGAGGATTTGATTTTTTTTGCAGAACTAATATTACTTTGTGAAGATATGGTGGCGAAAGGAACATGGTGTCGGGGTGGGACAACGGTGGGATGGTGTGGGTGTGGGCAGCGGCGGAGGCAACATTACGTTGAAGGTGAAGAGATTTTGGTGTAATTGAATTTTGAATTTGTTTTTTATAACCAATATTTTTTCTCGATGATGAAGATGTGAACAGGATGAATATTTGATTTTTTATTTTTAATTTTGTATTATAATTATTTTATTTGTACACGTCTTATTTTATTCTTTTAATTCATTTTTCAGTATATTATATTAATTTTTTTAATTTTTATTTATTATGTTAATAAGTGTTTTTTGACATGGATGCTTACTGGGCTGAGATGGTGCAATTTTTGTACACATCAATTTTCGGGCTAGAGGGCAAACTGCCCGAAGTTGAAATTGCAAAAAAATAAAAATAAAAGTGATGATTTGTTTGCCAAAATTCAAAAGTTTAAATTAGATTGCAATTTGTGAAAAGGTGGTGATTTTATTTGTAATTAAGTCAATATATTATTGTTTGCATAGAGCTGAATTCACATTAGATTTTGTGATAATTATAATAATTGACATAATCAAATTTTGTCACTAATCATTGATTTTTTTTTTAAATATCATTGTTATGTAAAAAAACGATTACAACTATGCATAAAAACTATCATTGTATAAATAAATTTATCACTGTTTGAAAAATATAATATTTTTTAAATAGTGATGATTTTCCTGCATAACAGTGATAATTTTTATAAATAACAGTGATAGAGTTCATATATATACCTGGTTCACATGGGTGCTACTCAATCATTAATAAGTATCCAAGTTGTTCGATTGGTCAGTCCATAATAATTTTACCCTAACTTGAAGTGAGACCCTATTAGCGGACGATGGATTCTGATCCCCGTATTAATCCATATTTGAACTGGATGCCGAGTTATTTTTAAAATAAGTGTCCAAGTTGTCTTGAAGTTGAACAAAAAACATTCAAATTACTAAACCCTATAAATCAAAGATAAAAATAGTTAATTGCTAATATATTGTTAAGAGAATTTAATTTTTTATAGATAGCATTTTGGTGATTTTATGTCGTATATTCTTATTGTATTTATATACAAAATAAAGAAAATACATAAATACCAAATTTTGCAAAATTTAATAGGCTTAATTGCGAATAAAATCACCATCTTTTCATAAATTGTAATTTAAGCTAAACTTTTGAATTTTAGCAAACAAATCACCACTTTTATTCTTTTTGGCAATTCCAACTTCGGGCAGTTTGTCCCCTTGCCCGAAAAATGATGTGTACAAATATATACACAATCATCATTCTAGTGTGTCCACATCAATAAATAATTATAAACATAATAAATAATAATTTAAAAACAAATTAAGTATTATAAATACTATAAATACATTTAGAATAAATTTAAAAATAATAAGATATTAACACCAACACAAATAAAAAATCAAAATCTAATTTCTTCTAATAAAATCAAAATTAGAAAACAACACAAATAAATAATATTTAAAATCAAAATTATAATTTAAAACTTTTATTATTAAAAATTAACACAAATAATATATTTCTTAGAAAATATTATTTGTCCCCAATAACATAATATCAAATTAAAAGAAATTAGAAAATTAAACCTAATGAACATATTTTTTGGTGTAATTAAATTTTGGAGAATTTGAGAATTTTTGCAAAATTAAATTTACTCTGTGAAGATGCGGTGGTGAAAGAAACATGGGGTCGGGTGTGGGGCAACGGTGGGATGGTGGGGTCGGGCAGCAGAAAAGACAACAATAGGTTGTTAAGATAATTATGTTATTAATTATTTATTGACGTGAATATTTAATGGGTGATGATGGTGCATTTTCTATACACATCAACTTTCGGGCAAGGCGGAAAACTGCCCGAAGTTAAAATTGCAAAAAAGAGTAAAAGTGATGATTTGTTTACCAAAATTTAAAAGTTTAAATTAGATTGCAATTTGTGAAAAAATGATGATTTTATTTGCAATTAACCCAATTTAATAAAGCAAGAAAGAAATAGAAATGTGGTGTTTTAAAACATACTTAAAATCAACCGAATTAAAAATTAGTTCTTGGAGTTTGAAAACACACGCACATATATACACTGTTTCATTTGTTTCCAGTTCATTCGAAAAGAAAAAAATTGTATTGTAGTGATAATTTATAAAAATATAAGACACTGTTAGAGTAAAGGAGAACACGGATGAAATAATAATTATATATATTACGAACTATAATTACAATTCCTAGGAGAGAATTCTCCACAACCAAGCGCAAGCGCCGAATAACCAATTCCTGGAAAAATCAGAATCCCCTTTCCAGAAAAGGATTCCCCTACTTATATAACTACCAACATAACCACCCTGTGGATTTATTAACTTACACATAACCACCCTATGGATAAGTCCTATTTATTATATTTGTTTGCAAAGACTGGAGCAGAGATTAAAAGTATCTGATTATCAGCAACTACAGATGATCAATGGCCACAAAATACCAAAAAAAGAAAAGAAAAAGGAGTGCAAGAAACTAATTCTCATACATCACACACAACCAAAATATTGCTCCAACGATTTCGTGCTGAAAACATTGGAAGCGACTGTTTTAAGCTCGTCGGCTGATATGTGAAGTTGATACTTGATGAATCTCTGGACAAAATAATCGAGACAAAAGTAAGTTGCCAACAAAGCTCAGAATATGAAATAGGACGTGACTATTCGCACCCAGAAAATTGGTGAATACACCCCCACATGTACAACATGTTTAAGCTCTCTGTACAATTAAATTAAGCTACAGAGAATGTATAAAGTAATTTTCCGTTGTATGAGTTGGAACACTTAATTAGTAAATTCTTTGAAAATACAGATGAAAGAAGTTGGTACGTACTGCTAACTGGGTAGTAATTTCAGGATTCGAGTCTATGTGCCAATCTGGTTCCAGTTGTCTGACAAAAGACGTCCGTCCAGTCTCTGTGCTACAGAAAAGAACCTGAAGGTTCGTGTATTAGCAGATGAAATAATATGTGCAAGGTGTTTATAAAGGTTACAAAATGAACAAAAGATTGTAAAAACTAAAAAGTATAAATCATGACTATGATAAATTTCAGATAAAAATTGGCAGAAAGGAGCATTATTTGTACGTATAGTACCTACAGGGCATTACCTTATCTTTGACTAAGCCACCCGATGTAAAAACACCAGCACCTTCCAAAGCTGCAAGAACTCTCTTCTGCATAAATTGATTCAGTACATCAGATATCTTTGGGAACAAAAGAGTTAAAACAGATTCTAGAACACAAAAAAAACTTCATCAGGTCACAACTCAGAATAGATGCTATAAGGTTTTGAATCTGAAATGCATTCTTTCCTCATTTATCAGAATACTAGCCTTCAAATAGCTTAAATTTAAAGGAAATAAGGTGTTGAAATCAAAGGTTCAGATACAGAAGACAGGACGGGAAAAAAATGAGTTGGTGATATTTTGGCTCATATTACCCTGAATTCCTTCTAAGCAAATTTTATAAGAGAAAAACACACGTAAAATAACAAATTAACAAAATAAAAAATGAAACAAACTGGAGTTAGAACTAGTTAGCGGATAGGTGCTTTACTTCACTTTCATCGTCCAACACTCTTTCCATGAGATATACATCACAAAACTTTGTGATTTCAAGCAATACTTCCAGAACCGATGATTTGACTGTTGCTTGTTTCTGCAAAACAAGAGTGACCAATTACTTGTTGACGATTTCATACATAAAGCATTAAGGGTTGTTTGGGGGGGAGGTTTTAAGAACCTGGAGCTCTTCTGGACTATTTTCTTCTAGGATTACACCAAGCAACCGACAAGTTACCTGAACCAATTCAGTTATAGATGACTAAGTTAACTGTAATATCCATGCAAAATTGACAATTTAGTAAACGAGAATGCAATTAATATTAGATTGGGGGGCGGGGGGTAAATATTACCTTTCTTCCTTCACTCAACCTTTGCCTAATTATTTGGTTGAAAGTTGGCTGCAATTAATAAAAAAAAAAAATCTTTATCAAGATTTTGGTCGTTCAAACATGAGACATAATAGAAAGAAAAAAAAATGAAATAATTAAATCTACCTTCACAGGCTGAAAGAACTCATCAACAACGTTCTGGGTACCAATATCTGCTGAAGCCTCTGAGGATCCGGCATTTGTGCTTGCCTGACTATTAACACCAGAAGTACTAGCTGATGTAGATGGCCTTGTAGCCTGCCTTCTTTGTGGCCCTCTGGGTGTTCTTAAAAGTCTCCAAGTAAAAATTATGGCAAGTGCTAGCCCTGCTACGGCCCCAAAGGATCGTGTATCCTGCAGTTCGATTAAAGTAACATATTGATTGATAGTTATTCTAATGTTTTAAATATATTGCAAACTAATTGCTCAGCAACAATAGGTTCCAAGTTTCCAACAACAAAGAATGCACAACTCAAAGGAAGACATTCGTTGTGTTATTGTGTATATCCTTAAAAAGGCCATCCCAGAAGTGAATTTCTAACAAGACTTGCTTAAATTTTCACTTGCAAGTTATAAGATGAGCATACATATCAATTAAAAAGTATCGCCAACAATCATATGAAAGAGCACATGTCAAGGAATGTGCGAACAATTGTGTGATCCTTCAACTCAGAAATTTAACCAGAGATCCCTGAATACTACTTCTAATTAGATTTCTTCGAGTTACTTTTTATTTACTCAGGAAGAAAAAATCACTATTGAAGACAAACAAAGCTCATATTTTTTTCTGGAAATAATGCTTTGAGACTTTTCAGAGCTATGAAAAGCCCCTAACCTTAATTTCTTTACATGTGAATTCCACTATTTTAACGAAAAGGAAGAGAAATAATGGTTCTAACAGCAACTATTTTCCTAGTATAGCAAAACTCTAAAACAAGCTGAGCCTTTTAATGCTTTATCTTGATCCTTGATGTTTACTAACTCTGGAGAAGCATTCGCTCTAAACAGACATAACATAACAGGAAATTCATCATCTTTAGGCATCATAAATACCTAATGGCTACTTATTATGCTAAGTCCATTCTTTTCTTCTCTTTTTTGAGTCCATTCTTTCTTAGTTCCAAATATTCATTTCCTTCAATCTAGAAGAAAATAATCATACAAAATCTTCTTTAATCATTTTCTCCTTAGGGGTGTCTAACATGTTATGACAAATATTTACATTCTCTCTAGCAACACAAGGGTCCAGCATCCATATCTTATCCATATTACGAGAATATTAGACAATTCACCTAGGCCCCATTTGGTTCACAGGATTGACAGGGATAGGCTGGGATTAACATTTTAGTCTCACGTAATCGGTCGTTTGGTTTGTGGGATGATGTCCCCGGATACATTTTCAGCCCAGTACAAAAATGTGTTTAATCCCTCCATGCCTATCCCATGTGGAAAGTGGGGAAAGTGGGTTGACCATAATTAGCATTTTAATACCAGTTTTGATTTTTCAGTTCAGGATTATGAGTTGCAATCCTACAATCCAAACATATATCTTGAATCAAACAGTACAGTCCAATCAATCCAATCTTACCCAATTCTACTCAAAACCTATGATACCTAATCAATCCAGTCATGTGACCAAACGGAGGCTTAAGTGATTAGGCAAGAATCATCTTCAACTCAAACAAGATATCCAATAAAAGAACAAGAGAAACTCTGAAGCCCATTTTCAAAAAACAAAAACAAATCCAATCACCTCTAAAGAATCAAGAGATATCCAGAACATACTGAAATCTTGAAAAATAACCAACAGAAAAATCAAAAGAAAACAACAAAGAAATTTAAAAACAGACCAGGAGACGGAGTAGACTGGACATCTTCACGGTGAGAAAAGTCCCCGCACGCTTGATCAATTGAAGAAATTCTTCCTTGAAATTGTCAGCCATGGGAATTTACACTAACTAATGTACCAACTGGATTTTTTTTTTTTTTATTTTAAAAGAGGAGGGTTTTCCTAATGTTTTAGTGAAAGTGGATATTTAGAGCTCAAACTTCACTCTCTCATTCGAAATTGAAAAGAAGTTATTATATAACAGAGATTGGAGAGGGATAAAGCCAGAGATTGATGAATTTTCTGTTTTCAGTGTTTGAATTCCTCAATCCACTTCTTTTCTATTATTTCTTCCGTTTCTAGAACTTTAATCACATACTATTATCTATTCATTTTAATTATTTTTTACTTTATTTTTATTTTTATCTTCATTTTCTATGATCCTCCTCTCTATTATGACTAACTCACCAAGTTTTGTATGCATTCATGTGCACTGTGCATTCATAGCGTATTTTAGAACTGTGGAGTTTATTATAATAAATATGCAAATTTATTTACATTGAATCGTGCAATTATTAATGTAGAAAAACTGTTCATGAAGAGTTTGATCGGATTTTTACTCAGCTTGAGTGGGGCGGGTCCGAATTTAAACCTGACCCATTGTCATCCCTAAATGAAGATATTGTCCATTTTTTTAAAAATTCATGATCCTCTCATATTATTTTGACATCCCAATACCTTAACCAAACACATTTATTATTTACTAAATTACCCCATCCATCTTTTTCCATCTTCATTCTCATCTCATCCACCACCATCCCTAATCAAACAAGTGTTAGTAGGGTGCACCAAAAAATGACAGAAGATATATAAAAAAAAATAAAAAATTGAGGCTCGTGTAAGACATGATTTCCTTAAAACAAAATATACCTTTCACTCTCGGTGCTTAATGAATCGTATGACACTTGTTTTCTAGGAACAATGATTACAACAACGATATTAACATTATATCTTGCTTGAATCGAACTGAGAAATCGTTTGATGTTATCATTGGATTATGAACGAATATATGAACAAAAGAAAGTAGAAAAGTACTTCTGTAAAAGTATATGTGTCTCTCCAAATGTGCAATTTCAAGTGTAGCTTCGAATAGCACCTGAGGTGCTACTTATAACACTAAAAATACGGACTTGTTGGAGCACCTGGGGTGCTACTTATTGCACTCAGAAAGACCTACTAATGGTCTGAGACCAGAAACCGAACATCCATGAATTCATGTTTCAATGAGAAAATAGTCAAATATACGTTTTTATTCAAAACCTTAAACGTGCACAAAATCGAGGCAAAAGTTAGCTTATCAGTTCGCCACCAAAGCAGTGCGACATTCATGTACGCAGGTCGCGCTCGCACACAATTTCGACCGAGATTTGCATCCCTCCCTGAGCGCACGTGTGGAAGGTGGAGGAGCATAATCCCATAATAATTTATAAGTTACATGTGGGTACCTTTTTAAATATCCCACTTCCTCATTTCCCCATTTCATATGGGGACAAAAACTCTTTGTTTTTTTTTTTTTTTCTACTTTTCTATTTCTTGATTACAACATTTTGAGAATTTAATTTTTCATTCACCCCCTCGGCTCCATTTTCCAACAATAAGCCCTTGAGCTATGTTTATGTTGTAGCCTAGAGTTTAGATATAGGGCAACAAATAATGAATATTATGAATAATCAATGAATGAGTAAAAAATCGTGAAAAAAATATTAGCACTTACATTAAAAATTTCGACCCTTTGTCTAGGTTTTTACCCTGTATTTATAAGATTACATAGCCTTGAAATCAGCTAAATAATAAATACGCGAGATCGTCGCGCTCCTTGATTGGTGCGGCGAATATATCGCGTGATTTTCGCTTCCTAATTTCTTTCCATTCTGTTACTACATGGAAGACAGATTGGATCTCATGGCGGTTGTACTTGTACATCAAGTGAATCGGGTTAACGATGTTATGGGACTCCTCTCCGACTCCAATACCACTTATTTCGCACCCGGTCTTTCTCATACGAGATAGAACTAGAACTAACACGCTCTGAGTTGGTAGTGCCATGGCACATAATGAGATCTTTCTCTTCTATCTTACCCAAGAAGTTCTCAGTATAAAGAAAACGGTCTAGGGCATATACGCACACACCCATATACACAAAAAGCAAATCTAAGGTAACAAAATTCTTGGTGTGACTCGGCGGATCAATGGTTTTTAGTCACCTAAGGAAAACCTTTTACTTAAACCTTTTTTTCTTGGTCTTCCCGCGCTTATGCCACTTTGGAGTTCAGTGTTGTTAGGCCGGTTTAACTGAGTCAACCGGGCATAATGCATTCGCTTTTGGTGCCATTCCTCCTTATGGAGAACCACTCCTCGAACTTGAACTATTATTTAGGACTCAGGGGTCTATGTCCCATTGGCCCGAAAGAAAAGACACCATGTCCGATTCAAACGCATTACCTTCTATTAAGTGAATTCACTCATCCCAAGACAAGAAGCAAGACTTATTGTGGTGGATCTTGACTCGAGAAAAACCATGGTCTTGGCTCTGTCATGCGTACACCGGTAGTCTGAAGAAGAGACGAAGTCAAGTCCTAGTCTTTGACTTTGATTTGTGCGTGTTAAGCAAATAACATGTGAAAACATAATACGTAGATTTTGTATTGTTCTTGTGTATCCGTGGTAATACTACTTTATAGTGGCGTCTTTAGAAACGTAAGGAGTTTAAGTAGAGAGAGTATGAATAGAGAGAGAAAAAAAATAGAAGACCGAATCCAATACCAAGTCCAATCTTTTATTCATGGGGAATTCGATTCATTTCACGAGCCTACCATTACTATCACGAGAAATGATAGCCTTCCAGGTTGATGGAAATCCTTTCTTTTGCCTTGACTCATCTGATTTGCACTCGGGCATAGATCTATTTTTGTACTAATACAAATGTGCACTATCAGGAGCATCTTCGCCTAGCTATTAGGAAGTAGGGTCCTATAAAGCCGAATATACCCATCTTAGTAACGAAGGTAAGTATCTCTGAAAATATTCACTATTTCCCTCGGGGTTCTGTCTTCCTAAGTAGCTTTCCTGTAGGGTTGGCCTAGGGATCCGGTTTTTGGATGGGAGCTTCTTCTTAAATCGCTCATTATGCTAGCTTCCCTTTAGGTCGCTCGTTATTCTTGATGTTCTTTAAATCTTTTGTACATGAGGTCGCCCTTATGTTTGAGGTCGAATGATGATCCTAGACACGTGTCGTGATTGTCGTACATGGAGTACAACAATTTATTTTGAGTTTTGGATGACTTTTAAAACTAAATTTTGAAAATTTGGAATTTTTGAAATTCTTTTTTTTTTTAATCCGAATAAATAGTGTTTCTTCCGTGTTTTTGTAATAGGAAGATTTTTAACTTTATATCAAATTAATGTATATGTATAAATGATGTTGTATTTAAATGATGTTGTATTATTATATTATTATTGATGAATAAAATTATAATGATTACCTAATGATTTAAATTAATATATTTGATAGGAATGATTTTTTAAATCGATACAAAACATCAAAATAAAATCGATCCCAATTAAGATGTCTCATTCATCATCACAAATTAAATATTTGAGAAATTTGCTCTTATGCTCAATCACTATATATAATTCTCAAAAAACTATATATAATTCTAAAAAAAACTCCAAGCATGTGCAGTCAAATTTCTTATTTCAAACCATGTGCAGTCAAATTAAAATTCTTTTTTTCAATTACTTGTAATTAAAATATTAATTGTTTCGAATGTTTTCTGAGAAAGTGCTTACTTGCTGTTCGGTTCCATCTTCATCGTTCAAATCTCCCAATTTCTGAAAACTGATTCAGTGTGTGAAATCCTCGCCGGAAATGTCCATCTTCCCCCCACTTTTCACCACCACTCGATCGCGCGTACGTGATTTCCTCCTCCTCATCTCCGCCTTACTCTCCGTCTCCCTCCTCCTCTATCTCCACCATCTCCACCTCCCACCCACCGCCTCTTTCGACGCCCGCCAATCCCCATCCCGCACCTCACCGCCGCCGCCGCCGCTGTCCCTCGACCACGTCCTCTTTTCAATCGCCTCCTCCGCCTCCTCCCTCAGCGCCCGCGCCCCCTATCTCCGCCTCTGGCACAGCCCCCTTTCTCGCCTCAACACCACCTTCCTATTCCTCGATCGCCCCCCGCCGGAACCCTCACCGCCGTCTCTCCCCCCAATTATCGTCCAATCGAACATCACCTCCCGCTCATTCGGCCACCGCATCGCCCGCATCGTCCAGGATGCCGTTGCCCTAGACGTTCCCGGCATTTACTGGTACGTTTTCGGCGACGATGATACCTTGTTTTTTACGGAGAATTTGGTGAGGATTTTGGCCAAGTATAACCACAATAGGTGGTACTATATCGGGAGTAGCTCTGAGAGTTATGAACAGAATGAGAAATTCTATTTTGATATGGCGTATGGGGGAGGTGGATTCGTGATTAGTGCCCCATTGGCTAGGGTTGTTGCTCGGGTTCTTGGCTCTTGCCTTGATAGGTACCATCATTTGTTCGGAAGTGATGCTCGAATTTTCGCCTGTTTGGCTGAGCTCGGTGTGAGATTGACACTCGAAACAGGGTTCCATCAGGTATGGGATTATGTTACTATGTCACTCAGCTATTATTTTCATTTGTGTAGATGATGAATTGCCTTTTTGTTTGTGGTAGGACAATATCATGTACATTAGTTATGAAAAATCTGAAAAACGAAATATTTTGTACCCATTATGTTGATATCATTTGATTTATATGCATGCGTTTCTTCGTTATTCATCTTCATTGTTTAGTAAAGAAGTCCAAATCACATGCTAATCCAGTCCCTTCCTTCTCTGCTTTTGATGCTTGTTTACATTGTTCTATACGAAATTATAGGTGGGTTTTAATGTTACGTCCTTTTAAAACTTATATAAACAGATACAGTTTTATTAATATACCTTATACCTTATTTGGCTGCTCTGTTAGTCTAGTTCTATTGGATTTCAAGTTAGCAGTTTCTGTTATTTGGGTGTTGCCCCCCACCCTCCTCTATCTCCATGTAATCTGAAAGCTGAAGATTTTGAATGTTGATGATAGCTAATTTTAAGTGTTTCACCAATAAAATGCGTCATTAAATCTCAGCTGAATGATTGTATACAGTATCTCTTGGCAATCTCTTTAGTGAAGTATCCTTCATCTTTTGTAGGTTGATGTTCGAGGAGATTTATTCGGGATGCTTTCGGCACACCCATTATCACTTGTTGCATCACTGCATCACATAGATGCTGTTGATCCACTCTTTCCTGATATGAGCAGGATTAATTCTTTGGAACATCTTTTTAAAGCTTCACGTGTTGATCCTGCTAGGATCTTGCAGCAGACTGTTTGTTATGACAAAACCAACTTATTGACGGTTTCAATCTCATGGGGTTATGCTGTTCAAATCTATGAAGGAAATCAACTTCTCCCTGACCTTCTCTCTCTTCAGAGAACTTTTAGGCCATGGAAGAGAGGGAAAAATGTAGTTTCTAGCCGTTACATGTTTAAAACAAGAGATCACCCTACCGATCCATGCCGAAGACCTCTGGTCTTCTTTCTGCATACTGTAACTGCTGATACAACTGGTATCTGGACCAATTATACTAAAAAAAATGCTGGAAATTGTTCTAGAACAAAAGCTGTAGAGAGATTAAAAGTAGTTAGTGTTTCTTCTCCTATTTTAGATGCTGACTTTGAAGAGGTACTGCTCATGCTCTTTGTCAAGATTCCTTTAAGGGGTAATATCATTTTTGATCACCTAAAGTTTACATTTTTCCTGTTTTATTCCCCCCTCCCCCTTCCTTCTCACTCACTACCAAACTTAGGGATCAAAAATGATATTATCCCTTTCCTTAACTTGGTTTAATGATAATTCTTTTTTTTTTTTCCTGACGACTATTTTTCATTGTATATCAGATGGTAACACCACGTCGTTGTTGTTGTGATATTTCGTCATCTTCTGGTGAAGCAATGACAGTCCAAATAAGAAAATGTGGGACTTATGAATTGATAGCTATGCAGTGATAAAGGATCTTGCACACCTGAGTGCATGATTTTGTTGAAATCCAGTTTTGTGGAACATCTTAACGAGATTTAGGGACTGGCAGCATGGATCATATTTACAAGCTATTTACAAGCAAGCACTCTGTTTCACCAAGTATATAAATGGAGTTAGACTTGCAAAATTGCTCCATTAAGCTCAAGGTAATATGATTAAAAAAAAAAAGATAAATATTCTATGGTACTGTTTAATAGAATATTGATCTCTTATTTTTGTTGTTTTTTCTCTCTCCACCTATAGAATAATAGTCTTCTCTTGTTTACATGAGACACTTTATGTGAGTACCGTTTACCAGTTCTTATTGATTGATATGTGTCGATGATCTAAATACTAAAATGCCTGAATTCCAATCATGATCATTTTATTTCAGAACTTCATCACATTTTTCATTAGTAACTTGAGTATATAGTCTCCATCAGTACAAAGACATCGTGGAACAACTAAGGCCCTGTTTGTTTACAGTTTTGAGGGGATTTGAAATCCTGTAGAGGGGATTTGGAAGGATCTGGTATAAAGTAAAAAGTGTATTTGTATTTTGTATATGTTTTGGAGTGTGGATTTTATAGGATTTGATAAAGTAGGATTTTGAAAAAGTAGATGATAGAAATAATATTATATTGTAAAAAATAATGTAGAAATGAATGGATGATTGTTTAATGATTGATGTGTTTGTATATTATATTATATAATGATAATAAAGTAAAAAAGGAGGAGAGAGAGTATTGAGTTTGATATATAATAATAATTGGAAAGTGTGTGATAGATGATTGATAGTGTATAGGAAATTGTGTTTGAAAAAGGTAAAGTAGGTGTATTATAGGTATTATAGAGTAGAATTTTGGAGGATTTAAAATTCTATACCGAAATCCTGATAAACAAACGGGGATTTGGAATTTGAAATTCTGAAAGCCACTTTCAAAGCTGTAACCAAACAAGCCCTAAGGTAGTTAGTTAAGAATTCCTCCCAAAACATAAAATATTCTTGAGCATTTACAATTTCACACTTTGATGACATTATATCTCATCACACCGATGGAGAATCTTTATAACGTAGTGCATATTTTGGAATGCAGTTAGTTGAATCGCAGCTTGAGGGTGGGGGGCGATACTTACTTGATGGTTGATTGCTCAGTTCTTGTTCGGTTTTGCTGATTATTAAGGCCTTTGTGTTTTTCAGGATGGTTAATCAAACACTAGGGGCAGAAAGCAGCGTAAACTGTACAAGTTCTTTACAAAGGTACCTGCCATCGTATCTGGAGGCAATATAAGTCATCGGATCCTATAACTGATGAAACTGGTGACGAGCAATATAAGCATATCCGCTAGTTTTGCATCTTTATGGAAGACAGAGATTGGCTTCTTTGCCCTAATCAAAGTTATGCTTGAGCTGGTAACCTGGTGCTAGAAGATCTGACAGTTCTATTTAACAATCTTTCTGCAATTCATCAGGTGTAGCAATAGGGCGCGGAAGAAGAAAAGGGTTTTTAATTTCTTTATTGGATGTACAATATTTGTAATCTCTTGATGATTTCTCAAATCTCAGAATCTTCAAAGGCCCCTAAAATTTTGCCAGCTCCCAGAATATGAACACTATTTTATTGAATTTTCTATGTTTACTTTTGACTTTGAGTACCATGTTCGGAATGTCTATCTGGTCTCTTTTAATCAAGTTCACGTGAACTCTATTTTTCAGCGTAATATTGTTTAGCATACGGAGTCATATTGTTTAGAGTACAAATTATCACATTTAAAAAAATGTTTGATTTTATATGTCAATTCTTCTAAAAATCACTAAACTGTGATACTTCATGCCAAACAGTATTACTTCGTATACTAAACAATATTACCAATACTAAAACTTTTGTGATCATAGAAGTTTTTGTTCACCTTCTGGGCATGACAAGTTTCACGGTCGTTCTTTCCAAAGAAAAAACACACACACACACAGAGTTGAGTGGACTTTCATTAAAGGTACTGCTGACTTTGACATTAAGGCAGAGTCCATTGTTTGGATCTTAATTCATCTTTTGTGAAATATTACCTTACTTTACCTAAGCAGCAGCCTTACTTCTAAATGCTATGTACCTGCATTTTCGGGTCAACAAAGGTGTGCATAATCTTCAAAATCTACCTAAAACTCTAACCATTTTTCTCTGTTTTTTTGCAGAAAAAAGATGCAGATTATTAAGGTACCCTTCAAATCCCAAACATGCCATCGCTTCACAATCTTAATGATCATCTCATGTCTTCTATCGTCTGCATACCTCATCATGACATCATCGTCAAACACTAACACAACACACTTCTCCAGTTCTTTAGCTTCATCATCACTTACCTCCCTCGAACACATCGTGTTTGGCATTGCCTCGAACGAGAAGTCCTGGCCGATCAGAAAGAACAGCGTTCGTCTCTGGTGGAGGCCCCACGAGACGAGAGGTTGCCTTTTCCTCGAAACAAAACCACCCAATATAACTTCGGATGATCAACCTGACGCGAGCTCTCTGCCTCCTGTGTGCATTTCAGAGGATACATCCAGGTTCCGCTACACGTTCAGAAACGGGCTCCGTTCAGCTATACGTGTCGCCCGTGTTGTAAAGGAGACCGTCGCCCTGAACCACTCCAACGTGAGGTGGTTCGTGTTTGGGGACGACGATACACTGTTTTTTCCCGAGAATCTGGCGAAGACACTTTCCAAGTATGATCATAACTTGTGGTATTACATTGGGAGTAATTCTGAAAGCTTTGCTCAGAATAAGCAGTTTTCTTACAACATGGCTTTTGGAGGAGGCGGTTTCGCTATAAGCTATCCTCTTGCGAAGGTGTTGGCAAAAGTTTTCGATTCTTGCATCGAACGATACCCTCACCTGTACGGAAGTGATGGCAGGATCCATGCATGTATTACAGAGCTTGGTGTTACTTTAACACATGAGCCTGGTTTCCATCAGGTATCTCTATGTTAAAATTTAACCTGCAACTAATTTCTGATCATCTTCACGAAAAATGATTTGTGTAAAGAGAAAACGGAGTGATAATAGCCCTGCCTTTAAATTTCTTGAGTAACATTCGGTGCATCAGCTGCACTGTGCAATTTTGACGAGTCTTAAAAGAAAAGGTCGAAAAGTATTAGTTCATGTGATCAAGAGTATCATTTCGTATGATTAAAAGTATTAGTTTTATATGAAAAAAATTACTAATACTGTTTAGCCAACAAACTGATACTTCTCATTATGTATTTAAGTGTTTTTTGGTGAACAGTCAAATTTTGGCCAAAATTGCACGAGTTCCACATCGTGCATAGAAGTTTTTGCCAACTTCATACTCGTATCATTTTTTTCGATTTCTATCAATTCGTTATAATCATTCCCAACCTTCTCTGTTTATGAACTTAACATCAGATGGATATTCGTGGAAGTATGTTCGGTTTCCTGGCTTCTCATCCCGTCACTCCTTTAATTTCTCTCCATCATTGGGAGGCGATGGATCCGATTTTCCCGAACATGACACCAATGGATGCTCTGCAACACTTGTTCCAAGCTGTAAGAATTGATTCACAGAGGATCATGCAGCAAACAGTGTGCTACGACCGATGGTTTTCTTGGACGGTCTCAGTTTCTTGGGGCTACGCTGTTCAAGTTTTCCCGCACAATGTGTTCTTGCCTGATGCTATACGAACTCAAGAGACGTTCGAGTCCTGGAAAAAAGGCGGGATCAACGGCCATTATGATGTCGACACATTAGGATATGATCCTGATCCATGCCGTAGGGCTCCCGTGTTTTTCTTGCACAATGTGTTGTCTCGTAGAGATGGGGTAAGGAGCATTTACAGAACAATGACATCGGAGAACTGCACATTCGGGTCGGGTTCTCCGAGGAAGCTTGAAGAAATCAGAGTTTTGTCACACAAGATGGAGCTTGATTACAAACAGGTACTTTCTATGCCACACATTTTTATTTTGTCTAGAAATAGTTTGCTCTCATTTAAAGCCTTCTTTCTCTGTTTTTTTTTTTTTTTTCATAATGTTTCTTGTTTTCTTTGTTAATCAATACATTCAGCTACAGGCGCCGAGAAGACAGTGTTGTGATGTGTTGCCTTCTTCAGTTGGTAGTGTGATGGAAATTGCAATAAGAGAATGCGGTGAGGAAGAGTTAATATATATGCATTGATTTGATAGGCTAAGCCTCCATAGTGTATTTTAAAAACTTGCAACTTGTTGCACTGAAACTTGCAATTATGTTTTATGAACACATGTTGTATGTTTCAGTGTAACAAGTAGCAAGATGGAGTCGGTGCAAACGACGGTATATTTCCATGCATCTTGTAAGCTATTAATCTATATCTATTCATCTATATTGATTGATGGCATATATACAAGATTCTATGATCCCACGAGGTCTATTTTTTCCCCCAAGATTTTTCATATTGAGAGAGTTATTCTTTTGCTAATGATCAACAACTTGATGTTATGTAATACATTAATGTATCTTCAATACTAAAATGTACAAATTAAATGCCTATCAATTGTTCAACACCTAATATATTATTTAATCTTTCACCATGTTCTTGAAACTTGTAAACTCATTTTCTTGTATTAAACACTTCCTGTTTCTTGAATCCTGGCTTGCTCAAGAGTTCCGCAAAGTGATTCTTTAATTTAAGTTTTGGTAAACGATGATTGAATTTGCATGTGGCTTTGACGTTCGCCGGGATTTAAAAATATGGGTGTCTCACTTATCACTACAATTGACAACTCATAATTTATTAATAGATACATAATACAAAAAGATTGCATATAAGCAGATACATTTGCACATTATGTGTAACTTCGATTGCATATATGCAATTATTTTGTACCTGTTAGTGAATTTATAAATTAATTATATCTATCAATAACTTGATTTAAAATTTTGTTCTCCAGAGTAATTATTTGTAAATGCTATCGGGTAAGATTAGACAATCAAAATTAACATTGTTTTAAAAGAATAAGTCGTCATGAAATGAAGTGGTGTGATGTTACCAAATTTTGATTCGACACACACTAAATTTCGACAAAGTCTCGTATAAATCTAGTGCATGTATCTACTCAATACTTTTTTAGTTATACTAGCACGCAAGTTCCACTAATAATAAAATGCATGTTTATTTTATATTTACAAATTTAATGTCACATTTCAATTATATTAGCTGAGTTTCACCCTTGTGACCAGTTGCACAGTGCAACTGGTGCACAAGAGACTGACTCCTAAATGTCCCATGAATTATATTAAGAGAGTAATATTTATAGGTTTAAATACAAGCTAGAGAAAGTGAAATAAATAAGTAATATTACTAGATACTTTATCCATCCAACAAAAGTATATTCACTCGTCATATTTGTCGGTTCACCAAGTATACTCATTTTTCTTTTATATAGTTTTTAGGCCCAATGTTGTGCCTACCTTCGCTAACACTTGGAGAAATATGGCCACTTTTCATGATAAATGAAAATTTGCCCACTTTTCATGATAAATGAAGTTTTGTAACTTAATTCTATAAGACAACTAGACAAGTAGTATTCTTTTAAAAATAAATATAAAGGCAAATATCATAACATTATATTTGGATAGAGTCATTTGCTATTCCATAGATTTAAAATCCATTAATTTGAAAATCATAATTATTAGGCAAAATTTAATATTTTCCCTACATTAAAATGTCAACAGTTCATAATGAAATTTATGTGAACTATTCGAAGAAAATTTTCAGATCTCTCAAACATTTTCTTTGACTAAAGGCTTTCTTTTCAGCATATTAAATTTTGCATCTTGTGTTGTTATATAGTAGCACCCAAATAATTATATATACACATACATATTTGCTACTTTTAAGTTTACATACAGGGTAATTATTTGTAACTATATTTCCTTGTTGAAATAATACATGTAAGGCAAAATATAGAGTGAATAAATTTCACACAAACCGATTAAGGAGTGTGACTTATATTACTAAAGAATATTTGTTGTGATAATTGAAGGGTGTGACTTTTTACTATAAAGGGTATTACTTATAACACTGAAGAATGTGATCTATATTACAACAAAGGTATTAGTTATGATATCTGAAGGATGCGACTTATATTATAAAAGAGTATTAGTCATGGTAATCGAAGAATCATACCCGTGAAAAAGAAATTAATTTCACAGTAAATAAATTTCACATCATGCCAACTCTGCATGTAAAATTTTGAGGTCCATACCCCGAAAAATCCGTCGAGCTCTAATGTCAGGGTTCTAATTAATATTTGTTGAGGAATATAATTTATTTATGTAATAATTTCTTCCCATTTTATATATATATACACATATAATTGAAGTGGTTGATAGCATGTTCTATAATTTGTGTTCCAATAACTAACATATATCTATAATCAATTACAATCAATTACATGTTCGTTCACTTACACCTGTTTATATGGATTAAACAAATGGTACAACTCAGTAATCAATATACCACAAGATACAAATTGATTCACTTGAAAACATATACCCTCCTAATTAATTATTAAATTGAACAATGCATATCAAATTAATACTTAGTAGTTATATAAATATATAAGCACATAATTTCACTATATATATGTGTGCATTTGCAGAGAGAAAATTAAGTTTCTTTGAAAAATCGAACCCTAATTGATGTTTAAAGTCACTGCAGAAATGAAATATTTTAAGATGTTGGTGATGTGTTTGGGTGTAATAATAGGCATAATGTCAAGCAATGTGGCTTTTGCAGCAGATTACAGAGTTGGAGGTTCAAATGGTGGATGGGATCAATTTACAGATCTCCCTGCATGGGCTTCTTCACAATCCTTTTTTGAAGGAGATAATCTGAGTGAGTGGTCAAATTTATAGTATGAAATTGACTCATTCAGTAATACCATGACATTCATTAACTAATATATTCACTGTTTGGGTGTAATAAATAAATACCATTACAGAGTTGGAGGTTCAAATGGTTGATTTTTACACAACAATCCAATGTAATCTGGTTTGTAAATTTATAGTATAAAAAATATTATGATATTAGTTTATATGTATAATAAATACCATTACTGGATAAATATTATGATATTAGTTTATATGTATAGTAGTATTACTGGATAAATATTAAATTATTACTGATGAATCAAATTTCACACGATTAATAAGTTTTGTTGTGGACCAATTACTATATTTTTTGGTCAATTTGATATACACTATCAATATATATTTAAGTACGAGTAGGTGAATTGATATTTTTTTTTTTTTTATTAAATAGGAGTATTACATTAATTACCACAATTATTTTATATTTATTTCCAATATCATTCTCATCGAAGAATTTTGAATTAAATGCCACTTGAATGCTGTTTTTCAATACACGAGAAACCATGATGTAACCGAAGTTTCTAGAGCAGATTTTGATTCGTGCACTAGCACCAACCCTCTACAGCCGCCTCAAAGTGGCGGCAACACCGTCATAGCTCTCACCTCCTCCGGCAGCAGATACTTCATCTGCACGAGACATTGCCGCGGCGGAATGAGGGTCCAAATCGACACCCTTGCTGCATCCGTACAATCGCCATCGCCATCACCCTCCCCCAGCCCCTCTAGCTGATTTTCTTAATTAAACATGCAATTCTTCCATTTTTTATCTGCTTAATTTCCGGTTTGAATTCTCTTTTTCAATTTTTATGTTCCGCTTTGTATTGAACTATTTTCAGGATTTACACATGCGTGCATGCAATCATTAGTACAATCGTTCAATAAATTTTAACACAAATTATCCTGTAAAATTTGTTCATACTATTAAAAAAAAATTATCAATGAAATCTTTGACAAGGAGCATGGACAGTACCTCTTAAAAATCAAGCATCTAAAGCAAGAGAAGAAACACTAACTACTTTTAATCTCTCAACACCTTTTGGTCTAGAACAATCTCCACCATTATGAGGGTGTTTGCAAAAACTTATAGATGATTATAGTTATCTAGAATTGTGTGCAGAAGCAATTTGAAATGTTTTATTTTTCTTTTAATAGTGTAAATAAGTTCTCATAAGATATAAGCTATAAGATAAAAGCTTCAAAGAGGGTGCTTTTAGTAGCTTATTAGTATTTTTTAAAAACTTTTAACTTTTTTTGCAAACACTATCAATTTTTCTTTGATTTTTTTTTTACAAACACTGTCAACTTCTACTATTAATCATTTTTCCATAATCACTTATTTAAAACCATAAATTTTTGCAAACACCCCCATATATCTAGTATAATTATTAATACAAATAATACTTCATTAACATAAAAATCAAATCAGCATTGATACATGTAAAAAAATAATTCAAACAGAATGCTAAATATGCATTGACTATATAGAAGACTTGCAATAACCGATTTGGACTAATATGAAGATTTTCACTAAATTACAAGATCAAAATTAAAAAATTAAACAATTGAGACCAAACTATGTTCAGTCTCAACACGAGACCGTGAAACGTAAATATGTCTCTACACATGGCAATGTTCCCATGGCTTGCCTTGGGCCACATTCGATCTCCCATATTCTTCCAACTCTCAAAACTCTTGGCTCAAAAAGGCCACAAAATCTCATTCATTTCCACCCCAAGAAACATAGATCGCCTTCCAAAATTGTCCCCCAATTTATCTTCCTTTAATTATTACCCTTGTCAAGATTCCGTTGCCACAACTCCCATATCTCCCGGAAAACGCCGAATCCACCCCCGGCCTAACTGGCCACCTCAAGAAAGCCTTCGACGCCATGCAAACCGGTTTGACCCGTTTCCTGGACCCGGAGCCCCGACCCGACTGGATCCTCCTCGAACTTTGCCCCCCACTGGCTGCCACATTTCGCCGGGGGGCTCCTGCTTCCAGTGGCATTTTTTTCTATTTATAGTGCCCATGTTTTGGGCTTTTATGGACCAACGGATGAGTTGGTTACAAACTCGGGTTATCGGGTCAAACCCGAAGACTTTACGGCCCTTCCGAAATGGGTTAAATAGGTTGCTTTTCGACGTTTCGGGTCCAGGAAACGGGTATTTCGGTGTCATACACGTCTCGGTGGAGTGGGAAAACGGGTCGGGTATTTCGGATCATACACGTCTCGGTAGAGTTATAGTCGGGTGTGACGTGGTTGTTACGCGGGACGTGTATGAATTTGAGCCCGAGTGGTTGGGTGTTTTGGAAGAGCTTTATCAACGGCCCGTAATATTTACGACGCGCGATGATGATGATCAAAAGCTTGAGATCAAGATCAGGATCTCACCTGGCGCTAAGCGAGGTGGCAACTCATTGGCTCATGGGCTCGACTTATCCGGGGCGCCCTTTTTTTTGAATCTAAGGAATGCCCCAAGGTCCGACTCGGGCGGTCGAGGGAAGGTGTGGAGGAATTGGGCGCCTCAGATGAGGATACTGAGTCATGACTCGGTGGGTGGGTTTCTGAGTCAGCTATGATGTTTGGTGTCCCTTTGATATGGTTGGCCTTTTTGGAATCATGTTTGACCGTTAGGGTTGTTGGTCAAAACCAAATTGGGGTGGAAATTCCAAGCAATTGGTACACGAGGGACTCGGTTGCTAATTCAATAAAACTTGTGATGTCCGAATTTGAAGGAAAGAAATTCAGAGAGAAAGCTAAGGAATTGAAACAAATATTTAGTGATAGAGAGTTGCAGAGTGGATATGTTGACAAGCTCATTGATTTTCTGAAAAATCATCAAAGATGCTAAGTGCTTAAGTAATTTTAAATATGTAGAAATATAATTGCATGCAACAATTTTATATGCACAAGGTGCACCCTGCATTATTTAAACGTTCGATTTATTTTACATTGAACAAGTTGATATGTTTCAACCTAAATAAATTAAAACATTTTAAGAAAACAAATTGTATGTTTTAAAAATACAATTGAGTTGCACGGTGCACCTGGAGCTTAAAAGACCTACTGATTATTTGTTGTCTACTGTAATATCTAATAAGGTCGCTTCATTTTAGTCATGGAATACTTTTAGATTTTGTGGCTATATATATGAAAAACGTTCAACAAGATACAATCATTCCAATACATGCAATACAAACATTCCAAATTTCTTCAACTGCTTTATTTTTCTTTTCTTGCATCAGATCTTTTAAGCCCTTCTCCTTTTTCTTTTTTTTTTTTTACTCAACTTCTGAAATGCTTTCTAAATTGCAAATCCAACTCATATGCATTTAATTCACAGATCATTCTTGATAATTGAGATAAAATAGGATGAAGCTTAACAAAGAAGTGGATTATGACTAGAATAATGTGTTTGAACAAAGAAAGAAGTGGATAATATGATAAGGTGATAATATATAAGGTAAATGAGTTGATCCTAGCTGACTTTATCATCTCAATGCACAGATTCATATATGTAATCTCGAAATGCATATAGGCATGGATCCCATTTTCACTTCCATACATGTCAAAGTATTGAAAACTTCAGCCAACACCTTTGCAAAAGGATAACTTATAGCAACAGATTCTCGGGGAAGAAGAGCTTGTCGTCGTCCACAAACGGGAGCAACCTCATGATGATTGCACTTTCAGACGACGAAAGATGATGTCATGAGACATCATGAAATGATCATCAAGACTGTGATGGATTGGGATTAATTTGAAGGCTACCTTGACAATCTGCATCATTTTCCTCTGCAAAAACAGGGGAATCTGAGAATGAGTTAGGTATTAGAGAAGAAAGGTTACAGTATTAGACAGATTATTAAGAAGTTAAATATCTCACCAGATGAATTGAGATCCAAATAATGGACTCTGTGTCAATGTCAATTAATGCACTCGGTATATGCAAGATCTGTTATCATCACTGCATCATAGCTATCAATTCATAAGTCCCACATTTTCTTATAGCTTCACCAGAAGACGACGAAATATCACAACAACGACGGCGTGGTGGTGCCACCATCTAGCATAGACAGAAAAATAATCGTCACGGAAAAATAACATATCAAAGAAATCTTGACAAAGAGCAGAGTAAAATTCACTTTTGATCTCATGGGACCTCACGATTTTTGGTCCCAATACTGACCACTTTGATCCCGTAAGAATTTTTTCACGCAGTTTTGGTCATTCAGTTACAGAATCCATTAAGTTCAACGGTAGGTTTTGGTCCCAAGCCTTGTCCTGTGGGATCAAAACTGCAACTGATTTTAACGAAAAACGTAACGGTGGGATCAAAACTGCATGAAAAATTCGTTTTCGCACCAAAATCGCGAGATACCGTATCCTGTCGGACCAAAAATGAATATTACTCGCAAAGAGCATGAGCAATACCTCTTCAAAGTCATCATCCAAATTAACAGAATAAACACTAACTACTTTTAATCTCTCAACACCTTTTCTTCTAGAACAATCTCCACCATTATACCTAGTATAATTGGTCCAAACACCATTTGCATCATCAGTTACAGCAGTATCCAGAAACAAGACCAAAGGTCTCTGACATAAATCACTAGTGTAATCTCTTGTTTTGAACATGTAACGGCTAGAAGCCGCGTTTTTCCCTCTCTTCCATGGCTTAAAAGTTCTCTGAACAGAGAGAAGGTCGGGGAGAAGTTGATTTCCTTCATAAACTTGGACTGCATAGCCCCACGAGATTGAAACGGTCAATGAATTGGTTTTGTCGTAACAAACGGTCTGCTGCAAGAGCCTGGCAGGATCGACGCGCGAAGCTTTGATAAGATGTTGCAAAGAATTAATCCTGCTCATACCAGGAAAGATTGGTTCTACAGAATCTATGTGATGCAGTGATGAAACAAGTGATAATGGGTGTGCAGAGAGCATCCCGAATAAATCTCCTCGAACATCAACCTACAAACGATGTAAAATACTTCAACATGGCAAACTCTTGTATACACCAGTTGCACGCGTGTGTTTTTTATTAACAGTATTAGTTGTTATACTGAACAGTATTAGTTGCTTTAACTGTACAGTATTAGCTGTTTTTAGTGAACAGTTTTAGTTGCTACAATTGAACCATATTAGTTGGTTCCACTGAAAAGTATTAGTTTTTTTTAACTGTACAGTATTAGCTGTTTTAGCGAACAGTATTAGTTAATTTAACTGAACGGTATTAGTTGTTTATATTGAATAGTATTAGTTGTGGACAACTCCAACAACATAATCTCATACCTGATGGAACCCTGTTTCGACCGTCAATCTCACACTGAGCTCAGCCAAACAGGCGAAAATTCGAGCATCACTTCCGAACAAATGACTGTACCTATCGATGCAAGAGCCGATAACCCGAGCAAGAACCCTCGCCAACGGAGCACTAACCGCGAACCCACCTCCCCCATACGCCATGTCAAAATAGAACTTCTCATTCTGTTCATAACTCTCGGAGCTACTCCCAATATAGTACCACTTATCATGGTCATACTTGGACAATATTCTCACCAAATTCTCCGTGAAAAAGAAGGTGTCATCGTCGCCGAAAACGTACCAGTGAATGCCAGGCACATCGAGGGCGACGGCGTCTTGAACAATGTGGGCGATGCGGTGGGCGGAGGAGAAGGAGGAGGTGTTTGTTTGGACGATAATCGGGGGGAGAAATGGAGGTGAGGGTTGAGACGGGGGGCGGTCGAGGAAGAGGAAGGTGGTGTTGAGGTGAGAAACGGGGCGGTGCCAGAGGCGGAGATAGGGGGACGCGGGAGGGTAGGGAGGAGGCGGAGGAGGCGACGGAGAAGAGGATGTGGTTGAGGGGTGGTGGTGGTTGTACGGCGGCGAAAGAGGCGGAGATCGTACAGGAGGAGGGAGACGGAGAGGAGGGCGAAGAGGAGGAGGAGATTTCTTATGTGCGGTTTGGTGGTGGTGAGTTGTTTCGGAATGATGGACATTTCCGAAAAATTTTCGCCACGAAAAAGTAATTTTTTTGTAGTGAAGATAATCTTGAAGCTAATGGTAGGAAAATTAGTGAGCAATTTTTAAATAGGAGTTACACTAGCAAGTGCAATATTTTTTTGAGGCACACTTGAATGAGACGGACTCACGGTGATATGGATATAAATTGAGCATTAACGTCTTAACATTTTGAAAGGGATGAATGTGATTTGTGCTATATTATACCCGCCTCATATGTGTTTTTGTCTTTTATTTTTTGCACCTTATCTTATTGGACATATGGTTTTACTCGATCGTATTATAAATGCATCTAACATCTGACTTGGTAGAAGCGAACAGCTTGTAATTTGGTAGTTGACTCTTGTGTCATTATTTTAAGACAGAAGTGTTTGTTGAGCGTGCCAAAACATGGATAACCACCACCCTTAATTTTATAATGTATGCATCTATAATATTGAGCTTCTCCTGTGAACGTTATTCCTAATCAACTCCAAAACTAATGTTTTTTTACTATGTCATGGATATTAAATTGAAATCATAAAAATAGTAGAACTATATTCGAATCGTGTAGCTCGAGAGTTCGAGTCGACTTGGTTCATGGAACATCGAACTCGGCTTGTTTATATTAATAAACAATTAGAGCTCGTAAAGTACTCGATTACTAATGAGTTGGCTCGAGCTTGATTTGTTAATTAAGTTCAGTATATTTTTTTTTTTTTTTATCATATTATTGTAAAATGTTAATAACTAAACTCATATTTAGGCTCATATTTAATTGGCTCAATCGTTTTCAAATATTTGGAGTCGAAGTCTATTTTCAGCTAGAATTGAGATATATCTATAGATATCTACACATGCATTATAAAATTAAGGATGATTGTTCCATGTTTTAGCATGTTCTTGTCTGGCCGGTAATAATGAACTTTCACAAGAGTCAACTAGACAACTATACCAAATCAACTTACAAGTTGTTGTTCACCTCTACCAAGTCAAATCTTAATTAGATGCATTAAACTTATATAATTAGTACAACTCATTCATCAAATCATTGCAAATTGATTCCCTAATTAATTGTCACTTGCTCATCCTTAAATAAACAAATTGAAGAACATATAGCAAGTTCATATACATATAAATAGAAATTCCTTGTCTGAAAAAGCAGACCCATTAATGATCAAAGGCATTGAAAGCATGAAAATGGTTAAGACAATATTGTTGATCAGTTTAGCTGCCATGATGTCGATCCACGTGGCAATGGCAGCAAATTACACAGTTGGGGGTTCCGACGGATGGGATCAAATGACAGATCTTGCAACATGGGCTTCTTCACAAACATTTGTCGTAGGAGATTTTTTGCGTGAGTGATCCATCATTTTTTTGCTTTTATTTTCTTTAATATATACAAGTATATATATCTTGGTAAGGGATTAAGTTTTTCGTAGTTCGATAACTTTGCTTCATATTAAAATTGATGTCGATTATTTTGACTTTTTAATTTTAATCCTGTAAGTCAAACAATTTTTTTTTTTTAAATTGATCCTTTAACTGTTGTAGCAAATCACCAATGCATATGCAATTATTTTATTATTCTCTTTAACTTCGAAATGATACTTAAACTTTTTTAATCCTAATAATTTTAAATTGAGATATTTCTGCTTATTTTTTAGGGAGAAATGATGGTTTTCTGCATATTTTGGTTTATATTTTACCAATCAGTTTAGACCCAACAAATCGACTCGATTTGCATTGTCTTTTAATATGCAATTTTTTTTGGCAAAGTATACTGTGAACAAATTTTACGGTGAAACTGGTTAAGGAGTGTGACTTATATTACTAAAGTGTGTGACTTTTTACTGTAAAGTGTATGATTTTTTACTGTAAAGTGTATTACTCATAAAAGTGAAGGGTGTGATTTATATTATAGCAAAGAGTGTCGCGGTGATAACTGAAGTGTGTGACTTATATTACTAAAGGGTGTGATTTATATTACTAAAGTGTATGTTTGTAAAAAAAAAAAAACAAGTTTCACGGTGAACAAGTTTCATAGCATACCAACTCAATTTTTTTTAGATCCGACTCAAAACCCGACCAATAATATTAAGATTACAAAAGTTTAAATAGAAATTAAAGGGAGAAACGAAATAATTACACATGTGACAGTTACCTGCTTAATAACCTGCTACAAGCCTACATCAGGTTAAATGATCAATTTTAAAAAATTTGAAAACTTAAAAAGTCAAAACAGTCGGGACTAATTTCAAAGCGATCTTGAAAAACAAAAAACTTAATCCCTCTTTTTAACTAGTTTGAATTAATAAAATATGATTTGAAATTTGATTAAACGTTGGTGGTGATTTGACTGCAGTTTTCCAATACACCCCAAACCATGATGTTACCGAAGTTTCGTCCGCGAATTTCGGCCCCTGCACCGACACCAACCCTATTCGCCGCCAAATCGGCGGCGCCACCGTCATAGCCCTCACTTCCGCCGGCAGCAGATACTTCATCTGCACCAGCCACTGCCTCGCCGGAATGAAGGTCCAAATCGACACCCTTGCCGCCTCCTCACCACCACCCTCCACCACTCCCGCCACCCCATCGCCGCCACCCTCAACCACTCCCGCCACCCCATCGCCACCGCCCACCACTCCCTCGCCGCCGCCAAAGCGTTCACCTTCGCCCAAGACATCTCCGGCTCCGCCGTCCAAGAAAGAGGCAAATAATGGCACAACTTTGCCGCCGTCAACCGCTCCTGCGCCGAGTGGCGCTTTGAGTCCGCCACCGCCGGCGCCCTCGTCCGCCGCTAAATTTGGTGTTAAGGGTAGTGCTATTGCTGGATTTGCCATGACGGTGATACTGTTGAGTCTTTGAAATTTTTTATTACTTTAATTATTTGCTCTTTCTGCTGCTGATTAAATTAATTCTGTGTTTATTTCAATTATATATATATATGGATTGTATAATTAGAGAGATACTTCTTGTTGCGAACAATTTCCATCGTCTATTTTAATTAGACTGCTTTAAGAAATTTATTTGATTTGTAACTCAATATTGAATTTTATGATCTTCAATTTTAATATAGATTATTTATGTATAACTTATGATAGAGTATATGTAATTGGAAAAAAATTATGTGAACGTGATTGTAAATACATTTTTTGAACAATGATAGTGTATGCACCTAATACCAGTGATACTCGAAAAAAGAAAGTTCATGTGAGTCGGGTTCACAGAAGACCTACTCCATAAATTTGTATAAGTGTATTTTAACATGTTAAGAAATTTTCATTAATAATTTATCAATTTGTAAAATATCTATAAATTACTTCTTTCGCCGCGCTCTTATTTGAACATTTACTATTTGTACAATTTTATTATATATAGTTGTTTATTATAATTAAAAGGGATAAATTATTTTTTGATAGAGGTTATTAAATGGTAAAGTAATAATATTTGTGTAAATTAATGATATAATGTGGAAAAGGTAATAATATAAGGTGTAATATTAAAATGTTTGAGGGATATAAATAAAAAAAAAAAATTGTTTTATTGTTATTTATAGAAATATTCAATTAAATTTGAAACGATATTTTTTGTTAAATGTTCAAATAAGAGCCATGAGTAGAATAGAGGGAGTAATAAATTTGAAAAAAATACTAATTTCTTAGTTAAAAGAATTACTTAAATAATGGATATTGACAATTAATTAATTTATTATGTAGTGAATATATAATCACACTAACAAGTTGTGAAACCAGTTTGACATCTCTTGCAACCAGTTTCCCTATCAACATGCTTTGATATCATTTTAGATGCCAAATGGCAGTTCACACAGGCTCTCAGATTCTTGATAATCCTAATGTAGTTCTATCAGAAGTACTAATAAGCCCGTAAAATTTCTGGCTCCGTCACTGACTATACCCGAAGTCTTTGACCAATCCTCTCGACTTCATAGCTACTCGTACTTTAGCCACACCGTCCCACACCCGAGCCTCAGCGTAAAGATTGGATAACTGCATGTAATGCCCCGTTTCCAGAGGGTCTAAAGTGAATAGCCTCTCCGCAGCGTATTCACCAAGACTAACATGGCGATGCATCTTGCACGCGCTCAATAAAGCTCCCCAAACCGAGACGCCTGGTTCAACGGGCATGGCCTCGGTGAAACTACACGCCTTCTCCAAATATCCACCCCGTCCCAACAAGTCAACGACGCTAGCATAATGTTTTTGATTAGGCTCGACTCTGTATTCGTTCATGCTGACGAAGATTTCCCACCCCTCGTCCACGAGGCCAGAATGACTGCACGCAGTTATGAGGCCAAGGAACGTGACATCATTGGGACGCACACGGGCATTCTTCATCTCGTTAAAAAGATCGATCGCCTCTCTTCCACATCCGTGCAAAGCGTACCCCATTATCATCGAACTCCATACGACCACATCTTTATCTTTCATGTGGTTAAAAACTTCGCGAGCCAACTCCACGCTTCCACATTTCGCGTACATATCAATCAATGCGGTGCTGACAATTACATCGCCTTTGAAATTACTATTTTGGACATAGTTATCCATCCATTTTGCTTGCTCAAGTGATCCCAATTGTGCACATGCCAAAACAGAGGATTGGATAGTCACAGCATCGGGCATAATGTTCTTCGATATCATATCGTTGAAATGCCCCAAGGCTTCGTTAGCATGACTGTTTCTAGCAAATCCCGATATCATGGAATTCCAGAGCATTACATCCTTAGCTTCTGCTTGAGCAAACAATGCTTTCGCAGACATAACTTGTCCACATTTCCCATACAAAGAAGTGAGGGCTGCTCGTAAATCAGGCTCGGATTCATATCCCATTTTTATCACTAAACCGTGGAGGCATCTTCCTTGATTCAATTCTTCAACATCAGAATACGCCTTCGAAACGCTAACCAAAACTATCCAATCAGGCTTTACGTTCGATACTCTCATGTCTCTGAAAATCCTCAAAGACTCCATAGGCTGCCCGTTTTGAGCATACCCCGAGATCATCAAAGTCCACGAAACTACATCCCTGCTCCTCAACAAATCGAAAATCACACGAGCTCGATTATTTTCTTCACACTTGACATAAAAAGATAACAACCCGTTTTGCAAAAACGGATCTTTCTCAAACCCGTGTCTTAAAATCTGCGCGTGGATTGCTCGTCCACATCCTACTGCCTGCAACGCGCCACAAGCTCGTATAACATACGAAAATGTGAAGGCGTCCGGATTCACAAACGCCTGTTGCATTCTTGAGTACATTTCAACAACATTATCCAACATGTTGTGTATAAAATACCCTCTGATAATTGCATTCCACAGGAAAATATCCGGGTGGGGAATTTCATCGAACACGTGGCGGGCGTACTCGATTTCTTTGAAATCAGAGCATACGTTGATGAATTTAGTGATTATGAATCCGTTGTTCTGCAATCCATGTGTGTATAACTGGTTGTGTATTTGATTGAGGTGGGATTTGTGGGTGGATTTCTTGAGAAGAGACGTGTAGTGATACTCGACGGCATTTGAACTGTGACTATTGCTGTGATGAATGCTGCTGCTGAAAAACAGGGGAAATGTGAAACTGAAGATGGATTTCTTGAGCTGCAAATGGGGGAATCTGGATATTCGTTGCTGTGAAATGATGGTAAATGACATAAAGATTGTGTTTATAACAAAGAAATTGCTAACTTGGAATCTTGCTAAACTTGAAACTTGAAACAAGAGAGATGTATAGAGGAAAGGTTGATATGCATTAGATGCGTTAATATATTCCTTTATTTTTTTATTTTCCTATTTATTGATTTTCTCTAATTAATTTGTATTTTTTAAATTAAATTACCTTTTTTCTAAAAGTTAATTATACTAATTTTCATGACATAATTATAAGAGGTGTTAATACCGTAGAAACCCTTTTGAGGAATACTCTATATATGAATAAATTATGTGTTGAAGGAAAAACACGTTAGTGTGCCTTCGTCAAGAATTATATAATAGAAGGGTAGTTTATGTATTTCATCTAGTAACCCTAGATATTGTACACCCTATATAAAGGAGATTCTTGTATAGAATAAAGATTGCTACGAAAGAATAGTGAAATAATCTTTTTTTTGCAGACGCGCAGAGACGTAATGTTTCTAATTTAACCCCGGCCAACAAACGATCGTCTCTATTATCCTACAACATTATACAATTTATTAGGTAGGAAGTATTTTCTTCTTCATCTCATTTTATAATCTTTTTTTCATAATAATAATAATAATTTTAATTTAAATATAATGTAGATAATTTATTATTCCTACTTTATATATCACGCTTATAGAGTATTAAATATTAAAAAAAAATGGTTACAATTAAATTTAATCTACATCTCCACTATATATAAAGACAAAGTCAAATCACTTTATTTCAAAATTCCTCTAATTTCAATAACTCTAATTTTAAATTTAATCTCAATCGTACATCTAAATTATTCTAAAATTTAACAACGACCAAATTGTGAAATGTGAAGAAATAACTCCGGAGAACTAGAGGAAGCATGAATGGGATGAATATCATGAAGATGATGATGATGGTGTTGAGACTCAAGTGTCGACCACTAAACCACTCTTAACGGTCAAACTTGAGAAGGAATAATGTTACAAACTAGAGATATAGGACAAACACCCGATATAATAATATGAAAGTTATTATTATTGTTATAGTTTTTTAATAAATTTCTCTACTATTTAGTTTACAATTGAGAATAATTTTTTAAAAATTTTTATTTCTCTTCATTGCTATGTATTAAAATTTTCTCCCATTTTGTAATATAAATTTGATTGACCAAAAAAATTAATATTCATATTTTGATATTTTAAACAATATTAATATATAAGTACATAACAAATATCGACTAATGTAAATAAAATTATTTTTTATTTATAATAAAAAAACATACACAAATAGTATAAAATACACCTAAATCCATTATATCATATAATAAAAATAATTCATTAGTCGTACTATGATATATTCCAAACCGCGTAGCACGCAGGTCTAAATACTAGTTATATATATATATATAGAAACCACCCCAAATTTGAAAACCATTGGATTTTCTCGCCAAAAATTATTTCTAATCGGAAGATGAATTTATGAAAAAAATATTAACAAATAATAGTGAATTGAGAAAAAAATCTTTGTAATAATTCCAAATATTGAATTGAACAAAAATATTTGGCTTAATTGCAAATAAAATCAAAACCTTTTCCAAAATTGCATTTTAATCTAAAACTTTTAATTTTGACAAATAAAACCTGAGTTTTATACTATTTTGCAAATATAGCTCGCGGGCAGCGCAATCCCGTGAGTGATGTGGCGTCCATTAAACGTCTTTTGCTTATTAAGATTAAAAGTTAAAACTGAGGTTGAAAACAAAAAAATTCCATCTTATTAAAAGGAAGAACAGTGCGTTGATCTCGCTGGTGCGAGGAAGAAGAAAGCAAAACACAAATCATTTTTCATTTCTCCAAAGAATAGTTGTTCCACTTTTTATTCATAAGTTCTTTTCACCAAAATTTCCAAAGGTGATCATGGGGGCTTTGGCGCTGGGGTGTTGGAACAATTTTCGACGATTTCAAATGTAAATTGGGAAGAAATTTAATTTACGATTTATGATATTTAGTTTGGGAATGAAAAAAGAACTTGTCGTCTAATTTAGATTTGAGATTTTTTACGTAGAATGACGTAGTTTAGACCAAGTATATGATAACATGGTAAAAAAAATTCAAGCTGGCTGCCACGTCATTCACGAGTAGGGTGTGAACTGCCCGCAGGCTATATTCGCAAAAGTATGTAAAAGTTAGGTTTTATTTGCCAAAATTCAAAAGTTTAAATTAAAATACAATTTTGAAAAAGGTTGTGATTTTATTTGCAATTAAGCCAAAATCTTTCAAATATGTTTGAAAATCTTTGTAATTTTGGAATATCTTTATTTCCTAATACATAATCTTTGAAAAAAGTATTAATATTATATCTTCACAATTTGATTACACATATGTATGTCATGATAAAAAAAATATTTTAATATATATTTCAAACAAAATCATGATTAATATTTTTTTTTAATTAAGCTCAATATATAAGTGTCTATAATTTTTTTTATTAAACAACCCTAAGGAGATAACTTGATATAACAACTTATTGGGTCTTCGTTCTATTATTTATTATTTATTAATATTTTTTTATTATTGCATATATAATCATAATCAATTTAAAAACCAAATATATTTTTTCATTATCATTATTTATTAATATTTTTTTCAAATATTTTTTCTCAGTCAATTATTATTTGTTAATATTTTTTTCAAAGATTCGTTTCTCGATTTATTCTAAAAAAATCTCTATCCATTATTATTTGTTAATATTTTTTTCAAAGATTCATTTTTCGATTTGGTAATAATTTTTTGCAGGAAAATTCAATATTTTTCAAATTTGGGGCGATTTCTGTTTATATATATATATATATATACTAGTGTTAACCCCGCGAACTTGGACTGAAATAATTTTTTATGTAAAATAATAACTTATATTGTAATACTTTTTTTTCGTTTAATATATTTTTATGATCAAATAATTTGTAGTTCACAAAATATTAAAAATATATATAATTAAAAATATAATTTTATATGTTATTTTACTGGATAACTCTATAAAAAAAATGAATCCACAAATTTAGATTTAAATATATATATATATATATATATATATATATATATATATATTCTAAATTATAAATTTCAAAAAATTTCTTTGTAAACAATAAAAAAAAATACAAAACTGGTTTGGGAAGATACAAACCTACACTTAAAAGAGATTGACCCTAATTTTTATTTATCGTCATCGAAAAATATAACAGGGTTGTAAATTTTCTCCTCTTAAAATTTACAGACATAGTTTGGTTCGAATTACTAAATTTTATTCTTGGGAGTGAACACCTAATTCCAAATATTTCTTCTTGAAACAACACTATATAGTTGAAAATGGAAAGAAAAAAAAAGTGTCTTTTTGGTCTATAACTATAGTGGTGGCAATTAAGGACAATAAATTTCAAATTGGAAAAATTAGGTTAGCTAGTTTCAGTTTGACAAAAGTAGGCATGTCGTTTCGAGTTTAAGCAAATTTAGGCCCGTAAATTTTGAGTTTCGATAAAAGTAAGCCCGTAAATTTTAAGTTTTCGCAAATTTAGGTTCGTCAATAAGGGAAAAAGGACCTATTTCCCCAACAAAGAAGTTAATGTCCTACTTTTTCCAAAAAAAAAAGTTAATATTTTACCTTTGCTAGAAAAAAAAAATAATGTTCTATTTTTCCCAAATTGAAACTTTTTGTCCTTAAATTGCCACTCCACTAAGTTATGGTTCATAAAAATATTTCTCCATCGTTGACCCTATGAAAAAACTTGGATTGGAAAGGAACACATCTACTGTTGATAGTGATTGATCTTGACTCTTATTTGGCATCACTGCGGAGCAGAAAAATATTATAAATTGTTTAATTTGAAACTAAACCGTCGGTGTTTGATCTGAAGTGGTCAAGGTCAATCATGGGATCCTTCCGAAAATGATTCTTGCATTGAGAACATGACTTCCAACTTAGTAATAATCAATCTCATTACACAACCCAACCTTTTAATCAATATTTCGTAAAAGCATTATCAACATCTATATCTTCAATACAAAACAGTGATTAGAGCATCATGAAAACTTAATATAATTTAAAAATTCAATGAACCTTCATATATCATTTATAAAATAGGTAGATGATGATAATTGATTTTAATAAAACATATAGATTAAAAAAATCATGTAATCTATAATATATAAAATCACTCACTACCATTATTATTTACTCTTATAATTATTTTAGAAAAAAAGTTAAGTCCATATATGATACTTTACATAAGTATAGCTAATATTATTCGCATTAGATAATCTAAGGAACATAATATTTATACATCACATGACACGATTAAGATTATGATTTCCTAACTTACTTTATAATTTAGAAAATTGATTTTAGATCTAATCAATTAGAAATATAAAGTTGTATGGATCTTGAATCAAATACATTATAAAAATGATATAAAAAAATTATTTTTTTAATTTATTTAAATTAATTATATTCAATAATAATAATAATAATAGTTTTTTCTACTCAATATCATTTGTGGGATAAATACATTATTGTCAATATTTCTTCATGATATAATTTTAGCTTCGAGATTGTGATTTTCAAGTTCCGTAACAATCAATCTCAAGTAATTGCTCAAATCTGAATTTTGGTTAATTTTTCTAAAAAAGCTTCCTTCAAAATCAAACGATGGTTCGGAAGTCCCGAACATTTATAGAGTTTAAGAATCAACATAATGCAACTCACAATTATTTTCTAACTGAAAATATGATCTGCAAACACTACCGAAACTCAAACACACTCTTGTATCACCAGGTTTCGTAGACAGAAGCTTCTCATTAATTCACTTACTTCGCCATGTGTTGGAGAAAGTATTGCCCTATTATCAAAGTATTTATATGTACGCAAATTATCAGCTATGGACATGTAAATAATTTGCATTATATCAGCAACATTATCACTTACACCGTAAATCAAATTATCTTCAAAAAATTCAATATTAGCAAATTCATCTCTTCTATCTTCGAGGACACCATCACCAACTTTCAAAATTCATTTGGAGAATTTAGCAATCTCATTCGTAGTTGAGTTGGAATCAATATTTCTATACTGCAACCTAGAATTCTTGTTAGTCTTAACACCTTGAAATGCTTAAACAAATAAAAATATTAATCATGTATGTACTAAAACAATTGATACCAAAGATAAGATATAAATAAAACATACTCCCTTCGTCCCAATATTTTCTTCACATGTGAAGTGACACATATATTAAGAAAATGGAATAATGATTTGGAGTTTGAGGTAATGCATTTTGTGCATATATGTGAATATTGTGAGGATGTACTACCTTCGTCCACCAAAGTTATGCCTGATTCACTTTTTCACGTAGTTTAAGGAGCGAGTTTTGTATTAATAATTGAAATGATAAAATAATTTTTAAGGATGGGTATGATAGATGATGTGCTCATCTATCATACCCATCCTTAAAAGTCACTTTATCATTTCAATTACTAATACAAAACTCGCTCGCAAAAGCTACGCGCAAATAGTAGCTGTGCATAAGATTGGTGGATGGAGGGGTTTTCTTTTTTTAGGGTGTGAACAAAATATTCGGACGTACGAAAAGGAAAGTGTGAATAAAATCATGGGACGGAGGGAGTATGAATTAATGGTTGAGTGTACAACGTGTTTTCACATATTATTTGGTAATATTTACATATTTCATTTAATTTTTTAGGTAATTATTCTATTGAATGTTCAAATTTTATTAACTTAAATTTACACGTGAATAATTTTTAGGGTTAACTGCCAAAAAAAAAGAAGAAAATTGTCACCTTTAGTGTTTTTATCAATTACAACATAATATTTTTTTTTCTTATAATTCAAGACACAACACCATTTTAACTTTTGAAATTCAAAGTATTTGCAAATTTTCCGTTAACAATTAAATGGGGTGGTTGCCACATAGATATTCAAAGAATAAAATATTTTTTTTATTTGAAAATATTTTTTAAGAAAAATAATATTTAAAATATTTATAATCAATCCATTAGCTAATTACGTAATTTTAGAATTAAAAATTTTATATATCATTGATAGTATGTAGATGACGATATGCATGATTATCATTAATTACCGATATACACGATTATCTCTACGATGACTATGATATACAAAGATCTGATTGATTCCCATCTATAATAATATTCAGTGTTACAATAAAAAATAAGTGTAGAACTTTATTAGTTGTGATTTAAAAAACAAAATTATCTAAGTACGATTGCATTATTTTAAATTTCACGAATCAATTCACATTAATTAAATAAGTTGACTAATTAATATTCAAATATTAGTAATCATCTTGATTTTAGAAAGATTACCATCTTTAAGAATTAAAAAATAAGATTTAACTTATAATAATACATTTAAGATGTTTGTAATTTTACTAATCGACATTTATTTAATTAAAAAACTAATACTATTAGATTTATAGTGTAAAATTTTAAAACTTTTTTTAAGTTAACTGTTTCTTGAATTAAATTATACAGTAATTATATTTTTTTTCATCAATCTTTTGAATAAAATTTTCATGTTTATTTATTTAGTCAAATTTTCCATTTAGAAATGATGAATTATAGAATGTGATTTGTTTTATTATGGCTAATTTTACGGTGATTGTCGGTAAATAATTTAAATTATTATTTTGTCAAACATTCTATTTTTCATAATTGACTTAATTAGAGGAATAATTATTACCACCAATTAATAGTCTTTATTGAATAATTAATTTCCTTAAGATATATACTTATAAATTAAACAAATAATAACCCTTAAATTTCTCAAATCAATTTAACCGTATTTCTCTAATGTAATATCTTGCAAATCTCTCTCAAAAAAAATAAAAATCTAATATAATATTAAAATTATAGGACTTCAACTCCTTTTTTTATGATATATATCCTTTTAAATTAGATGCATGTATATGCTATTTATATATTTCAAAATCATATGGCATGCCTTCAATTAGGCCTTTATTTTAATAACTAAAGGAATAATTGGAAAAGTAATTAAGAATTAAAGTTTGTATAATATTAAATATTGAAAAATGTAGGTTTAAAATTTCAAAAGAAATAAGATTACATTAAATATGCAAATTATATAAACATTAGGATTTTTAAAAAGAAAAAATTATAAATATAAATGATAATATATAATCCACAGTTTAAGAAAAAATAAACGTAAGAAACCAAAATAAGTTGGAACATAATTAACACTTCCAATGGAATTAAAAATTTATATGTTTAATTTTTTTTCCATAAATACAAAATTATTCTTTATAATAAACTATCCTTTATATATATAACATATTAGGCCTATAAACCAACAAACTCGCATAATTATCAAGGGTGCAGAAGTCAAAAATCGGTAGTCGGACGGATATGGACCGCCTAGCCTCTAGGCGAGGACTAATCGGGAACTAGTTGGTTCGATTTTCTTTTATTTTTTTCATCAAAATGAGTTTTATTTACTACTTATCAATATATTATAACAAAAATACACTTCAAAATTAATTAATTCATTCATTATACAATCGCCTAAATCTTGATAACAATTGAAACACATTTTCTTATATCTATTATCCATTATATAGTACAAGAAAATTAATTTAACATAAAAAAACTAAATAAATTTGTGTTTTGAAATTTTAGTGTAGTGAAAATTATCAATCTTTGTCTTATCATCAATTTATTTTAAGAACAAAGTCTCTCATTATCAAATAATACCTTAGTGTTAAACACCTAGCTCCTGACTTAGCCGTCTAGCTCCCGACTCGGTCGCCTAAGCGGCGCCTAGGCAAAAGCGGGTCGGCCGACGACCGCCTAGCGCCTAAACGTCGCCTAGGCGGGGATTAGTTGGGACTTTTACATCACTGATAATTATAGGTACATTAATAAGAATTAAAGTTAGACAATATTAAATATGGTAAAATATAGATTTAGAATTTTAGAAAAACTTTTGATTTTTCTTTTAAATTAGCAAATTATAATAAAAAATCAAGATCTAAAAGAATATTTGATTTCACAAATAAAATTGATATGATTGACGGAGTTAAGGAAACAAATTAAATGAGGAAATAATTAAGTATTTTTTAGGAGTCTTTTAATTAAAAATTTAAGCAAATTTCAGGATTTAAAAAAGTATCTTTCTTACTTTTATATAGCTGATATGTAAAATTGGACTTTCAAGACTCTTTTCTTCAAGTTCAGGCGCTGGGATATTGAATGAGATTCTTTTGATACACAAAAATTTTACAAAAATTACTTACATAATTCCATAATGATATACATGTAAAAAAATTCTTACAAAATTACAATATTAAAAAAACACAATGAAAAATAAACATTAATTGAAATATATTTTGCAATACAAAGCCTCTGATCTGGAGCTAAGGTAAAAAAATTCCAACAAATTCGAGCACATTGATATATATTGAGGAACTATCTACCAGAACCTGCAAAAAAAAAAAAGAAAAAAAGATCAACACAAACATCATAAGTTCGATGAATGGTCAAAAGAAATTTTTTCTCACCATGTCAGCAAATGTAAAATATTTAATTGCCTGAAAAAAAAAACCGAACACAAAAGATGTATGCACATATATACGAATATCTTCTTAATATGTTTCAATGAGAATGATCTATACATATACACAATAGATGTATGCACAAATCTATGAATACCTTCTGAATATGCTGCAAAAAAAATCGAACAAAAAAAAGTTAGAGAAGACAATATCAAAAAAAACGAACAGGGAAAAAATAAAATGAAAGAGAATGAATGGGAAAAAATGAATAAGAGAGGTTACAATTTATATGAAATGAAATATCCAATCAACGACTGAGATTAAAACAACACACAAAATGAATGAGATTAAAGAGATTTTAAATAGAGGATTATTGTTTTGCCACATCACTTGCCACATTATTTTATGGCTTGCCACATCATTTTATAGATTCTTTGCATTATAGAGATTATAGATTATAGATGTATATATATAGATTGGGTAGAAATCTTTATTTATTAATGAAAATGGGTATATACTTTTTTTTTTCTATTTTGTAAAGTAAATTTTAAAAAAAAAAATTATGGGCTAGAGCTGGCTTGTAAGTCCATACTGGGTTGGACACCATTTGTGTAGGCCCGCCCGATTAAAAGATGGGCTCACCCGACCTAGTGTATGAACATGACTTGGGTTGATGAACTGGGCCTGACCCGATTCGCCACCTCTACCCTATAATATTTTGTAATTGGGTTTCGGGGTTGCCTGCCGGTTTAACCCATCACCCATTAGGGCCGACATCAAGCAATCAACAATAACATTATAAAGCGAAATCGACATATCTATATATATTTTCAAGGCAATTTCTTCCTTCAAGTAAATCAATAATATAGAGCGAATCGAGTCTCTGTATTTTGTTCAAGGCAATTTGTTCCTTGAGAGGCCTTTTAATTTTGGTTTCATTGCTAGTAATCTATGCCAAATCTGTGTTTTTTATAGTATATGCTAGTAATTTTTAATTTTAATTGCAGCAAGAAATCGTTATGTCAAGGCGATCTATCTTCTATGAGCCGCCACCACGCCGCCTCCGGCCGCCAAAGGACGACGGCGGTAATAAAAAAGAAGAGATCGAAGATGTAAGCTTTTTTCATCCATCTCTTGTGTGGACCTATTTCTATTTCTATTTCGCTAGGGTTCATCTTAATGGGGGCAAATCGATGCTCTATTTATTTTTTTATCTCTCGAATAAAAAGGAACTTTTAATAGATAGTCCATAACATCTTTGTAAACCGATGAATTCGGTAAACAATTTCGTACTATCTTATATATTGGTGGTTGTTTTTTTTTTTTTTTTTCAAAAATTCGTTTCTCAATCGATGCAGTTTTTCCCAACACGGATGGTTGGGGGCAACTCCGCCACTCGCACGCGTTATTTTAGGAGGTGTTTGTTCGAAATTCTACTACGACTCCCTGCTCAAAATATTTATTACGAGTCAAGGCTTGTTTGCTGGAAGTGGTACCATATGATGCGTACCAAAAATTTCATACACAAACATCCCGAGCACGCAAGTTATGGAGTTGTCTACCATGATGAATTCAGGGATGTTGTTTTCATCTCTCCTAGCGGAGGAGGAATCGACACGTTTAAGCTCAATTACAGACCCAGGCACACAATTTGGATAAGTTGCAATGGTTTGATGTTGGAGTGCGAATTTTCTGTCCGAAAAGCAAGTTATTATGTTTGCAACATTTCGACAGACCAAGCTTTTCGCCTCCCTCTACTTGTTTCTCCCAATTTACACACGGATTTTAGTGCCATAGGATATGATGCAGCTTCCATGACGTATAAAGTGGTTGTAATATATCATGAACTGGGACATGGATATGCATGTCATATATTAACCGTGGGAGTAGATAAATCTTTGAGGAGGGTTCGCACTGACCACTTATCTTCACCTAGTAGGCATCCATTAAATGCTAGCCCGATCTATACTGAAGGTTTTTTTCATTGGAACAGATTTGATGATACTAATGTGCTGACTTTGAATTTACAGACTGAAATAATCATAGAGACTCCCCCACCTATTCCTAAAGTTTTACTCCTCGAAGAAAAGACTAAATCTCGTTGTTTAACCACGGGAAAGTATCTCACTTTTTTTCTTCGCCGCGGAAAGTTTTTGAGATGAAACCAGAAAATGGGGAATGGAGAACGTTGCCTGACATTTGCTTGGAAGAGCAAAAGGAAAAGATCGTCAAAAGGTTTGGCTTTGATATTGTTGACATCGTGCCATGTGGTTGGTTGAAATACCCAGAGTTGTTGGCCTTGAGAATTACTGTTTCTCACACTCCTTTCATCATTTTCTATAATCTTATTACATGTGAAATCGGTGATGAAAAGTTGTCTATCACAAGGTGTTGTCTCATAGTTACACTACATAACAACAGCCTGGTATGGTTGGGGGACCCTAAGTTATGTATTTTCACTCCTCACTTGAGTAGACATATGCTCAGTTGTTGAAGGAGTTTTATTAGTTTCTCTCTATGATGTTGAACATTTTGAATTAATAAATTACTCAATCTCGTTTTATTGATTGTTATAAAAAGAAATTAAACTAACCTTTATTAATTATTTAATGATTGTTATAGTTTTCAACCTAATTAATGTATAAGGTTATATTAGTAAATTAATTAGAAAAAATTACTTTATATAGGAATAAGTCTATATATTTGAGACATCCATAAAAGGAAAATAAACTTATATAATTGGGACAAAGGGAGTATTATTATTAGACTTGATGCAACATAAATTTGAAGTTGTTTGTGGTGGAATGAATTTGAAGTTGGCTTGGGCAAAAAAAAGTTAGGCTTGAAAAAAACAATAACACATAGAAAAACTGGAGAAGAACTTCACGGTCTCACGGTGAGACGGGGCATAAGTTGGGCATTGTCACCGTGAGACGGGCATAAGTTTGGCATTGACATTGAGGCCTAAAACGAGAGAAATGTACAGAGGAAAGGTTAATATTTATTAGATGCGTCACTATATTTCTTTATTTTAAAGAAATTCAATTTATCTAACGCTTTTCCTCTTTATAGATTTTCTCTAATCTGTTATTTTTGAAATTCTGTATAACAATCACATATTCCTAATAGTTAATTAGGACATAATTACAAATTACCAACTCCTTGTCCCAAATTTCATTTTTGCTACTTGCAGTTGCAGATAATATTATAGCTACTCTGTTCTGGGTGCAGTTATGAAACATGGAATAGTATATGCTTATTTTCGTGGGTGTACTGTAATTTATCAAACAAACAAAAAAGTGTGCTTGTGATATTATGTGGTTGGATGATATTTTTGCAATATAATTGGTTCCATTAATTGATCTTAAAATTGATTTTATTCTTATAAAACTTCATATGGGCCCAAAAAAATAATACTCAAACTTGTCAATTTTTTTTTTAAACAAAAGAAAAGGGAATAGCATTTTCCAAAAAGTCAGGAATTAATTTATGACATTTTTCACTATATTGCATAAGAAGACAAAACCAATACATCTGGAGGAATTTTTATTTTATTTTTTCAAAAAGAGAGAGAGAGAGACCAAATTTAAATGACTGTGAGTATTCCATCTCCATTATCTATCATAACATTTTTATCAAAAATAATTTAGAATTAAGAAACAAGTGATCCATCCATCGCCGACATCTATTTCAATGATAACCAGAAAACGCCATTTTCTAGCTACTTCGAATTCATTTATATCAATGTCTTTATTCCACTTATTTTTATTTAATTTCCCATCATCTCTCCCTATAAATTCATGCATGCTTCAAACAAATTCATAACTGATCACATTCGAAATATTTAAATTTTTACGATTTGTTGATCCTGTAATTTATGGCCAGTCTCGTTGCCTCGAAACTCGTTGGGTTACCAAACAAACCCCTTGGTTTAAATCAGCCTCAACTTCCTTTTGGTCTGCAGAAGAAAATGGAGCAGAAAAATGGACAAGGGCTCTTTAGTAATTTCAGATTCTGTCCCAAAATGGTGAAAACCCCTCAGGCCATCACAGCTGATGCTCCCACTGAGGTAATTGTGTTATGGGTGTATCCAATAAATTGAAATATACAACTTATTTATACTGAATTCACCGTGCAATTATTTTTTCATATTAGTAATTGCATTGTTCAATGCAAAAAGTTGCATCTTTCAGTATAACAAGTTGTATGGTTCTAAAATGTATTACGAGTGTACGGTGCACTTGAATGCATACATATAGACTTAATTAGCCTTGGGTTTGAAATTTTTTTATTTTGCAAAAAAAAAAAAAAAACAATTATTATCTTAATCCGATCCAAGGATATATAGAGGAAATATTGTGGCTATAAATGAGACGTAATGAAAATGGAACAAATTCTGACTAAATTATTTTTGTTCATTTCTGGTCTTTACTTGCAAAAATTTTGTTGCATTACATGTGAATGTGTTTTCTTGGATAAAAATCTCTAACAAAATTTCTGTTTATTATCTTTTGGTGTTTTTAATTCTAGGAACTCATGAATTGATGCATGTTAGAAAGAATCACATCTATGTTTAATCCTCAAAATTCTCACATGTATAGGTGAATAGAATTTGTTCGATACTAGTTTAGTATATATGTTTCAATTTCATATTCTAATACCACTAAGACATACATATATATTTTTGATGTCGATAAAATGTGACATCATTTGGAATAGAGAAATAATTATGTGTAGTAACATCTATATATGCATATGCCATATTTATAAATATGGACCAATTAATATCAACTTCTTTTGTTTGTCAGTTTATGATTTTGTCTCTTTTTCTTGATAGTGTTCTTTTCGTCTAATGTCGAGTACTATTTTCAAATATTAGAAAACACTCATTTTTTTTTTTTTTAATTATATAGCTATTTATATTAAAAAAAAAAATTATACACTAGTGCTATTAATTTATTTAGCTTTTACACCGTGTACTTTTAATTACCTCTTGTTTTTTGTTAGTGAAAAATAATAAAAAGTATAAGAACAAAATTGTGACCATGGATCCTCAGCAGTGAACTGCACCGTGCAATTACTACAGAGGATCCAAATACACAAATTTGTGGAGAATAAATTAAGTGTACAAAAAGCCTTAACACAAAATATAAGATAAAAATTCGTATGAGATGGATCACATTTTTTTTTATTATTTGATTTATGGGTGTATGAAGCTCCAAATCCAACTATGTTTAACTTAAAGATTTGTGGAGAAATAAAAAGTGGAGCTCCGTATTAAGTGTACATAAAATGGACCTTAACATCAAAAAATAAAAGATAAAAATTGCATGAGAATTTTTTTTAATAAGAACATTTTTTTTTATTATTTGATTTATGGGTGTATAAAGCTTAAACAAAATATTCCATATTTTCATGTTTAAAACATCTTTTAAAAGAGAAATATTTATACCCATTGAAAATAATTAACATATTCTTTCTCTATTTTGTTACTTTCTCACCTAAAAAAATCAACATTTTATTTATATAGTGTTGATTTTTACAAGAATAATAATAGTGGTGTCTGATGACGACATGATCATATCATGAGATGGACCGTCTCAGACTTCATCAAAAAATAAAATGCACGTAAAAAGAAAAAAGTGCATGAGAATTTTTTTAAAAAGTAATAAGAACAGGGGAAGTTATACATTTTTCCTATTACATTTATATTCATGTGCATGCATGCATTGTTTTCTCTCAAAAATTTAACAATATGTTAGTAAACATATATCTCACAGCGTGATAACATGAATATTTTTTGAGAAGGTATATGAAATTAATCTAAATACTAGTACTAATTAGAATATTCAATTTTGGCAGAGAATAACTCCAAAATTCCTGAATAGTCCCCTGGCAAATTACGTCCCATTGTTCGTCATGCTTCCGGTAAGAACTCCAATCATGCAACTTTTTGCGTCAATTAATACTTGTGATAATTATTCGTCTACATATTTAGTCATAATTTCGCCAATTTGAAGCAATTTTAACGTTTTTTTTTTTTTTTGGAAATTGCAAAACTAGGAGATATGCGTGATGACATGAAAGTCGCGTAGATTTAAACTTAACAAATTCTTATTGTGTAACACTTGTGTACACCACAATTAATATTGTTTAATTATTTATAAGTGGAAACTATTAATACTGTTTAGTGAAAATAATGTTCACCGAAAATAACTACTCCCTCCGTCCCAAGATGACTTGAACATTAGAAATGACACGCAAACCAAGTAAAGTGGGTTTTATTGGGTTTGAGTGGAATAAAATAAGGGTGTTATGAATGTATTAATATTATATTTATTTTCATTTTGGGAGTGTTCAAGTATTGTTGGGACGTCCAAATAAAGTAAGTGTTCAAGTAATGTTGGGACGGATGGAGTAATACTTTTCAAAAAAACACACTTAGATTGACAAAATCGGCCACTATATTAACAATTGGCTAGGTCTTGTATGCATTCAGGTGCACCAATGCACTCATAATGTATTTTAGAATCATGTAACTTATTATAGTGAAAGATGCAACTTGTTTACACTGAACCATGCAACTATTAATATGGAAAAAATGGTTGCAAGGTTCAGTGAACACAAGTTGCATCTTTCAGCATAACATATTACATGGTTATAAAATGCACTATAAGTGCACGGTGCACGTGGATGAACATGAGACACACTCTTAACAATTTTATAAGAATGGACAAGATTAAAGCATATCATCGAGGAGTGGATGCACATGAGACCCACTCCTAATTGTTTTTCCTAATTACATAGCTAGGAGTAATCACAACAGAAAACAAATTCCTGGACCAAGAAAAGCTGGAGAAGCAATTCAACCAACTGAAAGCCGCCGGAGTCGACGGCGTGATGGTGGATGTGTGGTGGGGGATCATCGAGGCCAAAGGCCCCAACGAATACGACTGGAATTCTTACAGGAAACTCTTTCAACTTGTCCAAAAATGTGGCCTCAAAATTCAAGCAATCATGTCTTTCCATCAATGTGGAGGCAATGTTGGAGATGCAGTAAACATCCCAATTCCAGAATGGGTGATTGCTGTAGAAAAAGAAGATCCGGACATCTTTTATACAGACAGATCAGGGAATAGAGATCAAGAGTACATCTCTCTTGGTGTCGATAATTTGCCTCTCTTTCGCGGTCGAACCCCAGTTGAGGTACAAATTAAATGATATCATCATTACATTTGTAAACTGATATCGTTACTTTATAAACTAATACCCTAGCATGATTTAGTTTGATTTAGCTTATAAGTGTAATGGTAAGTGTTATGGTATTAATTTATAAGTGTAATGGTATAAATTTTATATTGTGAACAAGTTTCGCTGGAGACTTACTCATCTTCTGTTCCACGTATCTTTTTTGTTTCACTGTTTATCCACTATCTAAATTTTCAACAAGTTTTGATGAATGTGTGTTGATACAATTTTATTTCTTTGTATCACTTTTCGTATTCCATCATATATGTTGTGCTCTCTGGATCATTAACATGTATAGGCATGGTAACAGTCCGTTGATATTATTTTAGCCATCCACATGTCATATATATTTAAGTTATTGAATATAAAATGGAACACTATAATCGCTAAAGGTGATATCATTCCTTGTTAGTATAAGTTCTTGGGGAAATTTTCAAAACTAGTCCTGTAACTTAGGTCGATTTCACTTTTAGTCCGGTAACTTTTCACTTTTTCAATTTAGTCTTGAAGATGCCAATTTTATTCCTTTTTGCATAGAAAATTCAAATTTTTACCGAAATCAGCACGTGGCACAAAAATTGAATCATCGTGTACGTGGAGGACTAGAAAACGAAAGACGTGACCATCCCCTAAGTTATGGGACAAAAATTGTAGCTTCATGGTATGAGTACAACTTAGTCCAAATTTTGAATCTGTTTTATAGATGTACAGAGACTTCATGATAAGTTTCCGGGAGAACATGTCGGATTTTTTGAAAGACGGAACAATCACCGACATAGAAGTCGGATTAGGCGCCGCGGGAGAACTCAGATATCCATCATATCAAGAAACTCTGGGATGGGTATTCCCAGGAATTGGAGAATTTCAGGTAGGACTAAACCCGAATCCTGTTAAAAATTTCATTATTTCGCATTCGTGTTTCATCTTCTGTTTTAGATATTTGAATTATGGCGACAAAATGGAGGATCTCGTATATTCTAACGTTGAATTGTCCATGACATGCAGTGTTATAATAAATATATGAGACAGGATTTTAAGGCCGCGGCAGCAAAGGCAGGGCACGCGGAATGGGACCTGCCAGACGATGCTGGAACGTATAACGATACTCCCGAAAAAAACAGGCTTTTTTGGTGCAAATGGGACTTACCTTACTGAAAAAGGAAAGTTTCTTAACATGGTATTCTAAAAAGCTGATAGAACATGGTGATCAAATTCTTGATGAAGCCAATAAAGCATTCCAGGGATACAGAGTCATTATTGCTGCCAAAGTACGGATCTAGAATTTCACTCGAAGAATGAAAATTCTTATAATTAAATGTCAAAATGTAAAAAAAAAAATTGAAAAAAAAATTTGGGTGTATTCGTGGCGCGTTGTACAAATGATGGTAGCGAAGTAGTGGGAAAAATATTTTTTTAAGACAGTAACTTGGGGGTTGTATTTTAAGGACAATAAGTTTACAGACTTAGAAATGTAGGATAATATGTTATAAAATATTTAAATATAAGACAATACATTTTAAAATCTCATTAGCAGTTATCGTTCTTAAAACACATCACCCCCCTCCACCCAAGTTATTGTCCTAAAAAACATTATTCTCATGAAGCAGTTTATTGTGTATTGATTCGATTTTTGTTCTTAGGTGTCTGGGATTCATTGGTGGTACATGGACGATAGCCACGCTTGCGAATTGACATCGGGATTCTATAATTTGAAGGACAGGGATGGATATCGTCCGATTGAACGGATGATATCGAGACATCATGGTACTCTGAACTTCACATGTCTGGAGATGCGAAATTCAGAGCAACCGGCTGATGCTAAATCTGCACCTCAAGAACTTGTTCAACAGGTTCAAAGAAAACGAATAAACATTTTCTTCTTTCCCTTTCGAATTCAAAAAGTTTTGCTAATTGATCATAGTTTCAAACAAGGATAATATCATTTTTAGTGCTCAAAGGCTTCTGTCTCCTTTTGCCCACGTTTAGTCTCATCATTAGTCGATAGTTTGTTAACTGACGAAATCAACTAAATGTGGGAGTTCTAAATAAAATTATTTAAAAAAAATTCACTTAAATGTAATTATAAGAAAACTTTTTTCAATATTACATTTAGCACCCCAAATAGTTGATTACGTCAGTCAACTGGATCAAATGTGGGTGTAAAAAGTGTACTATTCCAGGACCAAATTTGATAGTGCATAGAAAATGAGCATCAAAACTAAAAAAATATAAACTTTAGGAACCGAAAATGATATTATCCCCTTTAAATTGATTAACGGGCAGGGTTTGGGTGTGTTTGCAAACTCCAGTGAAGGGGACAGAAACATTTATTTTTTAAGCTACCCTCTCACAGCTTTAGCTTCTGAGAACTGCTTTTAAGCCGTGAGCAGATATATCGAAAACGACATTTATATTGAATGGTATGTGATGCAGGTTTTGAGCGGTGGATGGATGGAAAACATCGACGTTGCTGGTGAAAACGCTCTTCCAGATACGACCGCACGGCCTATAATCAGATTCTTCTGAATGTTAGGCCAAATGGGGCAAACAAACAAGGTCCACCTAAACTCAAGATGGCTGGTGTTACATACCTTCGATTGACGGACGAGTTGTTCCAACGTAAAAACTTCAAGATTTTCAAACAATTTGTCAAGAAAATGCATGCTGATCAAGTAAGAATCACTACAAAAAACATAGTGCATTGCCTACGAAATTTTCAACAAAAATAATTTCGTCCTTAAAATAGTAAGGTTTATCTACGACTTGCCTATAAAATTTTCTAATTATATAGGTTATTTCTAAACCACAAACATAATTGCCTAAGAATTATTTGTGTAGGTAAGTTTGAATACAAAAATTATAAGTGTGCAGATTGCTCGTACGTAATTTGTTTGCCTAGGGAATTAATTGTGTAGGTAGTTTTTTCATAGATTAATATTCTAAAAATTGGTTGGCAAATCATAGGTAATCCTCACTTTTTAAGGATCAAATTATTTTTGTAGGAAAATTTTTATAGGCCATTCTTCATTTACTTGTAGTGAATTTAGCCATTATTTTTCCTGATTAAAAATAAATAAATGTTGAAGATTTCATATGTGATTTATCTCTCGTCAAATTAATTGAAAAAAATAATCAAATTAGAATATAAACATAGTGAGTTCATCCTGAATGTATTTTTTTAGGATTATAATCGAGAGATGACGGACATGGCTCCGTTGCAGAGATATATAATATGTCCATGCATGAAAATTTGGACAATTTGTTTGATAAAAATAATGTAATAAAATGGGACAAAATGTTGGTGGAATGGGTTTCTCAAGTTCTAAAATATATAAAGGGTAATAGTGTTTCTTTTAACACAAATTGATATTATAGTACAAAATTTCTCTAATTATTTCATTTTATATCGTAACGTATATCAAATAATGTTAAAATGATTCATTTTGAAAAAGTAACCTAGCTAAAAAAAATCGCTACAAGCTATATACTATCGGAACATAAATATAATATGTCCATGCATGAAAACATGTACTAAAATAATGTAATAGGGGACAAAAGTGGTGTTGGGTTTGCGTTAAAATAAGGGTGGGTCTTTGTGATCCGTGTCACTCATGAAAAAATGAGGCTTTGTCATAAAATAAATATATTAGTTTTATTTTTGTCTCACATCGATCTTAGATCCGGTAGTGATCAAAATTTGAAAATAAAGGATTTTTAAAGAAGTCTTAATCTATCCCATCAAAATTGAAAGGATTTCCTAAAGAAGCCTTAATCTATCCCACATCGGTTAGAGTTAGAAGGTGAGAGAAAAAAAGTTTTTGGGTCCCATAACTTATCTACGGTCTATTTTTCATCCCAAAAAATTTAACATGTCAATTTTGGTCCCATAACTAAATTGATTGTCCAAATTTGGTCCCATTTTTACCGAAAAATTGTGAAAAACGTCGTTACGACCACATATAAGTCACGTGCCGGTATAATTGGGGGTTTCCTATACCCTTGATGACGTGAATGCTGACTATTTTTTTCTTTTTATTTTTTTACGTTTTTTAATCAATTAAGCTACACATGTGTAAATAATCCAACAAATTTAATCAAAACTAAAATTTAAAATCTATAAATGTAAGAATGACTAAATTTTACCGGCACGTGACTTGCATGAGACCGAAATTGACATTTTTCCAATTTTTCGGTAAAATTGGGACCAAAATTGGACAATTGATTTAGTTGTGGGACTAAAATTGGACATTAAAAATTTTTTGGGACGAAAAATGGACAGTACATAAGTTATGAGACCAATTTTTTTTTTCTAGAAGGTGAAGTGGCTTCTTAATATATTATTTAAGAAGACTATATGTCTTTGATACAAGTGCACCAAAAAATCTAGATTACTTATTTGAGCATCAAGTTTGATTTAGAGTTTTGGGCTTATTTAATTGGCCTAATCGGTTAGAGATCATTTATATTCCAATTCGATTTGTATATTGTAGTCTTTTGAATAATATACGAGATCATATTTTTTGCCCGTGGTTCACCAGTTTATTTATTGTTTTTACATCGATCTTTCTCGCACCAGTTATAACAAACTGGTATCTAGAGTCTGTTTAGAGTTTTTGCCATCTTTGGTTAGAGTTTCTGCAATCTGGTGAGAAAGATGTATTTCCAAAATCTGGTGAGCGTCTCGCAGATGATATCATTACAATCTGATGAGTGTCTCGCAGATGATATTATTACAATATAGTGAGTGTCTCGCAGACGATATGGTTGGTCTATGGTTGAAGCTGGAGAGTACGTATATGACGAAGTCACGAACCAATAAGTTGTTGTTGAAGCAACATTTGTTCAGTTTGCGTATGCATGAAGGCCAGCCATTTCGTAAAAATATAGATCAATTGAATGCAATTCTATTATAATTGTGTAATATTGATGTTACGATTGATAATGAGGATGATGCTTTAATTTTGTTGGTTTCTCTACCTTTGTCATATGAGAATTTTGTGCAGTCTTTCATTGTTTCCAAATGCACTGTGTCTGTAAGAGGTTAGATCATCTCTGCATACCAGAGAGCTGCAACATAAGATAAGTGGTAGAAGTGTAGATAATCTCAAGCCGTTGAATTAGTAGCTAGTGAGAATAAAGGAACAGGAAAATCGGGGAAGAAATAATTCAAAAACCTTGGATCTAAAAGTCCTAAACTAAATGATATCTGTAACTACAACAAAAAGGCTAAGTCATTGGAATGTCCATATGTATCTTTGACTATAGAACTTCCCAATCATAGTACTAGTTAAGTTATTAAATGATATTTATGCAGTTTAAAATCAAATAACTATTTTAATATTGAGTGGGTCTCCTGTGCACCGTGCACTCGGGTATAGGAGTGACCCATTAAAAAAATAAGACCTTGCTATTGGTGAAAAGAAGGATCCATAATAAAAAATGGGTAGATCAAAGTGCCCCTTTAATATTATTATAGAAAGAGATAGTTTCAAGTTGATTAGTAAGCAACACTATCTAGTAAGCAACACTATCTAAGCACATATCTTTTTGGTGATGATTGTACAATTACCTAATTGAATTTCAAGGCTACATGCTATAAATAACTTCCTTGGTCTGGTGCCAGTTTTCACCGTTTATGATGAATAACAGAACAATTTGTTTTTGAAAAATTTCAAAAAAAAAAAAGGACGGAACCCCAATTTCTAGTCAGTTTTAATTATAAAAGATCTTTTTAGTTAAAAGTTTTAATTTTATTCTTTTCTAGCCAAGATAACATTTTGTTTACCAACTCTACCCTTATCCTTATTTTCTCACATTAACCGGTCTTTTTCTTCTTCCCCTTCCCTTTTTTTCTGCATTAATTTCCTATTATTTCTCCTCCATTATCTTTTTTTTTTACTTTCCTTAATATATCTCCTACAAATCTTATTCACCTCTTTTTGAACGCTAATTTCTCGTCTCTCTTCATCTCTCAATCTATCCCAATTTCTCTATCTTCAACATTAGGTGTGACCGTCTTCCTCCTTCATCAACAGGCACTCATTCTCTTTTTTTCTTTCTTTTAAGTTTTAGTTTTAGAATATAAGTTGGTACAGACTTAAAAATATAATTATACAAGATTTAATATGGTAGTGCTTGGTTAAAAAATATGATTGTACGGTATTTAAAATTGTGGTACATACATAATATATATATGGTGGTACGTACTCAATAAGATGTAGTACATGGTGAATTCATGGTGGTCCAAACTTGACATATGGTGGTACGAACTTAAATAATATGGTACATGATGGAACGAGCTTAATAAAGTATGACATTTCATTAATTAATGGTGGTAAGTGGTGAATTAGTGGTGGTACGTGCATAAATAAATTATGATACGTTATGAATTAATGGTGGTACGGGCTTAATAAAGTATGTATGTCATTAATTAATGGTGGTACGTGTATAAATAAATTATGGTACGGTATTAATTAATGGTGGTACATGCTTAATAAAATGTGATACATAATAAATTAATGGTGGTACATTCTTAATAAAGTGTGATATGTCATTAATTAATGATGGTACGTGCATAAATAAATTATGGTACGATATGAATTAATGGTGGTACGAGCTTAATAAAGTGTGGTACAGAATAAATTAATGGTGGTACGAAAATATTAAAGTTTAATTAATTTATTAAGGTCGTATGTGCATAAATAAATTATGGCACGGTGTGAATTAATGATGGTACATAGTAAATTAATGGTGGTATGGTCTTATAAGGGTAGGATGGTCCAAATAATTATTCTTTTGGCTAAAAAGAACAATTTAAAATTTAATGACACAAAAGAATATTTATCTTCACATTAAGCTATTTATAACTCTACCCAAAAAAAAGGTAAAGATTTAAGGTGTATATTTAGTTGATACTAGAAACATTACATTGTTAATATGCAAGAGATTGTTCAAAAGTTTTACAACAAAAATAGCCCAATTAAAAGTTTTGATGGATATATATATATATATATATATATGGATGTATTGATGATAATCAATATCATATTTGTTGAGTATTCTTCTTTTTCAGATATAGCATTTTCTCGTTGAAACAAACTGGGGATGAAATTGAAAGCTTGTAAGAACCTTGCTTTCGAGGTACCCTCCTCCAAGGCATCACGTTCCAATACCTCCATTGATTGTTATCGACATTGGGGGTGTGAAACAAGAGCCTACAAAATAAAAATTGTAACGTTTAAAACAACAAGTCATAAAATACATTCCAGTTATCCATACCTTAAGAGTGCAACAAACAAGAGCTATGTGTACATTGATGAGCTCGGGGATGAGAATGACAAGGATGATATTCTCGTGGATAACATTTTGGGGAGAAAGGAGGCATGTAGTGTATACATTAAGCAACCTGTCCGGTTCAAACCTGCAAAAGAAAGAATAGTCTCCAGTTTAATTTTTTTTATAATATATTATGATCTTACGTAGTCTTCTTCAATATCCGACATCTAACATATAAGCATTTGTGAAGACAATGTTATCTTGTCTTTCTTGTTGTTCTCATAGTTCTAACTTGTTTCTTAGATGGTACATTGATGATCATACCTTAGGGTTGTCTTGCTTGGTCGTTCCCTTGTGAAGCCTATTTTTTAGGCGCATTATTGGTGCAAGGTTAGGAGATTCATGGGTGAATCTTACTCTAACATTTGTTGTATCCTCAGAGAAAGGGTCATAGAGAGCTGCCTGTATAAAAAAAAAACCTCATTTAGGTTAGTAATCTAATTTTTTAGATTATGATTCAAGATTTATGAATGTGAAAATCATGATGTTCTACCTTAATAGTGCAAAGAAAAGAGTCATGTGTACATCGTACATCGATGGGCTCGTGGGCTCGGGGATGGGGATGACGTTCTAGGATGTCGTTATCGGGGATAGTAAAGTTTGGTGGAGGAGGAGGCATGGAGTGTATACATTATGCAACCCATTCGGGTTCAAACTTGCAAACGAAAGATTAATAATGAATTGTGAAGGTCAAGTTTCAGATTTCTTACCAAGACACACTGATAATTAATCTCTACATTCAATTAAAGTAGTAGATTTAATTTTTTAAAATTATTTAGATCAGTTAAAAAAATAAAGTCTTAATAGATTTGATCCAAGAAAAACTTATCTTAGTAGATTTGATCTAATAAAAACTTATTATTACAAAATATACACCCTCCGTCCACCAAATTTATTCTCACTTTCCTTATTTGTTTGTCCACCAAATTTATTCTCATACCTTTTATGAAAATATACACTTTATCTTTATCCTCCAACTATCACTTAATTACTTCAATTGTCATTGTACTCTTCTCACTAACAATCATTTTATTTATAAGTTTTAATTCATAATACCCTATAATACTCTTTCTTTATCTGCTTTATCTACAATTTTCTTAAATGTTATGCCCTAAAAGGTGGGAATAGATTTCGTGGATAGAGGTAGTAATTAGTAATGATATCAATCATTATAATTTTAATTTTGAATATTACCGCAAATATGTAATGTAAATATATAATGTGGAGTTAAGAAATTATAAAAATCTAATCGGCAAGACTTAGTTGGTTATGATTAAATTTTTTATTATATTTTTTTATAAAACATTATGATTTTACGTAGTCTTCTTCGGTATCCGACATTCAACAAATAAGTATTTGTGAAGACAATACTATCTTGTCTTGCCTGGTCATAAATAAGCATTTGGGAAGACAATGTTATCATGTCCTTCCTGGTCGTTGAGTAGATTTTGATAGAGTTGGTGCACGTTTGGAACATCCCTATTGAAGGGCATGTGTAGTGATTTAAAGACGTTGGCCAAAAATTACCCTCTTGTAGACTCTCATAGCTCTGAGAAGTCCATTTTTTTAGGGTGAATATGATGGACCACCACTTTTTGATGTATATCCCTATAAAAATTGTCATTATGATGAACCGTCAATTATCAACGATTATGTTGACACTTCGGCTGATATTGATGATGATGGCAATGATGGTTCCCCAATTTATGATGAGGAAGACGATATTATCTTGGAGTGAGTATAATCATGTGAAAATAATGTAGAATACATGGAAGATACTTTTGTGGTTGGAGATATTCATCAAGTTTTTTTTACTCAAGAGATTCGATGCATAACAACCAATATTATGTGCTTGTTACTATTTCTACAAAATATTATGGTGCTCTGGTGACATAATTTTCAGAGTTTATTGTTTTTTGTCTACACGAATTCAAGGATATTCCAATTCGTCTTCTTACATTTACAATTAGGTCCAACAGGATTTGAGGGTGAATCCTCTCTAAGAAGAGGAGAAGGATGGAGATATATGGATGATAATCAATATCATATTTTATATTATAAAATTTTAATATTTATAGTTACGATTTGATTTAATATTGCAATATTTAGAATTTATTTATGTTTCTTGATGGCGTGTGAAACAAGTATATATATATTCTAGTATTTAGATCCGCGTGCTACGCGGTTTGAAATATATCATAGTACTGTTGTGTTCGATATAATTACTCAATTTAATCGAACACGTCGGAGGGACACATGTATTAATCAACTATTAAAATAATCATGCTCGGTGGACAAGTGTGCTCGTTGCTTGCCGACCAAACATATTTGCTCGTCGGTTCGCTACTCACCGACTAAGCAAGTTTGTTCGCCGGTTCGCCACTCACCGAACAAGCAAGTTTGTTCGGCGGCTCACCGCTCGCCAAACGAGCAAGTTTGTTCGGTGGCTCACCGCTCGCCGAACGAGCAAGTTTGTTCGCCAACTCGCCACTTGCCGATCAAGCGAGTACGCCGCAAATGCCAACTGCATGATGACATGATGCTATCTTGAGATGATCCCGAAGATATGTTGATCCGATCACCGAAATGATCGATCGAGCAAAAAGAAGAAAATTAGATAGCTTTGAATTAAATGACTCGAGGGTCGATATCCGAACTCGGATAACTCAAGACTCGCATAACCCAAGGCTCGCATAACCCGGGCTCGTGATAACCCTCGAAGACTCGCATAACCTCAAGGCTCGAAAACCTCAAGGCTCAAAACCCGGGCTCGAGATAATCAAGGCTCGATATGTTCGATGAGGATGAGTTCCGATAAAATTAATATGGTCAAAGAGGCTAACAGGGGCAAACCAATTGAGCAAAAGATGATTTGGACGACCAAAAAGAGTGCCTTTTTTATGAACAAGCAAATGTAAAGGCCAACCAGAAGACTAAATTGAAACGTGGCAACAAATAAGATGAGTTCTTGAAGACATGAAATCTCCAAATTACTTGTCAAGCAAACCACCATGCTTGTCAACATGCTATAAATAGAAGAAAAAAAAGAGTAAGAAAGAGGAGAAAAATTTTCCAGAGTGGTGAGGTTCGAAAAAATTCCGAGTTCACAAACTTTAGCTCGTAAAAAATACCCAAGTACTCTACACGCTGAGAAAAATCCCAAAGACTCACATACTTACTCTCTAAATCATCTTCTTTCATGGAAGTTCTTCCCACGAAAAAGTATGGTGTATTGTGTATATAAATCTCGCAATACAACATCCCTGGCTTGGAACGCCCCCAGAGTAGTCATTTCTTGACGAACTGGGTCAACAATTTCCTGTTATTTACCATATATCGTACACTTACTTATTTTTTTTGTGAGTTGTTATCAAATTAGCCACATAATATTCTCCATAAAAAAAACTCGCAAATAACCGGGCGCTTAGAAGGAGGGTACAAAAACCAACCCATACACAATCCCGTAGATAGCCGAGGCGTAAAAAGAAATATAATGCCTCAATCTAGAATACTTTCGATGGAGAGGTCGAACAGAGCCGACCTCACGCCGAAAAGAGGCTCAACATCGCCCTCACAAAAATCGGGGACCGCGGAAACCATCAATCTTGAAGATATCGCCAACGATCCGGCGGCCACAAAAAAGGCCATCACTTTCTTGTTGCGAGCACAGAAAGAGAGGGCCGAAAAAGAGTTGGCCAAGTTGAAAGTTCAAGATGATGATGATCGACGCTCGCAAACACCTGATAGCGAGCAAGTTAAATTGAAAGCTGCACAGAAGCGGGCCAACAAAAAGGCTGATGATATGTCGGATGACGAAGCGACCTCAAGGGTCCGCACCATCGGCGTTTGGACGCTTTGAGGCTCTCCGTTAAAGATCGAATCGGCAATCATAAGCGATGGATCCCGGGAGAGAACAATAATGAACATGCCGCTCCCTCGTATCCTTATGATCGCCAAGATCCCGAACAAAAAATCGGCCGAAACTAAATTATCTATCCATCATCGATTGGGTAGTCAAGGACGAAGTTTGGAAAGGGATCCGCCTATCACGAGCATGACCTCTGGGTCCTCATGATGGGACATAGCCCCGATCCAAATCTGCGGCCCACGAAATTTGTAGAAATGCAAAAAAGTAATCGAAGGTTTACAGCCGACCGCCGCCGAAACGAAAGGACTCCCCTGGCGAGCACAATGCCCTCACCCACTAACACCGCATATCATGGCGGTAGAGATACAAGAGAAACCGCAAAGATTCACCACCAATCCCTATGTTCGATGTTGAGTCCGGACCCACATGTTCACCTCAAAGAAATATTCAGATTTTATGATTGCCATGCCACCGACGCGCAACACGGTGCGATCATTTCCCCATGACGCGTTGGGCGGCCGTGCCCACAGATGGTTTTCTACACCGCCCAAGGCCCATCACGCCTTTTCGCCAGTTGGGACATAAATTCCTATCCCACTTCTCATCCATGTGTGCTCGCCCAGCACCAAAACAAAGGTTGACACATTTTTCCCAGCTAAAGGGTGAGTCAGATCGAGCATACATCGAAAGATTTGATAAATATTTGTACGATGGTGCCCCAGTTGAAGAGGATGCCAAGATCCTCATGGTGGTTGGAGGCCTGACCCTGAATACGGATATGTGGAAAACCATGCATCAAGATTGGCCGAACACATATGCCGAATTCCGAGAGCGAGCAACCAAGATTATAACCATGCAAGATCTGCTCGCCCAATCACGATTAGGTCAGGAAGCATCAACAAAAAGAGTTTTTGGTAAAAAAGTAATGAATGAGGGGGGATATAAACCCCCAGGATCTTTTAAACCATTCGAAGAAAGAGCAGAAGCAAATGCCCTACGAAGTCTTCTGGGCGTTTCAGCGGAAACAATATTCAATCAAATTAAAGATCGGGACATGTTGGATAAGCCACGAAGAATCATAATGGATAAAAATCGGCTTAATGCTTCCAAGTTTTGCAGTTATCATGAGTACATCGGACATAATACCGAAGAATGTCGCAATTTACTTCGCCAACTTTGGAAGTTATATGAAGAGAATCGTCTTACGCAGTTCCTAAAAAAGCCGACAAGCAGAGACTCCCGAACAGAAAAAACAGGTGATCGTAGGGTAAGCGTAAGGCCGAAGAAGCATCTGACAGTGATCCCGAGGAATCCCACAAGAGGTCTGAATTATCCAAAAGAGGGGCACCTACCATGAGTAGAGGTCGGGAGAGTCAAGAAATCCACATGATTCGGCCCCGACTATGGTCCAAAGGGTGGATGCTATCAAGCAATCGACATTATCAAACAAAGAAAAAAAATGGAAATGCGTGCATGCAAAGCATCCATCGAAGAAGGCATGGCGAGCACATCACCAAAGACGCCACCCTCTCACCAAATCATGTTCTCGGAAGACGACCTCGACGACATAATCACCCCCATAATGACTCTCTAACCATCGCTGCTCGCCTTTCTCGGTTTGAAGGTGCATCGCCTCTGGTCGATAACGAGCATATCTAACATTTTGTTCGGCCGACACTTTCGCACCAAATGGAGAAGCAAATTGGGGACCTGAGTAGTTATATAGAACCATGTGATCACACCATCATGGGTTTCAGGGAATCTATAACCCGACCCTATGGTATGATCAGGTTAGGAGTCGAGTTAGAGTTAACTTTAAATCCAGAGATTCGACGAACTAGAATGCTAGAATTTGTAATCGCCGATGTCCGGCCTACTTATAACGGGGTTTCTAGGTCGCCTGCTTATTCAGAAATTTAAAGTCACTGCTCGACTTATTACTACTGTGTTAAATTTCCAACTCAAGAGGGAACGGGTAGCGTAAAAGGCGACCAGAAAAAAGCTCGAGATTGTTTGCTGTCATGCGCGCCAGAAAATCAAAATATCATTAACATGATGGAGCAAACATGGGAAATCGGGGAATCAAGCCAACAGGTGAACAAATTGCCAAGAACGCTTACACCTTCTCCCATTTGAGCACACCTCCACGCTACGAACACGTAATCCGGATGGTAACTCATTCCCGCATCTCTCGAGATCTAATGAACATTGATCCACCAAATGAGTTGCCAGATCTAGAACCTCGTATAGGTTTTGATCCTATGGAGGTAGTTGATGAACACCGGGGGTCGATCGAAGATCCTTGGTGGAAGTAAAAAAGAAAGCGAGCAACGCCTGTTGAACAACTGGAGTGTGTCAATATCGACCAATGCACCGGAATTAGAAGTATTAATTGGTTCGAATTATCGAACCATTCCAACGAAATGATCGATATCTTCGTGCAAACTTGATGTTTTCGCTTGGTCACACGAGGACATGGTTGGCATTGATCCTAAACATGCATGTCACTCTCTTAACCTTGATCCAACACAAACTCCAGTAATCCAGAAGCGCAGAAAGTTTAGTCCGGAGAAGTACGCAGCTATGGATAGTGAAATCAAGAAATTGCTCGATAATAAACTGATTCGAGAAGTAAAATGCCCAAGATGGCTTGTGAACCCTGTGCTTTCGTCCGCAAGTCTAACGGAACTTGGAGATTATGCATAGATTTCACTGATTTAAACAAGGCATGCCCGAAAGATAATTTCCCGATGCCACATATCGATTATTTGGTCGATAACACAGCAGGACATGAGCTCATGACTTTCATGGATGATCAAAAGAGTACAACTTTCTGCAGTGAAAAGAATATGTATTGTTAATAACGCATGCCATTTGGATTAAAGAATGCCAGAGCAACGTATCAACGTTTGGTGAACAAAATGTTTGACGAGCACATAGGTCGAACAGTTGAAGTATACATTGATGACATTGTGGTAAAAAGTGAACACAAGGAAGACCACATCACCCACCTCGCACAAACGTTTGATATTCTCAGGGAGTACAACATGAAGTTAAATCCAAAGAAATGCAGCTTTGGGGTTCACTCAGGAAAATTCCTCGGACATATGGTCAGTCAACGGGGGATTGAAGCGAACCCATCAAAGATTCAAGCCATGCTCGACATGCAGGCCCCCAGAAGTGTGAAAGAAGTTCAAAAATTAACCGGACATTTGGCTTCCGTAAGCCGGTTCATATCACGAACTGGGGACAAATGCAAACCTTTCTTTGACGCATTAAAGAAAGGGAAATTCCAGTGGACAGAGTATTGCCAAAACGCATTCGAGTCCTTAAAGCAATACCTTGCAGATACTCAAACATTGTCTACGCCTGTTCCAGGCGAATAACTTTATATGTATCTTGCTGCATCCGAGCATGCAATTAGCGTTGTGCTCATTCGGGCAGAGGGCACGACACACTTGCCTATTTATTATGTAAGTCAAGTGCTCAAAGAAGCCGAGCTTCGGTACCCTCCACTCGAAAAACTTGCATATGCTCTCGTTATGAGTGTTCGAAAATTGCGACCATACTTTTTCAATCACTCAATAGAGGTGTTAACCACGTTCCCATTGCGACAAGTTCTCCACCGATCAGACACTGCGGGCAGATTACTCAAGTGGGCGGTGGAGTTAGGCCAATTTGGCATTACGTTCGCACCACGAACAACAATGAAGGGCCAGGCTATGGCCGATTTCATGGTCGAGTTGACATATCCACAAATGCCCAAAAGAGGTATCGACCAACCATGGCATATGTATGTAGATGACTCATCAACAAGTTCAAGAGCCGGAGCAGGCATGATTCTCATCAGCCCAACTCGACAAACTTTCACAACGGCCATCCGTTTTGATTTCCCAGCCACGAATAATGAAGTCGAGTATGAAGCTTTGATCGTTGGACTACACATGGCTATGACAATGGGAATTCAGAGGCTGATGATTTACAGCGATTCTCAAATCATCGTATATCAAGTATTAGGCGAGTAAGAGGCCCGAGGCGAACAGATGGCACAATATCAGCAACTAGCAAAGGAGTTACTTGAACAATTCAAACAAGTTTATATAGAACAATTACCACGATTGGATAATTCGTTCGCTGATGCCTTAACACGTTTAGCAACAACAGAAGGAGTGACGAGCACGATGGACATTGTGGTCGTCACAACTTGTTCGCCATCAATTCCCAGAGTTATGGTCACCCACGTGACAGGCGAGCAAGAAACCTGGATGACTCCAATTTTAAGTTACTTACAAAAAGGATTCTCCCTGAAAATAAAGCACAAGCTACTAGCCTCAGATTACAAGATGCTCGTTATACTATCTTAGACGAGCATTTATACAAAAGAAGTTTCTCACTTCCATTATTGAAGTGTATTACTCCTGAAGAGGGTCATATAATTCTTGAACAGATTCATGATGGAGTATGCGGAAACCATACAGGTGGGCTTGTCTTGGCACATAAAATTATCAGACAAGGTTACTACTGGCCGACCCTCAAAAAAGTTCCGCTCGCGTATGCTCGCGCGTGTCACAAATGTCAGGTACATGCCCCACTTATCCATAGCCCACCTGAAGAACTAGTGTCGGTTTACAGCCTGTGGCCATTTGCTAAATGGGGAATCGATTTGATCGGCCCGTTTCCCACTTGCACATCGGGAATAAAATATGTTGTGGTTGCCGTTGATTACTACACTAAATGGGCGGAAGCCGAGGCCATTGTTAAAGCTACCGAACAAAGAATGTGGAACTTTGTTTGGAAAAATATCATCTGTCGTTTTGGGCTTCCCCAATCATTGGTAACAGATAATGGCAAACAGTTCGATGGAAGTGAATTCCGACAAAATTGTGCTCGCTGGGGCATAAAAAAACATTACTCTACTCCGTATTACCCCCAGTCAAACGGACAAGTAGAAGCTGTCAATAAAATTATCAAGCATACTCTTAAGGCCAGACTTGATAATTCCAAGGGGGGAGGATGGGCTGAAGAGTTGCCCGAAATATTATGGGCCTATCGAACTACTTTCAGAACATCAACTGCGGAAACCCCTTTTGCCCTGGCATTTGGTGCGGAAGCTGTTATACCCGCAGAAATAAAGATTCTGAACCATCAGACAATGACTTTTGGAGAGCACATCAACGACCAGGCGCTCGCTCTAAGTGCAGACCTGTTAGAAGAAAGAAGGATGGAGGCTGATTTCAAGAACGCCATGTATAAAAAAAGATCAGAAAAGTTCTATAACTCCAAAGTCCGAACACGCAGGTTCAACGTGGGTGAGCTGGTTCTAAGACGAGCAATGGGGGTGCCAAGTGGTGTGTTCGGTCGAGCCTGGGAAGGTCCATTCAGAGTTATAGAACGTTTGTTAAATGGGGCTTATGATTTGGAAGACCTGAATGGAGTCCCATTGTCCTACTCGTGGAATGCGTCAAATCTAAAAAAATATAATCAGTAATGACGAGCACAATTGACCGAGCACAATCAGCCATTCGGCTCGACGAGCATAACTGGCCGAGCATAGTTACCTATTCAACTAAGACGAGCAGGACAATCATGAAGGAAGAACACACCGTGTTCGACACAAATTTCTGAATCTTCTACAAATTTCCAGATCTTCTAGAAGAAATTCTGGCCAGCTCTATTGAAAGATAGAAGATATGTGTCAAAACAAGTTGAGAAGTGGTGGCAACCAAAAAAGGAACGTGTCAATCCTTGAGGATTCAAAGCGGACAGATGGCAAGAAGGCCAACACCAACTAGATATGCCAGCTCTTATTTGGGATAGTAGTATAAATAGGCATATTGATAGCTGAAGAAGGTGGAAGAAAAACAAGAGGAAAAAGAAAAAATACTGCAAACATAGTAGAAGAAAATTCAGTTATCGAGAGAAAGTTGGTTTGATATGCCTCCAGACAAAGAATCCAGCACTCGATTTAGCTATCATTCTGCTGAATCGATCATCTATCCTGGCGCTTGCTCTAGTACGAGCTTTATACCCCGTAAGACACTCCGAGCAAAGGTTGATGCTCGTTACGGACTCAAGATGCTCAACAGAGTCATGGTTGCCACTCCACGTTACTCACTGCTTATGCAGTAGTGAATCACTAGTCCTCTACACATCCCCAAAATCTCTTCCGAGGGGGAGGGATGTCGTGGTATCCGCTCGAAACGACGCACGGATGCTGATGCTCAGGCATCTACAGAAGGGGACAAAAAGGTGCGAGCAGAGGCTTTTGCTCGTGCCTGATATAGGCGAGCAGGCGTGCTCGCCACATGCTCATGTCCGCGGCAGCTCTCATAATCACAACTTGTCCAGGAGGGACAAACGCTTATGCTGCTGCTACTTGAGCATGTTACTTAAAGAGGAGTAGACAGGCTGATCTGCCTCATGCTTGTCAACATCAATTCCGCGGACGAGATGAGGCCATCTCATGTCTATTTCGAAACAAGGTTTAAATTCAAAACCATAGTCTGATGTCTATAGCTATGTGTAATAGACAGTCTTCTTCAAATGTAAAGGTTGTAATAGAATACAACATGTTGCAAAAACATTTTTGTTTGTTAAGTTTTTCTAGTTGAAGCCTATCAGAGGTCACACCTAAGCCGGACGACCCGAACAAAGACGAACGAGCCGAAGTTTATGTTCACCTGATGAACCAGTTCGTACTCAAATACCCGCAGCAAAAGCGAGTGATGGGTACGCAGTCGTAAAAGATGACTCGTATTTACAGATACCCGCAGCAAAAGCGAGTGATGAGTACGGGGTCACAACTAAATAAGACGACCCGAGTACGAAGTGATCGCGCCTAAATAAGACGATCACGAAACAAGAAAGGGGGGTTGCATATAAGTTAACCCATCCGGGTCGCAGCCTAAATAAGACGATCAACCCGATTGCACCTCAATAAGACAATCAAAACCAAAGAAGTCGGGTGGAACATAGACAAAGATCATGTTCAATTCATTCAAAGAAAAGAGGCAAAAACTAGGAAACAAGACAAACATCAACCATTCATCAACAACAAAATTCATCCTCGACCGATCAGGTTAGAGGAAATTGTTCAATAAGCAAATTTAATCATTCAACATCGAAATTGTTCGAACAAGAAAGAAGAAGACAAAAATTACACAACGAGTTCTAAGAAACTGCTCGCAAAGCAAAAAATAACACTAAGGAACAAATTCGTTATTGGGGTGGGCGAAGCGATGTATCGAACAAATCCTCGCCCCATCCGCCAAATTTCTTCAGAACAAATCCTCCAAAGATTGTCGGGCCTAGTCTGCTCACCAGGTAGCACATTCTGCTCGACTTCGGGAGGCCCCCTTTGTTCGTTCCGCACCTAATCGAACCTGCGTTTGCTCGGTGAGTCCGGGTCGACAAGATCAACAATGTCCGCATCCCAACCATCTTCCTCATCCAAAATAGGATCATCAATCTCGATCCCATCGAAGATTAGAGAAATCGCACGCATCACTCAAAATCGAGATATCGAAGGTTGCGATCCCGGGGTTGTCGATCGTACTTTTCAAAATGGGCTACAAGCGGGCAACTGCTCGCAACGAAATGCAGTGTCTAGCGTAATCGGATGGCATCAAAGAAAGGCACATACATAAGAGAAATTCGACATGGAATCAACATACTCCTCAAATAGTGCATTTTTGAATTTTGAGACCCAAACGAGTGTTGGTCTCTTCAGCAATAAGGAGTTGTTGGCTGAGCAAATTCTTCTCGCTTTCCACGGCCTCAATGCCAGATCTGAGTTTACGAAGCTCGACATTCATTTCATCTTGAACTTTCCTAATGTCGACCACCTCCTCCTGAGCAAGGCCTAGCTCCTCCCTCGCCTGGCGAGCATCTTCCCGAGCTCGACGAGTATCCTCTCGAGCTTTGCGAACCTCCGCTTGGGCCGAGGATACTTGTCCCTGAGCCAACTTCACTTCATCTTGAGTTTTGCTCAGCTCGTTCACCTTCTCTTCAAAATTTCTGATAAGAGCCAAGTAGTTGGCATGAAGATTGGCGGACTCAGCGTAAGCTTTCTCAAGGAGGACCAAAGATTGACCATGCCAAACTAGGCCAAGTCGTATGGTTTCCAAAGGGTTTGGACCCTTAGTGGCCTCTTCAAGCTCAGTCGTCCATGCTCGAATGGGGGTTTCGCACGCCTTTTGAACGTGCTCGGGAAGGCTCGGAACATTGCGAACACTTGGAGAGCAGTAGTAGTCTTTCAATTCTGGCATCAAAGGCGCCAATCTGCTCAACCTGCATGTTCACCCGAGCAAACAAACGTGACAAAACGACCAAAATCGATGAAAAAAAAATACTCCAATAAGGCGAACAAGCGTACCTGTTCGCCCGAGCAGGGTCCCATCCCAAAAATGATTTATCCTCGGGGGACCGGAGCTGAGGGTTCATGGGGGTCCAGGTTCGGGGTCCTGCAGGAGGTGGAGAAGGTGTACCGACCTCCATTTTGACTATTTGCGCGATCGGACCGACCACGGAGGCAGCCATTCTGATCACTTCAGTAGTGGGGGTCTCCCCAATGGCATCGATGCTCGTCTGAGCCATCGGATCCTGCTCGTCAGCTGCCCTCCTTGATCTTTTTAGTGATGGAGCTTGTTCGCTCGCCCCTTGCTCGGCCGAACGAGTTGTCCTCTTCGGCCGACTCGACTCTCCCAGTTCAGGCGCGGCTGGTCGGCTTGCTTTTCTCACTCTGCTCATCTCCCCCCTACTTGATCGCTGGGCGTCTCTCTCAGCTTGGATTCGTGCAAGCTCTTGAGGTCTTTTAGTTCGAGCCATCTCAGTATGCTCGGAGGTGCTTACAGCAACAGTGACGGCAGGAAAGGCTGTAGACAAAACAATTCATTAAAAAAAGAAAGGGAAACTGCGAACAAAGAGTACAAAACATTTGCAAATACAAAAAACAATCCTTACCAGCTGGATTGACAGCAACTAGATGATGAGGGGGCACGTAAAAGCCTCATTTCTTCCTTTGATCGGCGGTATTCAAAGTCTTCACAGATCGTTCCGAGTAAGGCTCGAGATCGATTTGCCAGATGCTGCTAAAATAACCGTCGTTGGTCTCTTTGTCCGTCGCCGCTTGAATTCCTGAAATTGAGAATAAGTTAAAATCAGTTCGAGATGAAGAGCAAAAACACAAAAATACTTACTTCGGCAAATCCCAAAATCTGTGGGGATATCTAAGCGAGCATCTGGTTCACATCCAGAAGCCGGACTTTTCCAATCGCCCCAGACGAACCAGAACTTCTCCTTCCAATCGGTAATTTTGTTCGGCACATCCTCAATGACTTTGCACTTGGCGTTTGCCTGCATGAACAACCATCCATGTTCGCCCTTAGGACGGGTCAAATGTACTAGTCGTGAGAGTTCAGCTGCTGTGGGATAATACACGGGCTTCGTTTTGCCGAACAAAGTCAAGAAGCTCATAATCATGTGCCACCCATTCGGCTTTAGCTGTGTAATGGTGATGTTCCATTCTACGAGCAAACGAGTAATAGCCGGATGAAGTGGGAATCGAAGACCCGCTTCCATTGTGTCCAAATTCACAGCAACACAACCCTCAGGAGGCTGATCTGCTCGCTCATCGGGACCAGGAGCCCAGAAAAATACATCTTTTGGGGTATCATAATTTCTATACAATTGGCCGAGCATATCAACATCAATTACGCTCGCAATTTTGCTCGCCGGGTATTCATTCTCAACCCTGGTCCTATGAGGTTGTTCGGGCCAATCAAAATCATAGTGAGTGCTATACTCGGCATATGTTGGGCTATGGGGAAGACCAACAGGGATGTCGAGCTCCATGTTCTGCTAGCCGTCGAATCCTCTGTTCGACTCAGTAACAGTCTCAGCAACCAAAATCTCCCCCCTCGTATAATCATCATCCCTATTTACATTGTGACTATGTACAACCCTAGACCTAATTTGGGGTTGGGACAAAAAAATTTCACCCGAATCATTCAAAAAATCAGTACGGGCCAAATCCCTATCTAATTCATTTAGGGCATCATCGGAATCCGAGGAAAGAACAGCAAATGGCTGCCGAACTTGCCCACGAGATCTTGAACCCGAAACATTCATCTCCGACGCATTAGCGTCGCTACAGGGAATTGAACAGAAAGAGGGGGAAGAGGAACTATGGTGGTTCGATTCTATTGAAGCAGAATAATTTGAACGAGAAGCCATAATCGTAATTAAAGAGAGTATGCAATAGTTACCTGAATAAAATTCTTCGCCGAAATAAGAGTACCCTTGCCAGAAGTTTCAGACGAGAAGGAGAATGAAGATAAAGAGAAGAAGATGAAAAGAAAGGAAAGGAATTGAGGCGGCAAAATAAGGTATTTATAGATACCGGGTTTAAAAATTTTGAAAATCCGGCACAGAAGACGAAACGACACTCACGAGGGCCCAATCAAATTATCCAACAGTCGGGCCCCCATGATGAATACAAAGCGGCCCGACTGGGGGGTATTGTTGTGTTCGATATAATTACTCAATTTAATCGAACACGTTGGAGGGACACATGTATTAATCAACAATTAAAATAATCATGCTCGGTGGACAAGTGTGCTCGTTGCTTGCCGACCAAACATATTTGCTCGCCGGTTCGCTACTCACCGACTAAGCAAGTTTGTTCGCCGGTTCGCCACTCACCGAACAAGCAAGTTTGTTCGGTGGCTCACCGCTCGCCAAACGAGCAAGTTTGTTTGGTGGCTCACCGCTCGCCGAACGAGCAAGTTTGTTCGCTAACTCGCCACTTGCCGATCAAGCGAGTACACTCGCAGCTCGCCAAATCTGGCATGATGACATGATGCTATCTTGAGATGATCCTGAAGATATGTTGATCTGATCAGTCGAGCTGATCAGATCGAGCAAAGAAGAAAATTAGATAGCCTGAATTAAATGACCTGAGGGTCAGGATATCTGAACTCAGAAGAGATGAACTCGGATAACCTGAAGACTCAGACAACCTGAAGGCTCAGGCAACCTGAAGACTTAGACAACCTGAAGGCTCAGATAACCTGAAGGCTCAGATAATCTGAAGGCTCAGATATGTTCGATGAGGACAGAGTTCTGGTATAAAATTAATATGGTCAAAGAGGCGAACAGGGCAACCAATTGAGCAAAAGATGATTTAGACGACCAAAAGAGTGCCTTATGAACAAGCAAATGTAAAGGCCAACCAGGAAGACTAAATTGGAAACGTGGCAACAGCGCATGAGTTCTTGCAAGACATGAAATCTCCAGCTCATGCTGGCCAAACCAGCTCATGCTTGTCAACATGCTATAAATAGAAGAAAAAAGAGTAAGAAAGAGGAGAAAAAATTTTCCAGAGTGGTGAGGTTCAGAAAAATTCCAGAGTTCACAAACTTTAGCTCAGAAAAAATACCCAAGTACTCTCATACGTTGAGAAAAATCCCTAGCACTCACATACTTACTCTCTAAATCATCTTCTTTCATGGAAGTTCTTCCCACGAAAAGTATGGTGTATTGTGTATATAAATCTCGCAATACAACATCCCTGGCTTGGAACGCCCCCAGAGTAGTCATTTCTTGACGAACTGGGTCAACAATTTTCTGTTATTTACCATATATCGTAAACGTACTTATTTTGTTTGTGAGTTGTTATCAAATTAGCCACATAATATTCTCCATAAAAAATGACTCGCAACAAGTACAATTATTAAATTATTTTTATTATGTGATATAATGGGTTTAGGTGTATTTTATACTATTTGTGTATGTTTTTCTTATTAAAAATAAAAAATAAATTTGTTTATATTAGTCTATATTTGTCATGTATATATTAATATAATTTAAAATATCAAAATACGAATATTAATTTTATGGTCAATCATATTTATATTACAAAATGGGAGAAAATTTTAATACATGTCAATGAAGAGCAATAAATAAAATAAAATTAAGTATTCTCAATTGTAAACTAAATAGTAGATAAACATATTAAAACACTATAACAATAATAATTACTTTCATATTGTTCTATTTGGTGTTTGTCATATATCTCCAGTTTGTGGCATTATTCCTTCTCAAGTTTGACCGTCAAGAATCGCTTAGTGGTCGACATTTGAGTCTCAATACCACCATCATCATCATCTTCTTCCTGATTACATTCCCTTCATGCTTCCTCTTGTTCTCAGGAGTTATTTCTTCACATTCCACCATTTGGTCATCACAAATTGATAAAGGAGTAGTCTGCTAGAGTAAAATTTATAAATTAATATTCATAATTTGAAGAATAAATAATATGTACTACCTCTGTCCCAAACTTGACCGAACAGTCACTTTTGACTCGTGTTTTATTGAGCGAGTTGTTTATAGTATATGAAATGATAAAGTTATTTTTAAGGCATGATAGGATAGATGAGGGGTAACACTATCGTACCCCACCTTAGAAATTTCAATATCATTTCAAATATTAATAAATAACTTGCTCACTAAACAGGGTCAAATAGTGACTGTTCGGTCAAGTTTGGGACAAAGGGAGTATATTTTTTAAATTTTACCAAAAGATTTTTCTCCTCTATTTTTCTGATCAAATTTTCATCGGTAGATAACTTCACAACGATATATACGTCGTAATTGTTTTTCAAATTGAATTGCGAAATATGAAATCGAAATGTGCATTTTCTCCCAACCAACTCTTTTAGTTCTGATGGGAATTTATCACATAATCCTTTCTGCATAGTGAAATAAGATGCATGGAGATAAGGTTAGATTATTTTTTTATAATTAAAAAATCATGGATATGTTATTTTATTGATTTTGTTAGAGAAATTATAAATTTTTAATACTGTATAATTACCTCGTCCATATAATTGAGAATATCCAAAGCCATTTTTTCAATCAATTTGAATACGTCACGGTCGAATAGAATCAAAGATGTTGATCCAGTTTGGTCAACAACATGCATTGTGATCTTGAACCTAAAAGAAGTATTATATTGAAGTACATTGTTATAATACCAAAATATATTTAAGAAAAATTTAAAGTTATAATTCACAATTTATTAAAATATTACCTGGTATTAACTGAATTTAGATTGGTTTTACAATTCTCGCAAGTCCGCTGTCCATTTTCGTGGGAAACTTTTTTGATATACTTTTGGCATGCGTGATAGAATCAATTGTATGAATGATCTATGTTGTGGCAGGTCGCTATTACAACACAGTAAGATTCCTTGAAACAAACATAATTTATTTTTTTTATTTTTTCTTGTGTGTATTTTTTGTAAATTTTAGATAAACTTTCATCTTAAGTAAAATTTAGGAAATACCATTTTATAAATTGACCAAAAAAATGGATGAATAGTCGTATATCCAATCTTTCATGTGCAATTGTTTTGTTGATGTGTCTATCTTCTAAGTACTTTGCTATTAATTTGCATGTTTTGAATGTTTCACTCTTCAATTTATAAATACACTATTAGTAAAAATTACGTTATTTTCAGAATCATAACAAAAATTATATATATATATATATATATATATATACAGTTCTGATATGGAGTCTAATAGTTTATGTGACATTCCCAAACTAAGCCCTAAACCATAAACCGTAAACCCTAAACCATCAACCGTTCGGGCCGGGTGAACCATGAACCACTTGGGCCTGTTTTGAGTCGGGTTGAGTTGGGTTCGGACCGGGTAAAAAATCTATTAGGCTCCATAAGGAGCCCAATATTAGGCTCCATATCAAATCATATATATATATATATATATATATATATATATAATAATTAAAAAAATATAGGACTTTGGGGTGTTATAGTAACCGCACAAACTTATATTATGTATACGTATACATAAATGAAGAGACTATATAATCATGTTCTTTAAATATTTATAAAGTATAATTTTTCTTAATATTAATTTAATTAAATATAATTTTTTAATAAAACAAAAAAACGTATAAGGTTTAATTATGTGCATTGTGATTTTGGCTCGTTGCAATATTCTTGTGACAGCTTAATATAGACATTAGTGCTACGCGGGTTTGATATATATCATACTACGATTATATTGAATTATTTATGAATTTTATTATATTATTTGTAAGATATTTTATTATATTGTTTGTAAGATATTAAAGATATGTGTAAGATATGAAGTATGATATCTTTTTAAAAATTATTATATCTTAGAATACTTTAAATATACGGTTGAGATTAAATTTAAAATTATAGTTATTGAGATTAGAGGGATTTTGAAATAGAGTGATTTGACTTTACCTAAAAGTTTGTCTTTATATATAGTGGAGATATATATATATATATATATTGTAACAAGCAGAAGACATAAAAAAATTCAGTTACCCTCATTGATGGAGAATTACCTTAAGAATGCAAGAAATAAGTGTCATGTGTAAATTGATGGAATCTTCTCTTACCACTCGTCTGGAAGATTGTCATAAACCTAGTTTACATTAGGAATATCTCTATTCAAGGGCGTGTGGATTGATCTAAATCCGCCTACGCCTTGTTCTCCAAAGATCACTCTCTTAAACACTCCTATTGTTCTGAGCAAACGATTTGTAACATGCATAATTGGTATAATATTTGGAGTCTGTGGGGTGAAATTTGCATTAATAGTTGGATTATCCTCAAAGTAAGGATCATAAAGAGCATGTATCAATAAAAACGCATTCAACCCCATATTTAAATGCATTCTGTAAAAAAATTATATTATTGTGTAAAAGATATAAATATAGCTTACCATTATTGGGAGGAGCTTAACCAATACATAAATGATATAGAAAAGTCAGTACAAAGAAGACAAGTTCATTAGGTGTATATCTGAAGTTTAAAATAACAAAAACTAGTAATACAAGACATATGCTTATCAATAAGTCATAATACACAGCAGTTTAAGCCCCAACGAGTTCAACAAAAATGATTATGCGAAGGATTCTTATATTTCTTAATGCAAGATGAATGAGATCCAGAATGTTGGAACATGAAATGCATACTAAGCCAACACTTACATTTAACATTAGCATACCTAAGTCAATACACATGAATAACCTCTAATTGCATAGGTCAAAGTCAAGAAACATACATAAAAACACACAATAACTTTTAATAAAGAGTCTCAATAGCAATTAATAAAGAAAGAGAAATGATCCAAAACAATCTCATGTAGTCCCTGTTCGACAACTAATCAGATTTAATTATAAACAAATTGGCACCAACCGAAGATTAAACAATAATCATAATCAATAACATCTAAATAGAACACTAAACCTATATCTACCATGCCATATCGATTTTCCACTAATACAAAAATCTCATTTATCTCCATTTTCACTCACTCATGACCATCATTTCCTGTTAATTAATGACTAATCTTTACTAAATAGGAAATATTGACCTTGTTAATTATGAAAATATCTATTAATTAGGACCGTGACCCACAAATTATGACTAATTCTTACTAAAATGAAAAATTAGACCCTAAATACCTATAAACTAGGAAAAACTTACCCTGTTAGTTATGAAAATATCTATTAATTAGGATTGTGACCCACAAATTATGATTAATTCTTACTAAACACGAAAAATTAGACCCTAAATACCTATTAACTAGGAAAAATTTGCCCTGATAGTTATGAAAATATATATTAATTAGGAATGTTGCCCGCAAGTTATGACTAATTCTTACTAAACACGAAAAATTAGACCCTAAATACCTATTAACTAGGACAAATTTATCCTGTTATTTATGAAAATATCTATTAATTAGGATCTTAATCATCTTTTCCACAAATTATAACTAATTCTTACTAAACACGAATATATAATGTGGAGTTAAGAAATTATATATATCAAAATAATATAAAATATAACCTAATATAATATATTTAACTAAACAATAGGAAATTGACAAACATTGAAATCAATGAATGAACGACAACATAACTTTTTTATCTCATCAACTGTCGATACTTCACTAATTAAGTTTGATCTCATCAAATATCAATGTTTTATTATAAATTTAACACAATAATTCTATCTTATCAAATGTCGATACTTCACTAACTAAGTTTGATCTCATCAAATATCAATATTTTATAATAAATTTAACACAATAATTCTATCTCATCAAATTTTAGTGCTTAAAAATTAACTGCCATAAAATTCAGTTAAAAAAATTCAGTTACCCCATTGATGGAAAATTACCTTAATAATGCAAGAAATAGGTGTCATGTGTACATTGATGGAATCTTCTCTTGCCACGTTGTCTGGAAGATTGTCGTAAAGCTCGTTTACATTAGGAATATCTCTATTGAAGGGCGTGTGGATTGATCTAAATCCGTCTACACATTGTTCTCCAAAGAACACTCTCTTAAACATTCTCATTGTTCTGAGTAAACAATTTGTAACATGCATAATTGGTACAATATTAGAAGGTCGTGGAGTGAAATTTGCATTAATAATTGAAGTATCCTCAAAGTAAGGCTCATAAAGAGCATGTATCAGTAAAAACACATTACACTCCATATTTAAATGCATTATGTCAAAAAATTATATTAGTATGTAAAAGATATAAATATAGCTTACAATAATGGGGGGAGCTTAACCTATACATAAATGATATATGAAAGTCAGTACAAAGAAGACAGGTTCATTATGTGTATATCTGAAGTTTAAAATAATAAATTATATATAATGTGGAGTTAAGAAATTATATATATCAAAACAATATATAATATAACATAAGATAATATATTTAACTAAAAAATAGAAAATTAACAAACATTAAAATCAATGAATGAACGATACAACACAACTTTTTTATCTCATCAACTGTTGATACTTCACTATCTAAGTTTGAAATCATCAAATATTAATATTTTATAATAAACTAGGAATATTACCTGTACTGGTCATTCTATTGGGGAAAAAAAGTGATGACATGACTGTTATCGAACATAACATTTATCTTTCATTTATACATTTTTATGTGAATGTATATATTAGTGGACAATTGTAACATGATATATTGAGAAAAAAAGGTGATGGTGTATCTGATATCGAACATAACATTTATCCAAAACAGTATACTCACTTTTAAGCCAAATATGCAGCCATTAGAAATTTTTTGAAACCGTGTTCTCAAAGACTAGCCCCAAAAACCGTGTTCTTAAGGATTAACCAACAACAAAGGGAGTTTGCGTACCTCTAAGTACCCCATATGAGGGACTCGTCATGATTTGTCACGTATGAGCCATCTTCATAGTGAAAACGTTGACGTCGTAACAAATCCAAGGTAAGAAACATGGCTATTTTGGAATTCTCTTCCCCCTCCTCGAAGTGATAGGAGAATTGTCTGTGGAAGACGTTCATAGCATCATTTCGCAACGTCGTCATGGGAAATTTATTCTCCACCGCCGGGGCACGTAAAACACGAGTCTAAAAAAATATAAGACAAAAAAAAAACCAGTTATAAGTTTGGTGGAGAATTACCTTTAGAATAGATGATATGACTGGCATGCGAACATTAATGACCCCTGGGATGGGGATCTCATTCTCCTCCTCGTCATTCTCATTCTCTCCAACATCGTTCTCGAGAGGAGGAGGGGTGTGGAGTATATACATCAATCCTCCCATCCCTGATTGGGTTCAAACCTGTAAATGCATAATTAGGTTTTGATAAAAATTTGAGACATTTTTATAAAACATTATATCTTACGCAACCCTCTTCGGTATCCGACGTCCGACAAGAAAGCATTGGTGAAGTAGATACTGTTTTGTCTTGCCACGTCGTTTGGAAGATTATTGTAGAGCGCATTTATGTTAGGAATGTCCCTATTGAAGTGCGTGTGAAGGCATCTAAAGCCGCCAACGTTTTGCTCGCCAAGACGGACTCTCTTGAACACTCCCATAGCTCTTAGTAGTCGGTTTGTAAGATGACTAATTGGTGCGATATCTGGTGTATGTTGGTTGAAATTTTGCATTAACGGTCGGAATGTCCTCAAAATAAGGTTCATACTGAGCTGCATGTATCAAAAACAAAACAATTAAACCTCATTTAAATGCAGTCTGTATTATATTAGTGGGTAAAGATATAAATTTAGCTGCTTACCATTCGTGTTCGTGAAGGAGGGAGCTTAACCTATACATAAATGATATAGGAAAGTCAGTACAAAGAAGACATGTTCATTATGTGTATGTCTGAAGTTTAAAATAACAAATTATATATAATGTGGAGTTAATAAATTATATATATCAAAATAATATATAATATAACATAATATAATATATTTAACTAAAAAATAAAAAATTGACAAACATTAAAATCGATGAATGAACGACACAACATAACTTTTTTATCTCATCAACTGATGATACTTCACTAACTAAGTTTGATATCATCAAATATCAATGTTTTATAATAAACTAGGAATATTACCGGTACTAGTCATTCTATTGGGGAAAAAAGTGATGACATAACTGATATCGAACATAACATTTATATTTCATTTATACATTTTTATACTTTTTTTTGTGAATGTATATGTTAGTGGACAATTGTAACATGATATATTGGGAAAAAAAAGGTGATGGCGTATTTGATATCGAACATAACATTTATCTTTCATTTATATATTTTTATGTGAATGTATATCTATAACTATATAATACATCTACAGGTTTCTATTTCAGTTTCCCGCTCTTTTCTTGGGCGTTGGATCTTCATCAATCGATCTCGTCCCTTCATTTTTTTTCCAATTTAATCATAGTAGTTTTGACAATTAAATTAATGATATTAATTCCTCTTTATTCATCTTTATTACTTGCTTGATTGAAAAATAATAATGCTATTAATATGTATTGAATAATATATCATTTGAGTAATCTTTGCATTAGTTTTCTCTCAATTCTAAATTAAAATCATCTATTTACTAGCACAAATAATATGTGGGCACTCATCTAATTTTAGTAATCGCACTCATCTAATTTAGGTAATTATGTATTTTGTGTTATTGTTGTTGCTTTTTTTCTTTTCAATTTTTCACTCTCTCAGTGAAGCTAGCGTGAGTCGTGATGCACATGCGTGCACATGACGTGTTGCACATTTTGATGGCCGAAAGTGCCTCCAGGCTCCAATGTGAAATCGTCATATTCGGTTGCATTTTCTCCCGTGGCCCCACCATAATCTATAACTATATAATACATCTACATGTTCTCGTTTCAGTTTCCCGCTCTTTTTCCTTGGCCGTTGGATCTTAATCAATCGATTTCGGCCCTTCAAGTCATTTTTAGGTGAGTGAAGATGAAGAACTTCAAAATTATTTTGATGTAATGGATATGTGGAGTTGAACAATTTATACACAAAAAGATGGTGTTAATTTAGAATTAAGAGAAAACTAATGCAAAGATTACTCAAATGATATAACAATACATATTAATAGCATTATTATTTTTCAATCAAGCAAGTAATAAAGATGAATAAAGAGGAATTAATATCATTAATTTAATTGTCAAAACTACTATGATTAAATTGGGAAAAAATGAAGGGTCGAGATCGATTAATGAAGATCCAACGGCCCAGAAAAAAGAGCAGAAAACTGAAATGGAAACCTGTAGATGTATGTATATAGTTATTGATTTAACACAATAATTTTATCTCATCAAATTTTGATGCTTAAAAATTAATTGCCATCAAATCTTGATACTTAAAAATTAATTGTCAATAATATATAAATAAAAAGCTGGGGGACCCACCATCGGGATAGCTCAAAAGCTCGAACAAATCCGTATCTCGAAAGACATTGATGAGGCTATCGCAGAGTTACACAAAAAGCAGGCCGAGATGGAATTTTCCAACGGCGACCTACGCCACGATCTTAACCGAAAAGCTAAAAACAAAGGCAAAGGCCAAATGCACGAGGGACCTCGCCCTGAGGGACCTCGCCAGGAAAGATCCCACCATGAGGAGCATCATCGCGAGGGACCTCACCGCAAAGAAAGTCAGGAAGTAACCTCACATGGGACCCAACTCACCCCATGTTACAGGCACAATCTGAACGAATGGCCAAATCCCATCCACAGACGTTTGTTCTCAGAAGGTTTTAGTTGTGGCCCACACCAGGCTCGCGGGCCCCAGCGAGATCAGCCCAGACAGACGCAGCGCGACCATGCTGAACCCGAAGGATCTTTTTTGGGGTCAGTGGCCCAAGGCGGGCCCAGTCAGTGAGTATCAGCAAAAGATCGACTTGAGCGAAGTCCCTCACCCCGTGGGCTAGAGAGGACCCCATCACCCTACAGACGTCATCGGACTCCCTCACCTCGCCGACAAGAAAGAAACTCCCCACCTCACCCTCATCACGGCGAGGTCGCAGGACAAAATGAATCTTCCCAGATGGCCACCATCCTTCAAAATATCAAAGATCTCCAAGAACATTTAGCGAACAGAGGGGGAATACCTCTCACCACAAAAATCCCAATTTCGCCGCTATCTCCCACAGTCATGCTCGCCTCGGTACAAATCAAGATCAATGCGAGCTCCATCACGCAGTACAACGACAACACTGATCCGATCAACCACGTTAGCAAGTACACATCCTACATGAATTCCATGGGGGTAACTGATGCCACCTAATGACGACTCTTCCCGCTCACTCTAGGCGACCAGGCCTATCGTTGGTTAAACACCTTACCACTGACGTCCATAGAATCTTTCCACCAAATAGCACAATTGTTCCTCACTCACTTCGCATCGCTGACCCCGCATAAGGGAACCAAGCGACGCCTAGCGAACATCCATCAACTCGAAGAGGAGTCAGACCGAGCATACATCGACCAGCTCATCATGGAGGGCGAACCACTGGGGGATGAAGCCAAAGTCTTGGGAATAGTGCACGGTTTGAAGAAAGGAACAAAACTCTAGAAAATGATGAACAAGGATTACCCATCAAGCTACGCTGATTTCCGATACCGAGCAGGTATCATGATCACCAATGCAGAGATACTAGCCTCAATGTTGGGCTAGCAGTGTCCTAACAAAGTCAAGGTCAAAGTCAAGAAGGCCAACCCGAAGTCCAAAAAGCATTTCAGAAGGCCCGAACCCACGAACTACCGAGCTCCGGCAACATTCAAGCCAATCGATAATACTCTGGAAGTAAAGCTTCTCAAAACATTGACCATGAATGCAGCACAGATCTTTCAAGCCATCAAGGGCGGACAACGAATTCCACCAGCTCGGGAAATGCTCCAGGATACTTCTAAGCTCAATCCGAAGAAGTTTTGCGACTATCACAATACCATTGGTCATATCACCGAACATTGCCGCGATCTGTAGAGAGAACTCTGGAAGTTGTACGAAGAAGGAAAATTGGAAAGATTTGTTAAGCCAAGACAGTAGCAGAACTAGCGACAAGCTCCTCCCCCCGGGGAATCAGAACAACCAGGGCCGACGAGGTCCGTAAGTCCAGGAAGGTGTGGAGAACAGGGTCATCCACATGATCTGCCCAACCGGGGGAACCCTCGGGGGTTTCCTCCCAGCGACCTCCCTATCAAACCGTCTATAAAAGGCCGAGATGTGAGCTCTCGATAACGTTGTGCTATGCTGCCTCCCAGTCAACACCATCGCTCCAAATCAAAAACAAATCACCTTCACCGAGGAAGACAAAGATGGAGTGGTATACCTGAATTAGGACCCACTCATGATCATAGCCAGAATAATGGGAACTTTGGTTCATCGCATCATGATTGACAATGGGGCTTTTTGCAACATCCTTTTCAAGAAAACATTTGATCAGCTCGGCGATTTCCATTCCTACGTTGAACCCTGCGAGATGGGGATCCGAGGATTTGGGAGACAACCCGTTGAGACCTATGGAATGATTCGCCTATCAGTGGAGATCACCTCGACCATAGATATCAAAGTAAAAATGACAAGACAGCTGGATTTTGTGATCATCGACATCCCATCAAATTTCAATGCTTTCTTCGGCAGGCTTTTCGAACATGAATTCGGGGCTGCCGCCTCGTCTTATTACTATTATATTAAGTTTCCCGGATCTGACGGGAAGATTGCCACCATTAAGGGTGACCAGATCACTGCAAGAAAGTGTTTAACTTACTCTTGTGTCAGTTTAAATTCCGCTTTTTATTCCGATAGGAGATCCGAGGTGGGGCTGGGTTGTACGAGCCAAGCTCCAAAGAATGTGATAAAATGGAAATAGATAATGTAATAGAAGTAAACGTAGCACCCATGGAAGTTGAGGTCGCAGAAAAGCCCGCACAAGAGTTACCAGATCTAGAACCTCGCCTCGGTTTCGAACCAATGGAGGTCGATGCTAAAAAGCGAGAGTCCAGCCTCGATTCGAGAACAGAAAGAAACGATCAGCGAGCAACCCCTATCGAAGAGCTCGAAACAATCACGGTCGACCTCAATCGACCAGAGCTAAGTGTGACCATCGGAACACAAATACCCAGCGATCTGCAAGATCAATTGATAGAGTTCCTCAAATAGAATTTAGACATTTTTGCATGGTCTCATTAAGACATGATCGGCATCGACCCCGAGGTCGCATGCCATAAGCTGAACATTGACCCGACAAAGAAGTTAGTGTCCCAGAAAATAAGGAAGTTCGGCCCCGAGAAATACGCAGCTTTGACCGAAGAAGTGAAGAAGCTCCTGGATAAAAAGTTAATCAAGCAGGCGGATCAACCACAATAGATAGCCAACACTATCTTAGTAAAAAGGGCAAACAACTTTTGGCGACTCTGCATCGATTTCACCGACCTCAACGAAGCCTGCCCGAATGACTATTTTTCTATGCCTCACATCGATCACCTCGTGGATAGCACGGCTGGGAACGAGATGATGACCTTCATGGATGCCTTCGCTGGGTATCATCAAATCTCCATGGATAAAGATGAATAGCTACACACATCTTTTCTGACCGAGAAAAACGTGTATTGCTGGAAAAGGATGTCATTTGGATTAAAGAACGCAGGGGCGACCTACCAACATTTGGTAAATCGAATGTTTACCGATGAGATAGAAAAGACCATGGAAGTATAAATCGACGACATTATGGTGAAAAGCGAGAAGAAAGAAGATCACCTGGGCCACCTCGCCCGGACTTTCGACATCTTGAGGAAATACAACATGCGTCTGAATCCCAAGAAGTGCAGTTTCGGAGTCAGTTCGGGAAAGTATCTGGGTCATATCATCAGTCAGCGACGTATCGAAGCTAACCCCACGAAGATCAAAGCCATCATGGACATGAAACCACCTCGCAACATAAAAGAAGTTCAGAGATTGACCGATTGTCTCGCAGCTCTTAACAGATTCGTATCCAGAATGGGGGATAAGTGCAAGCCTTTCTTTGAAGCTATGAAGAAAGAAAAATTCTCATGGACCCCGCAATGCCAAGCCGCATTTTTGAAGCTCAAAGTGTATCTCTCCAATCCTCAAATCTTGGCGAAGCCTATTCCGGGCGAGAAACTTTTCTTGTATCTAGCGGCCTCGGAGTCCGCTCTCAGCGCAGTACTGGTCCGAGCAGAAGGTCAGTACCATCTACCAATATACTTCATCAGCCAAACCTCGAATGATGCTGAACTAAAGTACCCACCTCTCGAGAAGCTCGCCTACGCCTTGGTCATGAGTGTCCGAAAGCTACGACTGTATTTTTTTCGACCACCAAATAGAAGTCTTAACTACCATGCCACTGAGACAAGTTTTACACCGACTTGATACAATCGGGCGATTGTTGAAGTGGTCCATCGAATTAGGTCAGTTCGGAATCACTTTCGCACCTCGAACTGCGATCAAAGCTCAGGTCCTCGCCGATTTCCTTACTGAGCTCACCTTTCCAGAGAAGACATTGGAGGATGTCGACACCCCTTGGACGCTGCACGTCGACGGCTCCTCGACGAGCACCTGAGCAAGGGCTGGGATAGTCCTAATCAGTCCCGAACAACAATCTTTTACAACGGCTGTAAGTTTTGATTTTCATGCCACAAACAATGAAGCAGAGTATGAGGCCCTAATAAATGGCCTGGAAATGGCAATGGCCATTGGAGTACGAAAGTTGAAAGTTTACAGCGACTCTCAGTTGGTCGTGTGCCAGATGTCAGGAGAATAGGAAGCGCGAGGCGAACAGATGGTGAAGTACCAACAGATAGCAAAGAGCCTCATGGAAAAATTCGAAGAAGTACAAATAGAGCTAATACCGCGAGTTGATAGCACACAGACAGATGCTTTGGCCAGCTTAGCCACCTTGGAAGGTGCTGCCGACATGGACAACATCGCAGTTACCAAACTCAACACCCCCTCGGTAAGTCGTGGCACCATCGACATAAAAGAAGTAACTTGGACAAGTCAAGTAAGCCCATCAAACTCACGAATAGAAGTCTTTCAGATCACAGCCCCAGAAGATAATTGGATGACTGAAATCATGTTGGGATTATACTGGAAAGTATGCTTTTACTTTGTATAATCAAAACTGAATTAAATTGTTTATCACTGATGCTTTAAATATCATCGAATGTTACATATATTTAATGCATAATTGTTCAATAAATCGTACATGTTACATTGTAGTTAATTTAGTGATACCAGATCACAGAAGATTAAATTAACAGTCCCTTGTAACTAAAAGTACACCATTCACGACCTAGATGGAAATGAACAATCCATCGTGAAAGGTTGAAGTGTAAGGTTCGGATTGGTTTGTCTTGACCAAGAGATTACACTAGTGCATGACCGGATGCAATCGAATAGGACCCACAGAGGAGGACAAATTCTTCAGAACTGAACAAGGAAGAATTAGACCTCAGTGGTTCGTTATTTCTTAATCTTCGTTCATTAAATAGGATCACGTGTGGTTGATAACTATTGCTTTGACTTATCATGGGTAGAGAATCAACGAGATTCAATACTTTTTATCTTGGGCAATATTATTGGTCACATGTGATTGCTATGATTTAATACGGAGAATCGTGTGCAAGCACGCTTGTTCGACGGTTTGCCCTTTGGGAGGTTCATAAGCTTTATCATACCAAATCTTCCAAGTGGAACTAGTTTCCTAGATGGATAATAATGTTGAACCGTTCCTTGACCAAGGACAAAAGATATTAATTAACGAAAAACTATTTCAGTGGCTTGAATTAATTAATGGGCTAGATAATCTTAAACAATGGAAATAATAACCGGGAGCCATATTGACTGTAATATGGGTTAAGATGGATAGTCAATATTAATTATGTAGTGGGATTAATTAATATTTATGGGCTTGAATAATATTGTGGCTCAATATTGATAATTCAAGATCCATTGGAAGGTCCAATCTTAATTCTCCTAAAGGCCCCCTAAGTAGCCCAACATATAGTCCAATAACTTAAAAAAGGTGTTTAAAATAAAATAAATATTGTTGCCTTTATTTTTCCATGAAATTTAAATTTATGGATAAAAAGGGAGAAAGATTTTCTTTGAATTTTGTTATGGAATGAAGATATGTATTCTTGAATACAAGATTATCTCATTAAATTCAAGAAATCTCCCACTTGGTTATCCATAGGGAAATTTTCGAAAATTTTGATAATTAAGGGAAAGAAACATTTTCTTGATTTTCTTGAAAAGATATTATGGAAGATATGTATTTCTTGAAATACAAGAATATCTCATAAATTCAAGAAGATCCAAATCTTGGATTCTTGCCCTATAATTTTCGAAATTAATCCATAACAAAGAGTAGGTGAGATTTTGTGGAATATTATAATTATGGGAAAAAGAATATAGGAGATATATTCAAGATTTCTTGGAGATCAAGAAAAGATTTTCCCACATTGTTTTTGCCCTAAAAATTCAACCACCTCCACTCTATAAATAGGGGATGATTCTTTCATTCTCAGGTACAATTCCATGTGCTGGAAAAATTAGTAAATCCACAAAGGTGATGCAACAAAGTTTATTTTCCTTTTGTTAATTGTTCGCAAGCGTCCTACCACCGGATAGTCGAGCAAGGATTAAGGGAATACTTGGGAAGTTCTTTTGGTGTGTCTAATCAACAAGACCATTATCGTCCCAAGAGGTATGTTCACGTAAACTAGTAGAATTTCCGCATGCGTAGGATTTACGTGAATTGTTTATATGCATGATTTGTTGTTGGATTATTATTTGAATTAATATAGGATTAATTCATGCTAGTAATAATTATAAGAATTAAATTTGTATTTAAATATTCATCCCGAATAGATCCGTGCAATTTATTCCCCAACAAATCAAAGAATACATCGAGAAAGGGACACTGCCACAAGATAAGGTCACAGCTCGCCGTTTATAACTAAGAGCAGTGAGGTACACCATAATCAACGAATAACTTTACAAGCGGAGTTTCTCATTACCACTATTGAAGTGCATCACCCCGGAAGAAGGTCAAGTAATTTTGAAGGAAATCCACGAAGGAGATTGTGGAAATCATACTGCAGGTCAGTCCCTCGTCTACAAAATAATCAGACAGGGTAATTATTGGCTAACTTTGAGAAAAGATGCGATCGCATACGCGAAAAAGTGCCAACAATGCCAATTTTTTGCCCCAGCAATCAAGCGAGCTCCGGAAGAGCTCACCTCGATTCTGACCCATGGCATGGCCGTCAAAAATGGGGATCGACCGATTGGTTCTTTTCCCAAAGGCCCCAAATAAAGTTCGCGTGGTGGTCGCAGTAGACTATTTCACCAAGTGGGCAGAAGCAGAGCCTTTAGCAACGATTACTCAAGAAAAGATCATCATATTCATATGGAAAAGCATCATTTATCGTTTCGGCCTCCCGCAAGCGATTGTCACAGACAATGGAAAGTAATTCGATGGTTTCGAGATCGATGCCTTTTTTGCGGAATGAAAAATCGCAAAGTTGTTCTCCACTCCCTATCACCCTCAATCCAATGGACAAGTTGAAGCCGTGAACAAGATAATCAAACATACCCTGAAGACTTAACTCATTGAGTCAAAGGGATTATGGGATTTCAAAATGGGGGATCGACCTGATTGGTTCTTTCCCAAAGGCCCCAGTCAGCTCGAAGTTCGTCGTGGTCGCAGTAGACTATTTCACCAAGTGGGCAGAAGCAGAGCCTTTAGCAACGATCACTCAAGAAAAGATCATCCGATTCATCTGGAAAAACATCATTTATCGTTTCGGCCTCCCGCAAGCGATTGTCACAGACAATGGAAAGCAATTCGATGGTTTCGAGATCGATGCCTTTTTTGGCGGAATGAAAAATCGTAAAGTTGTTCTCCACTCCCCATCACCCTAAATCCAATGGACAAGTTGAAGTCGTGAACAAGATAATCAAACATACCCTGAAGACTCAACTCATTGAGTCAAAGGGATTATGGGCTTTCAAACTTCCTAGCATCTTGTGGTCATACAGAACCACATTTCGAACTCAACAGGCGAAACACCTTTTGCCTTGACATTCGAGATAGAGGCAGTCATACCAGCCGAGGTCATCGGACGTCGCAAGCTATCACAGAGGACAATGATCATGCCATATGCCTCAGCCTCGACCTCCTCGAAGAAAGAAGACTAGAAGCTAACTTGAAAAATGCAAGTTACAAACAGAAATCAGAGAAATACTACAACTCAAAAGCAAAAATCCAAAGATTCAGTGTCGGCGACCTCGTCTTAAGAAAAATCCTCGGAGTCCAGAAAGGAGTTTTTGGCCCAACCTGGGAAGGCCCAATGAAAATCTCAAAGTGCTTACCAAATGGGGCTTACGAGCTCGAGGACACATAGGGCATTCCCGTGATGTACCCTTGGAATGCGCCCTACCTAAAGAAGTTCTACCAGTAACTATCTATTTTTCAATCATGCATCATGTTTTACATAAGTTTTGCCAAAATCAGAATTAAAATTACATTTATCGAAAATTCTTTACGGGTTAAAATTATCGTCATTCGGTGCAACTTTTTACATTCACGAACTTGAGGGACCGGTCCCCGACCTCCAACGAGTTCGATCAAAGATAGATTCACAAATGAAAAAGATAAACAAAAATACTTAGAGTGAGATTAAATCAAGTCTCTTACATTTTCTTAGCAAAATTAGAATTCATTATAAATTTTTCATGATTTTTTACAGTTTTTCACATTTACGAACTTGGGGAGCTGGTCCCCGGCCTCTCACGAGTTCGGTCATAAGGAGATTCGCAAATGAAAAGAATAGAATAAAAATCCAGAAAATGCATGACCATATTTCTAAAGACTGGGGACAGGGGGATAAAACATTAGCATCATGAAAAGTCTTTTCAATAAAATCATGCTTGTCCAAAGTTTTCAGAAAAGACGATTAGGTCGCACACCCATCTAAGTCGACAAAGCCAAAAATATCTAAGGCAATCTGGTCGCATACCATCTATAAGACGACCTCGGTCGCATGCCCTATCTAAGTCGACTATCTAGTCGCATACCTATCTAAGTCGATTAAGCCAAAAATATCTAAGGCAATCTGGTCGCATACCATCCATAAGACGACCTCGGTCGCATGCCCTATCTAAGTCGACTATCTGGTCGCATACCTATCTAAGTCGACAAAGTCAAAAATATCTAAGGCAATCTGATTGCATACCATCTATAAGACGACCTCGATCACATGCCCTATCTAAGTCGACTATCAGGTCGCTTACCTATCTAAGTCGACAAAGCCAAAAATATCTAAGGCAATCCGGGTCGCATGCCCTATCTAAGTCGACAGATAGGTCACAACAGTTATTAAATAACATATCATATATCACACTTTATTACCCAGATCTTCAAGAAGACAAGATACGCAAGCTCGCCGACATCAAAGTGTTCAAAGAAATAAACAAGCATTAAAAGAAGAAGCAAGAAAGATAAAAAATGAAAAGCAACATCGATTTCATTGATAAATGCTCAAGGGCAACAAGAGTACATCGCCCGAGGGCAGCAAAAATACTTACACACCCCGAAGGGCAACCGAACCACTTGTTTAGAAAACCCCAAAGGGCGATTACATAGAACGCCCGAAGGCAAATGGCATACTGTCGCAGAAAAACTACCCAAGAAGTCAGCTCGGCGGAGCATCCGAGGTCCCCTAAGTAGGGTTAATCAACACATTTTGTTCGACCTAGGGAATCTCAAATCCAGCCCGATTCCCTGCACCATTCCCATCTTCTTCACCAACACCGCCACCACCAACGACCTCGCCATCGCCCCCATCATGTCCTTCCCCCATCTCTTCATTCAACAACCCGAGAAGCTCCTCAGGGTCATAGAGATTGGCACTTGGGGGAAGGAAGCTGAAATCAACACCGTAGGCAGCGAGGTCCTTAATGTTGGGTGAATCGGGGTGCCCGGATCTATTCGAGGTGATTATTTAAATACATATTTAAATTAAACAGTTAATTACTAACATGAATTAATCCTAAATCAATTCAACATAATAATAAACTACATGCGTACACATAATTCACGTAAATCCTAAACATGTGGAACTAGGAGTTACGGAATTACTAACCTCTTGAAGAATCAAACAGATGAATCAACCCAAGAGCCTTCCCAAATATATCCCCAAAGTCCACGTACGTTATCCGGTGGGAAGATTTCAACGAACGATTTTAATGGAGAGAAAATAAAATATTTTGCTACCACCTTTGTGGATTTCTAATATTTCCAACACATGGAATTGCACTTGGGAATGAAGAGCTCATCCCCTATAAATAGGGAGGAGGGGCGGGGGACGAAAATTAGGGTTGGAAAATAGGGAGAAAATCTTTTCTTGATCTTCAAGAAATCTTGAATATATCTCCTATATTTTTTTCTTCTTAATTAAATTTTCCATAAAAATCTCCTTCCCCTCTTCTACCTAATTTTCAAAAATAACACTAATAAAGGAGTCAAGATTTGACTTCTTGAATTTATGAGATAATTATGTATTCCTACAATAATTATCTCTTTCCATAAAATATCTACAAGAAAATCAAGACAATCTTTTCTTCCTTTAATAGACAAAGTTTTCGAAAATTTCAACTGGAAATATAGCAAGAATATTTTCTTCTCTCTCTCATTAATTGGACTTTATTTTGGGCTATTTGGGGGGCCTTTAGGAGAGTTCAGATTGGACCTCCAATGGACTATGAAGCTATAATATTTTGGGCCAAATATTATTCAAGTCCATTAATATTAATTTACTCAACTATAAAATTAATATTGAACTATCCATCTTAACCCATATTACGATTTCACATGTAACATGGCTCCCGGTCATTATTTCCCGCGTTTAAGATTATCTTAGTCCATTAATTAATTAAGCCACTGAACAAGCTTTATATTAATTAATATATTTGTCCTTGAGTAAAGACAAACTCAACATTATTATCCATGCCTAAATAAATTTTCACTTGCAAGATTTGGCATGATAAAGGATATGAGCCCACCAAGGGGACAAATCAAGCAAGATGTACTTCATGCGCTAGCGATTCTCCAGATAAATGTCGCTAATCGTCATGTAATTAATAATATTGCCCAAGATATAAGGTATCGAATCGCATTGACTCTCTTCCCATCATAAGTCAAAAGCAATAGTTATTAATTTCACACGATCCTATTTAAGGGATGGAGATTAAGAAACAACGCACCACCGAGGTCTAATTCTTGTATATTCAAGATCAAGAATTTGTCCTCCTCAGAGGTCCTCATTCAATGCACCTAAATGCGCTTAGTGTGATCCCTTGGTCAAGACAGCCAATATGGGTCTCACACTTCAACCGCTCATGATGGTTCGCTTCATTTCCATCTGGGTTGTGAATTTGTACTTAATTACGAGGGTTGTTAATTTGATCTTCAAAGATCGGGTATCACCAAATTAACTACAACGTAATCGTCTTGCCTTATTGAACGGGTTTGCAATAAACATATATAACATTCATTCATATTTAATGCAACAAAGATTAAATGATTTATTTCAAAAATAAATAAGAAACTTCATTTGGTTATACAAAGTAAAAGCATACTTTTCAAAGATAACCCCAATAATGTCCCACTTATATTCAAAGTCTGCTTTTAAGTATACTACAGCATGTCTCGTGTTCTATGTGACATCTAATGTCACCCTACACGAACCTAATAATATTTCTCCCACTTATACTCAAAGAAGATTGGCAACGCCCTTGACACCCATTCCTTCCACATGTCTCTCGAATGTACTTCCGAGGCGCACCCTTTGTGAATGGATCTGCCAGGTTGTCTTCCGATGCAATCTTAAATGCCTCAATGTCTCCTCTCTTAACGATTTCTCGTATGAGATAGTATTTTCTTTCAATGTGTTTGCTGGCTTTGTGGGCTCTCGGCTCCCTTGAATTTGCAACTGCTCAGGAGTTATCATAGTAGACCGTGATTTTGCCGGGCAAATTCGGGACCACGTCCAAGTCCACCAGGAAGTTCTTGAGCCAAACCGCTTCCTTCGTTGCTTCACAAGCAACAACGTATTTCGGCCCCATGGTAGAATCGGCGATGCATTTACGCTTTCACGCTTCTCCATGTCATACTTCTCCCCGCGCGAACACTCTACCCGAGGTAGACTTTCTGGAGTCAATGTCTGATTGGAAATCCGAGTCCGTATAACCGATGGGGATCGATCGTTCGACTTGTAAACCAACATTCTCGGCCCCGTGTCCTTTTCGTGTACTTCGCAATGTTCTTTATCGCAGATCAATGCTCTTTCGAGGTTACTTTGATATCTTGCCACCATGCCTACGGCAAAGCGGATATCCGGTCCTCGCATACAAAGATTGCATACACGAGGCTTCCCACACCGGCATAAAGGATGCCCTTCATGTCATCTATCTCTTTCGCCTTGGGACACATCTCTTTGATAGATGGATTCCGGTCCCAGTAGGGCACAAAGCCTTCTTGGAATCTTGCATCTTTGAGCGCTTCCAAATAAGATCTATATACGAGGCTTGCGAAGTCCCGATCATTCTTTTCCCGCGATCTCGAGTGATCTTGATCCCTAGGATGTGACCGGCTTCCCCTAAGTCCTTCATATCGAATCGCTTTGATAGTCATGCCCTTACGCTTGATAACACCTTTACATCGCTTCCGGCGAGCGTAATGTTGTCCACGATATAGTACCAAAAAATACCAATGCGCCGTCAATACGCTTTTTATAGACGCAACTTTCAAATTCATTTTGATCGAATCCGTAGGATTTTATAACTTGATCAAAACACTGATTCCAAGCTCGGGATGCTTGCTTCAGTCCATAAATGGACTTCCTGAGCTTGCAAACCAGATACTCTTGGCCTTTTTCAATGAAGCCTTCGGGTTGTTGCATATAGATTTCTTTTCGTCAAGATTTCCATTAAGGAAAGCCGTCTTGGACGCCCATTTGCAGATCTCAAAATCTAGATGCTTGAAAGAATCGACAAGAGAATGCGGATGGACTTGAAAGATGGCTATGGGCGAAAAGGTTTCCTCATAATCGATCCCTTCTTTCTGAGTGTACCTTTTCGCCACAAGTCTTGCTTTGAAGGTTTCAACCCTTCCGTCCGATCCCCTTTTTCTCTTGTATACCCACTTGCATCCGATGGGTTTTACCCCATCAAGTGGTTCGACTAGCTCTCACAACTTGTTGTGATCCATTGAACCCATCTCGGCTTCTATTGTTGTTTGCCAAGATTGAGCATCTTTGTCTTGGATCGCTTCGTTGTAGGACCATGGATCTGATTCTTCTGCGGAGATCAAGTCCGAAGACTCTCCGATCCCCAAGAATCTCTCGGGTTGTCTGATAACCCTCCCACTACGACGAGGTTCCGGTTGTGGAGGCGTGACATTTGGTATGTCATTTTGGACATTTGGCAACGAAGTTGGCCCCCTAAGTTCTTCTAAGGCAATTTCACTTCTAGGCTTTCGACTGTTCATATAGTCTTCTTCCAAAAATCTAAAATGGGTACTGATCACCACCTTTTGATCTTCGGGACCATAGAACATGCATCCTTTAGTTCATTCGGGGTACCCTATGAACATCCTTAATTCCGAACGTGCATCCAATTTACCGGCTTCCTTGTCTAGCACGTATGCCGAACACCCCCAGATCCTGATGTGTCCGAAATTGGGCTTGCACCCCGTCCACAATTCTCTTGGGGTTTTAGGTACCGATTTGGATGGCACTAGGTTCAGAATATAAGCAGTTGTTTCTAATGCGTAACCCCAGAACGATTTTGGTAAATCCTCATAACTCATCATTGACCTTATCATTTCTAAAATCGTTCAATTTCTTCGTTCTTCAACCCCGTTTTGTTCAGGGGTACCGGGTGCAGTCAACTGGGATGCAATCCCCACTTCCGATAGGTAGTTCAAAAATTCATCGCTGAGGTATTCGCCTCCACGATCAGATCGTAGAAACTTGATACTTTTTCCCTTATGATTCTCTGCGTGAGCCTTAAATTCTTTGAATTTATCAAAGGTCTCAGATTTATGCTTCATTAGGAAAATGTATCCGTAGCGTAAGTAATCATCGATAAAAGTAACGAAATACTCGTAGCCACCTCTAGCTTTGATTTGTATTGGACCACACACATCGGCGTGAACGATTTCTAACACTTCTTTAGCTCTAAGCCCCTTGGCTCCAAATGCCCTCTTGGTCATTTTACCTTCCAAGTACGATTCGCAAGTCGGAAATGGCTCAATTTGGAGAGACCCCAAAGAAACCATCTTTTACCAACCTTTGAATCCTTTTCGGGTTAATATGACCTAATCTTAGGTGCCAAAAAGTGTCTCGCTTCACGCCACCGAAAGCGCTTTTCGTTTACAAGAAATAGTAGATGTGTTATAGGATGCATTTTGTGAGTGATGTGCACAAATTAATAATATAGAGATTGTTCCTCAAAGTTCCACGACGATAATCAATCGCGCTATTTAAAAAAAAAGAACATCTTTATTAAAACGAGCGATGAATATCCATCGATAAAAAGGTTTAGAAATAGAAATAAGGTTTTTCCGAAAAACATGAGCATAAAGAACATCTCTTAAAATTAACGCCTTGTCGTCAAAGGACAAAGCACTTCTCCCATCGCTTTTTTGCAACTCTCGAAGATCGCTTAACGTGATGAGGATCTCACTCTCACTTAGTCGTCGTGGTCCGCTTGAAACCATGCAATGTGAAACATACATGATCGATGATCCTCAGTATCCAATACCCATGAATGGGTAGCATACTCCGCCAAACAAGTTTCAACTACTAGTGAGTGTGAATTACCTTTCTTTCCATTCCTTTTGGGTTTGGAACAGCCGACTTCCAATGTCCTTTTTTCTCCACGCTTAAAACATTTTCCTTTTTGGCATCTTCCCGGACTTTCAACCAACTTGCTTTCTTACCCTTTTTTTTGTGGCCTTACTTTGGATCGATTATTCATCTCCTTCTCAATCTTGTCTTCCTTTGGCCTAGATTTTGAGAGCGCGATTCTTAGTCACCAAAGCTTCGCCTTCTTGTCCCAAGTGTTTCTTCTACCGCTTTCCAAGATCTCTTGTAGGGTATCTATGGTAAACATGTGATCGCCATCACAAAATTACAATAGAACTCATTAAAGCTCCTTGAAGAGTTAGGAACAAGAATTGATTTGAGTCTCATCATCATATCGCGCACCAAGGTAAGCAAGTTTTTTCAAAATGGCGTCCCGATTTTGAGAATGTGATCCCTTCGGCGTTCCTCAATCATTTTCACCTTTTCGACTCCATTTTGATGAAACTCTTTGATCATGCGCTTCTTAGAGTAAAACATTTCCTCAAGACTTTGAACAATCTCCGCAAATTTAATCAATTTCCTCATGAATGAGCCTCAAATCATCGACAATGAAGTCAAGATTATTGGTTTTATTGATTCATTGGCTTGCTCCCGTGATTTCGTACAAACATCTTTTCCTAACTAGATGACCCTTCGATGATTCTTCTCGTGTTTATGTCCGCCAAGAACTCAATAATGTTTTTTTTGTAGAGAGGACAAAAGTCATATTACGTTTCCAAGTGACATAGTTTTCACCAAAGGAGTTTGTTTTTTTTCAAAGATATTGAATGTAAAGGATTAAAAAGGTTGCGGCATGATGAACTCGAAATAAACATATATTTTGTATCAATATCCGTATCAACACAAAATTAAATCACATAATTCGATCACATGATTCATATTAAAATCTCAAAAAAATATGAACATGCGAAAGCCAACATCTCAAAACATATTTAAATGAGCCTCGTGGGAGGGTCATCATTTAAATCACATTCAAGCTTGTGTTACAAACAAGAACGATTTATAAACCTTTAATTTAAAAAAAAAAAAAATGATTCACTCGACCAATATAAAATTGACAGGGACTTCGGAGAAGTATATAAATATCAATTTTATATCTAAGTAATAACCATGATTAAATACAGAATTATTACTTCGCTTTGATCGAGCCTCGTTGGAGGGTCATCGTCGCCACTAATAATAATTCACTATCATCCTTTTGGGAATTTATTCATGTGAAAGCTATCTTTTGACCGCCCCGTAGGGGAATTTCTCCAAAAGATTTCACAAATAAATAAATCATGGAGGTCAAAATTAATTTGTATCAAAACAAATTAATTATTAAAACATACTTAGTAATTTTTGAATTTTGAGATTTTTCGTTGAGCAATTCTCATGCAAACACATTTAAACAAATTAAATAAAGCACAAGAAAAAAATTGGCAACAATAAATCAAGCAAAGCAGAAAATAAACACATTGGGCACAAATTATCCAACTGTCATGGTTTGATTTTCTTTGACTTGATCTTGAAGAAACGTCGTCTTTAATTTCTCCCACTTGTTCGTCTCGAAAAGAACTCCGTCTTGAAATGCCACGCCAAGCACCGAATGATGCACGCCAGATCAGGCTCAGGCGACGTTGGGCGATCGCTACCTACGCGCATAAACAAGGCACACACCAGATTGGTATCGGCAGCCTCGGCATCATCGGTGGCGACGGGCATCCGCCAGACGCGCCAAGACGCCTGCCGCCCTCGCACGCCAAGACCGCCTGCCGCCTCAACAGATCACCAGATCCGCCGCATGGCCGCCTGCGCCCGTCATAAGGCCAAAACAAGACGATCCCGCCTGGCGCCTAGCACCTAGTCACCTCATTTGTGGAATCTTCTTTCCCATGTCATCTCGCTCCCGAGTCACCTCCTTCAACTTCTCCTCGGCTACAACCTTGGCATTGATGGCAACCTCCCACATCTCGTCAAGGACCTTTGCGGAGGTGAAGTGTATAGGCTCTATAAAGGAAACTGGAGACAAACGGAAAGTCGGGCCATTTAACAAGCGGACAAATAATCAGGTCGGGCCGAATAACGTCCAGATCACTTACCATGAATATTGGCGTCCAGCGAGGTGGGACCGTCAAGCCAGCGAAATCCAAGCACTTCAACCTTTGCAGAATGGGCAAAGATCGCTCGTCGGGGTCAATAAGGCACACCTGGATCAGCCGAACAAGGAAGGGGAGAGAGAGCTCGGAGGTCTTGGAATTCTTGAGAGCTGCAATAAGGGGGAAAAGTTAAATCAGTATTATGGATGAAGACGAATTCAAAAGTCTTACGTTTGAAGGTCATATAATCGCGAGGTATCTCGCGATATCCGAGCACGCCCAGGGCAAAGACCGGACTCTGTCAAGCTCCCCCTACCAACCACCCTTTCTCTTTCCAGTCCTGGACCTTATTCGGAAGATCCTCAACCAATTTCATATGGGGGCTTGTATTTAATCATGGTTATTACTTAGGTATAAAATTGATATGTATATACTTCCCCGAAGTCCCTGTCAATTTTATAATGGTCAAGTGGGAGCCAACTATTAATCTGGATATTAAAGGTTTGTAAATCGTTTTGTTTGTAACCTGCTTAAATGTGTTTAAATAATGACTCACCCCACGTGGCTTATTTAAACTGTTTTGAGATGTTGGCTGATGCATGTTCATATTTTTTTGAGATTTTAATGTGATGCATGTGATCAAACCTTGTGATATATTTGTGCTTATGCATATTATTATTTATTTCAGTTCATCATGTCGCAAACCTTTTAATCCATTATTATATACACTCAAAGAACACCAATTAACTCGGCGAAAAACTATAATGTTTGGAACGAAATATGAGTTTTGTCCTACCTGCACAAAAACATTATTGGATTCTTGATGTACCCAAGCCACGTAAGATTACTGATGAATCACCTGACGCAGAAAGACATGAGTATAATATTTGGGAGCAAATCCAAATGAACCCATGAAACGCGGTAATCTTGACTTCACCGTCGATGATTTGAGACACATTCATGAAGGTGTTGAGTCTGCTGTGGAAATTATGCAAAGTCTTGAAGAAATGTTTTTAACAAAAGACCGCATGATCAATCAGTTTAAAAATGATGACGTGGCTAGGCTAAAGATGGTGAGGAACACCAGAAGGAGCATGTTCTCAGAGTCAAACACCATTTTCAAAAATTGGCTTATCTCTGAACTAAGTATTGTGATGAGGCCCAAATTGAATTTCTGTTGTTAACTCTGCCAAGGTGCTTCGATGGATTTTACTGTAGTTTTTTGATGAGTGATCACATGTTTACTATGGATATCCTACAAGAAGCCTTGGAGAAAGTAGAGAAGCATTTAGGAAAGAAACGAAGCATTGGTGACCAAAAGTCTTTTCTCGGGATCTAGGCCAGTGGAAGGCAAGTCTCAAGAAAAGGAAAGTGGTCGAACCAACGCAAAACTCATCACTAAGAAAAGTGAGAAAAAGACGGTTAGTTTGTTTGGGTGTCAAGAAAGGACCAAAAGGAATATGTTTTAATTCTTTGGGAGAAAAGGACATTGGAGGTCGACTGCTCCAATCCCAAAAAGGAGAGGAAGGAAAGGTAATTCTCACGCACTAGTTGTTGAAACTTGTTTAGCGGCGTATGCCTCCCATTTATGGGTGGTGGATACGGATTCACTTGATCATGTTTGTTTTACATTCTTCGGGTTCAAGCGGACCCGACAATTAAGTGGAAGTGAGATCCTCATCACATCGGGCGATGCTCTAGAGTGGCAAATGAAGCGATGGGAGAAGTGCACCGCCTTTTGAAGACGAGTTTTAATTCTTAGAGATGTTCTTTACGTTCCAAGTTTTAGAAAGAATTTAATTTTAGTTTCTAAACTTTTTCATGATGGATATTCGGTTACTTTTAATAAAGTTGTTACCATTTCTCTTTTTGATAAATTTATCTCATCATGGAACATTGTCGAATAATCTCTATACAATTAATCGTGGCACACCACTCACGAAATGCATCCTATAACACATCAACTGCTTTCCGAGAAAAGAAAAACGTTCATCGACGTGAACGAGACACACTTTTTGGCATCTAAGATTAGATCATATAAATCCAAAGAGGATCCAAAGGTTGGTAAAAGACGGTTCACTGAAGCTTCTCCAAGTTGAACCAATTCCAACCTGCGAATCATGTTTGGAGGGTAAAATGACCAAGAGGGCATTTGCAGCCAAGGGGAATAGAGCCAAAGAAGTGTTAGAGATCGCTCACACGTATGTATGTGGTCCAATGTCAACCAAAGCAAGAGGAGGTTATGAGTATTGTCACTTTTATTGATGATTACTCAAGGTACTGCGGTTACATTTTCCTTATGAAGCATAAATCGAGACCTTTGAGAAATTCAAAGAATTTAAGGCTCAAGCAGAAATCATAGGAAAAATGTATCAAGTCTCTACGATCTGATCGTGGAGGTGAATACCTCAAATGAGTTTTTGAACTACTTATCCGATGAAGGATTGCATCCCACCATCGCATCTTAACCCTCAACAAAATCGGGGTTGCAAAGAGGCGGAAAAATGAACTCTTTTTGGAAATGGTTAGATCTATGATGAGTTATGCGGATCTTCCCAAGTTGTTCTTGGTCATGCCTTGGAAACAACAAATTACATTCTCGAACTTGGTGCCATCCAAATCGGTTCCCAAAACTCCCAAAGAATTGTGGACCCAAGAAGCCTAGTATGAGACACATGAGAATTTGGGGGTGTCCGCCCACGTTGTTGGACAAGGAAGCCGGTAAAATTAGATCCTCGATCGAATTAAGGTTGTTTGTAGGATACCCCGAGGAACAAAAGGGTGTATGTTCTATGGTCCCAAGATCAAAAGGTGGTCATAAGCACCCACTTTAGATTTTTGGAAGAAGACTATATGAACGAAAGAAGACCCAGAAGTGAGATTACCTTAAATGAGCTAAGAGGGCAAACCTCAATGCCAACTATACTAAATGATATACCGAACGACACGCTTTCACAACCGGAGCCTCGTCAGTAGTGGGAGGGTTGTAAGACATCCCGAGAGATTCATGGAATAGGAGAGTCCTCGGACTTGATTCCTGCATACAAGACGAATCGCACCCATGGACATATGACGGGCACTCCAAGACAAGGATGCAGATTTTTGGCAAACAACAATGAAAGCCGAAATGGGTTCAATGTTTCATAACAGAGTGTGGGAGCTAGTCGAACCACTTAATGGGGTCAAATCCATTGATGCAAGTGGGTATATAAGAGAAAAAGAGGACGGACGGGAAGGTTGAAACCTTCAAAGCAAGACTAGTGGCGAAAAGGTTATACTCGTAAAAGAAGGGGGTCGATTATGAGGAAACTTTTTCGCCAAGAGCCATGCTCAAGTCTATCTGTATTCTCTTATCGATTCTCACAAGATTTCGACTTTTTAAATCTGGCAAATGGATGTCAAGACGGCTTTTCCTTAACTAAGTCTTGATGACGAGATCTATATGCAACAACCTCAAGGCTTCATTGAAAAAGGCCAAGAACACCTAGTTTGTAAGCTCATGAAGTCCATTTACGGACTCAAACAGCATCCGTAGCTTGGAACCAATGTTTTGATCATGTTATAAAGTCTTATGGGTTCGATCAAAACGAGTTTGAAAGTTGTGTGTACAAAAAGCATGTCGGAACTGCATTGGTATTCTTAGTACTATACGTAGATGACATTCTGATCATCGGGAACAATGTAAAGGTGTTATCAGATGTAAGGGCATGGCTTTCAAAAGCAGTTTTGATATGAAAGACTTAGGGAAGCCGGACACATCCTTGGGATCAAGATCACCGAGATCGCAAGAAAAGGATGATCGGGCTTATTGCAAGCTTCATACATAGACACCGCCTTGAAACGCTTCAAAGATGCAAGATTCCAAGAAAGGCTTGCCCTTTCGGACATGGAATCCATCTATTCAAGAAAATGTCCCTAAGACACAAAAAGAGATAGATGACATGAAAGGCATTCCTTATGCTTTACTGCCGGAAGCCTTTATGTATACAATGTTGTGCATGAGACCGATATCCGCTGCCGTGAGGCATGGTGGCAAGATATCAAAGTAATCCGGGAAAAAAGATCATTGGGCGGCGCTTAAAAAACATTCAAGTATCTAAAAAGAACTCGGGATAGAATGTTGGTTTATCGGCCGATAGTCCAATCCCCATCGGCTACACGACTCGGATTTCCAATCGGACATAGACTCGGAAAATCTACCTCCCAGTGTGTGTTTTGCATGGGGAGGAGCCGTGACATGGAGAAGCGTCAGCGAGAAATGCGTCAGATTCTACCATGGAAGGCATTATGTAACTGCGGCAAAATGAAAAAAAGCCGGGTTTAGCTCAAGCACTTCCTAGTGGACTTAGATGTGGTTCCGAATTTTCCCAAAGAGAATCATCGCTTATTGTGACAATGCCGAGCAATTTGCAAATTCAAGGGAACCAAGAGCCCACAAAGCCAAAGAAACACATTGAAAGGAAATACCATCTTATACTTGAGATATCGTTAAGAGAGAGATATAGATATGGCAAAGATAGCGTCTGAGGACAACCTAGCTGATCCATTCACAAAGATTCTGCCTCTGAATACATTCGAGAGACATGTGGAAGGAATGGGTGTCAAGACCGTTGCCAATCTGCTTTGAGTATAAGTGGGAGAAATTATTAGGTTCGTGTAGGTGACATTAGATGTCGCTGCATTACACGAGACATGTTGTAGTATACTTAAAAGCAGACTTTGAGTATAAAGTGGGAGATTGTTGGGATTATACTATAAAGTATGCTTTTTACTTTGTATAATCAAAACTGAATTTCGGACTTATTTACTGAAATAAATTGTTTATCACTGATGCTTTAAATATTATCGAATGTTACATATATTTATTGCATAACTATTCAATAAGTCGTACGTGTTACATTGTAGTTAATTTAGTGATACCAGATCACAGAAGATTAAATTAATAAATCCCTTGTAACTAAAAGTACGTCATTCACGACCTAGATGGAAATGAACAACCCATCGCGAAAGGTTGAAGTGTAAGGCTCAGATTGGCTTGTCTTAACCAAGAGATTACACTAGTGCATGACTGATGTAATCGATAGGACCTCTGGGGAGGATAAATTCTTGAATCGAACAAGGAAGAATCGACCTCGGTGGTTCGTTATTTCTTAATCTTCGTTCCTTAAATAGGATCACGTGGGATTGGTAACTATTGCTTTGACTTATCATGGGTAGCGAATCAACGAGATTCAATACTTTTTATTTTGGGCAATATTATTAGTCACATGTGATTGCTAAGATTTAATACGAAGAATCGTGTGCAAGTACGCTTTGTTTGATTTGCCCCTTGGGAGGTTCATAGGCTTTATCATACCAAATCTTGCAAGTTGAATTAGTTTCGGTATGGATAGTAATGTTGAACCGCTTCCTTGACCAAGGATAAAAGATATTAATTAATGGAAAGCTATTTCAAAGGGCTTGAATTAATTAATGGGCTAGATAATCTTAAACATGGGAAATAATAACCGGGAGCCATATTGACTGTAATATGGGTTAAGATGGATAGTGCAATATTAATTATGTAGTGGGATTAATTAATATTTATGGGCTTGAATAATATTGTGGCTCAATATTAGATATTCAAGGTCCATTAGAAGGTCCAATCTTAATTCTCCTAAAGGCCCCCCTGAGCCCAACATATAGTCCATTAACCTAAAAAAAGGTGATTAAAATAAAATAAATATTGTTGCTTATTTTTCCCTATTAATTTCGAAAATTATGGATAAGTTGGGAGAAAGATTTTCTTTGAATTTTGTTATGGAATGAAGATATGTATTCTTGGAATACAAGATTATCTCATTAAATTCAAGAAATTTCCCACTTGGTTATCTATAATAAAGATTTCGAAAATTTTGAAATATAGTGGGCAAAAAAGATTTTCTTGATTTTCTTGAAAAGATATTATGGAAGATATGTACTTCTTGAAATACAAGAATATCTCATAAATTCAAGAAGATCCAAATCTTGGATTCTTGGTACCCTATATTTTCGAAAATTACCATAATAAAAGAGTAGGTGGGATTTTATTTAATATTATAATTATGGGAGAAAGAATATAGGAGATATATTCAAGATTTCTTGGAGATCAAGAAAAGATTTTTCCACATTATTTTTTGCCAAAAAATTCGACCACCTTATGCTCTATAAATAGGGGATGATTCTTTCATTCCCAAGTACAATTCCATGTGCTGGAAAAATTAGTAAATCCACAAAGGTGGTGCAACATAATTTATTTTCCTTTTGTTAAATCGTTCACAAGTGTCCTTCCACCTGATAGTCAAACGAGGGCTAAGGGAATACTTGGGAAGTTCTTTTGGTTAGTCTAATCTGCCAGATCACTGCCATCCCAAGAGGTACGTTCACGTAAACTCGTAGAATTCCGCATGCGTAGGTTTTACGTGAATTATTATATGCATGATATGTTGTTGGATTATTATTTGAATTAATATAGGATTAATTCATGCTAATAATAATTATAAGAATTAAATTTGTATTTAAATATTCATCCCGAATAGATTTGTGCAACTTATTCCCCAACACGGGGCGAGTGGTTTAGGGGTAGATTAGAGAGGGTGATAGGGAACGGGAGGGAAATCCAATTTTGGGAGGAGAATTGGGTGGGGGTGAGCCTCTGAAAGTAAAATTTCCGAGGCTTTACCGTCTTAGTCTAGATTGTGAGAATAAAGTGGGAGATATGGGTGAATGGGAAGAGGGAGTTTGGAGGTGAAAGTGGAGATGGAGGAGGGGCCTTTTTGATCGTGAGACGGAGACTTTTAATCCTCTTATATCTTTGCTCAACAGGTTAACTCTTACTTTTGACTCTCAAGACTCTTGGAGATGGACAGGATCGTCGAAAGGCTACTACAACACTAAAGATGCTTACTCAGTTCTATGGGAGCAACGAACAACGACCCAGATGGATGTGGAAAAGGAAACCGCCTTCAAGCTTGTATGGAATAAAGTTACACCATTGAAGATTATAGCTCACTCGTGGAGGGTACTATGGGATCGTCTACCGACAAAAACTAATCTCTTTAGAAGAAATATTCTAAACTCTAACCAAGAGCTTCGGTGCATTCTTTGTGGAAAGGACGATAAATCCGGAAAGCACATCATGTTCGAATGCCCGGTATCTTACGAGGTATGGATGAAATGTTTTAATTGGCTCGGAGTTGTCACTGTCTTGCATTCTCAACCTTTCCCTAATATCATTGCTCAAAGTCGTATTCTAAAAGGAAAGAGTGGGAAACGCTTGGCTATCGCTATTTGGCAAGGTATTGTTTGGCTAATATGGAAGGAAAGAAATACCGTTATTTTTTAAGGTGCCACATTCTCGGTTGACAAAATTGTTGAAGAGTGAAAGTGATGTAGGCAGCGAGAGCGTATAATAAAGATAATATACGAATAACACAAAACGCACTAATTCTGTTGATTCTAAGAATACCCAGAATAGTGACAAACTCAAATTACGTTGATTCTCACAAGACCGTAAAAGAGATATTGAGATAAAACTCTCGTTTTTCATTAATCAATTCAACTCCCTTTTACAATAATAAGAACACTTATTTATAATAGAAACTAACTTAATGAACAAGAATCATAAATAAATCCTAGATATAAGAAAATCATATCAAATCTAATTATAACATAAATATCTAAATCTAATTAATTTAATATAACATAAAAATCTAATATAATCTTCATCCATATATCCATCAGAAAGCTAGATTTTGGAGTTGGGTTTTCTTTAAAAATATTATTCGAAACTGTTTTCTTTTGAGGATTGGTTGTCAAATCCTAGATTAGTGTTAGGCTGCTAGTTTTATTGTTGTATATTAAGGGTGTCTCTTATACCCTGCTATTCTTTGATTAATAAAATTTCTTTTTTCGATCAAAAAAAATATCTAAATAAAAATAATAAAACCTAAACTTAATCAACACCCCTTTGACACCATCCCATGACGAATTCAAAAATTAACAAGAATGATACAAAAATCTCGTTTATATCCATTATCACCGACTCGATGACCATCCTTTTCACAAATTATAACTAATTCCTATTAATTAGGAAAAGTAGCCCTATTAATTAAGAAAATCCTTATTAATTAGGAAATCCCAATCATCAATAATATCTAAATAAAAACAATTAAACTTAAATCTAATCAACACACCTCTCATATCATGTCATGTTAAATTCATAAATTAACAAGAATGATTCAAAAATCTCATTTATTTTCATTATCACCGATTCTGTGAGTGACCTTTTCACAAGTTATAATTAATCCCTATTAATTAGAAAAAAATGCCAAAAATTGCGGCAATTTACCCCTTTGCCCACCACACCACCACCTCATCGTATTCTTTGGGTGAATGCTTTTAGGAAAAGTGTTTGTAGTTAATAGTCATAACACCTTGGACTTTTGTAGTTTTAAGCAATTAGCCCGAGATATAATAATATTTTTTCTTTTACATATTGATACTATAGTACAATTTATCTCTAGTTATTTTCTTTGAATTGTTCATGAATTTGTTTAATTTTTATCATCACGTATATCAAATATTAGGGAACTATATACAAATGAATTAATTCTTCACCTCTCTATAAGTTTGAGCTTTTAGATGAGACGAAATTCTTACATGGTATCAGAGCCACCAGACTCACGCTCTCGTCCTGAGTTCAAACCCCGCTAATAGAGTTGACAGCCCAGAGGATAACTCTGCCCACAAGTGAGGGAGAGTATACATTTTATTATACACTTATTGGGTCTCCTCTTCCTCCCAATGATAGAGTTGACAGCCCAGAGGATAACTCAGTCCACAAGTGATGGAGAATATTAGGGAATTATATACAAATGAATTAATTCTTCACCTCTCAAGTTTGAGTTCTTAGATGATGCGGAATTCTTACATCAAATAATATTATCAAAATGAATTCAATTGACAAGAACGTAACCCAGCGAAAAAAAAATGGATACAGCCTATATATTGCCGGAACATAAATATAACATGTCCATCAGTCCAAGCATGAAAAAGTGTACTTAAAATAAAATAATAACTTAATTGGGGAACGAAAGTGGAAATCATCAGAATTGGAAAAATTGCCCACTAACGTTCACAATTTAAATTATGCACACAGTTCAAAGCCCCTCGAGTCAAAAAAGAAAATTGAGCAACATAACTAGTTAAAGAAATTGATGATGTTGGGACCTACGAAGAAAAATTGGTAAAAAAGACAATCTTTTTTCAAAGATGGAATTAAAGTTGTCGGATAATATATAAATCAAAAGACACATCAGAACGACGGTCTCATGATAAAACGGGTATAATTTGAACATTGACGCTTCTATATTTTAAAAGGATGGGTGTTGATTTGTGATAGACTGTATCCCGTCTAATATATAAGACGTCTCATGATTTTTTGTGATAAATAAAATTTTAATCGAGTGAGGGAGTAGAAGTAACATAATAAGCAACAGCAAAAAGGGAATGAACCATGCAAAGTATCCCTCCAATTGATAAGAAATGGTGGTGAGTGAATCCACATGATGCTCTTGATTTGTGGTTCGATATTATTCCAATCACCAGCATCGACAATCCAACGGCTAGGATGATCCTGAAACATATATTCAACTCGAATTAATTTGATAAAATGGTTGGATTTTAAAAAATAAAGAAGAACTCTTGTGAGTTGTGACTAATTAAAATAAGGTTGTATAATATTGGTGGAGCGGGCGCTTGAATTTTTTTTAATTCCTATGTAGTAAATCTACAACAATGTCTTAGCATTACAGAACCTAAAACATTAATTAAATCAAGTCATTTAATGGCTATAACTAGATATGGGTGTATAAATAATTTGTTGGGTGTTAATAATTGCTCCAAAAATAGAACTAATTAAATAATTGAAAAAATACCCCAACATTTGGTATTTTTTAAAAATCATATCCCAATTTTTCACTCTTGGAAATAATAGAGGTTCTAAAAGAATAACAAATCTATCTCGCACACACGTTTCTGTTAATTGTTAAAAACACAATATTGTAATATACCTGTTTCTTTCGTGAGATTTTTTTAATTTTTTTTGCAAAATGTGAAATATTATAATACAATAATAATGAGAATAATAAAAAAGAAAAAATTAATCTAGGATTTATACAAAATTTTGAATCAAGTTATTAATAGGTAAAAAGATTAAAACTTACTAATAGGTAAAAAATGAATGCACATATGTAGTCGAAGTTGCACAGAACGTCCAAATACACCTACATATGTGCAATCATTTTGTATCTAAAAGTTTAAAAAAAATATATATTGTATGTATTAGTAAGTTGCAATTCTAAAATGTACTTATTAGTAAGTATTTCAAATAAAAATATAAATGTTGAGTTATATATGTATGTTTTATATATTCTTAATTAATTTATCAAGACAGAGTTTAAAAATATTTGTACCAAGTAAAAATAAGGCAAGCCATAGACAACTGTTTTGTAGGAGATGCTTTCTGAATCTCATCTTGAGTACAAACACTGCAACCTCCAAGTAAATTTGCAACAACATGTGTTATTCCAAGAAGTGTAGCAGCAGCTAAACCTAGTATAAACGCATCATGGCTTGGCTCTTTACACTCAAATATCCATAGCCTCAAATGCTTCTCCTAATTATAAACAACAAATTAATCAAATTAAAAAATTAGTTCATAATCATATGATATATCATGGCATGCAAATTTTTTGATGAATATATGTTGTGCAAGAACCTGGTTTTGGGCTGCTTCAGCTTTGATTCCAAGAATACCCGCGATGATATCTAATGCAACGATCAAAAGACAGGCGAAAATGCCGATTAATTTTCCCATTTTTGAGCTTAGGAAGTGTGGATTATAGTGAAGAACTTTGGGAGAGGAAAGTAGAGAATGAGATGAGATTTAGAAAAGGTTCTTTTGTAAATAGAGTGGTGACTTTTTATTTTCTTTTTTTGTGTACTTTAATCTTCTTCTTTTTTTCCACCCTTTTGGATTCTTTTCATTGAGGAACAAGAAAAGTAGGGTATAAAAACAACTAAGGAGCATCTTTTCATGCATATGGTAAAGGTGTTGTGTCTGCAAATGCATGGTGTTTTTTGACTTTTTGTAACATGTTTGTAAAGTGATTTAGGGACATTATTTATCACAGTCAAGGTAAGCAAACGGTAATAAATTAAAAGATTGTGTCCACATATTTTTACTTGCTCATTAAGCTTCATGGGGTTTCTATTTTGGTGCAGTGGGATAGAAGAACAATTAAAAGAAATTAAAACGAGAATTTATTGAATAGCATGTGTGAATCAAATAATCAAATGAAGGAAAGAGAAATTCAACGATGATTTTACCATTACGTGTGATTTTTTCAAGACAAATTCTTGAGGGAGTTTGCAAGACACAAATCGTGAGAAGAATTTAAAATAAGTATACTTTCACTCACTTATTCATTTACTAGTAGTACCCAAATATTTCAATTGATTACCTAATGAATTTTATCATCCAACACCAGAGTGTTTCTTATGGGATAGAGGAAAACAAAAGTAGACCCTGACCCAAATTAAAAGTCCTTAAAATTATCCTTGATTAAAACATTGAAATAAGATATAACACCAAAAAGTTAACGTGGTTTTTTTAATAAAAACATGTAAAGATTAACTAGACCATGCAATCTCATAAATAATACTCCCTTCGTCTCAATTATATAGGCTTATTTTTCTTTTATGGATGTCTCAAATATATAGATTTGTTTTTATATAAAGTAACTTTTTTTAATTAATTTACAAATATAACCTTATGCATTAATTATGTTGGAAACTATAACAATCATTAAATAAAGGTATAATAGAAAATTGAGTTGTTTAATTTACTTTTTCAATACAATTTTTTAATTTGTGTAAAAAATCAAACAAGTCTATATATTTGGGACGGAGGGAGTAATCAATATCCTGATTTCAATTAAAAAGTCATGTCGCTAATTTTCATTTTTCAACAAAAATCTTCATTTGCAGTTCATGGTCGACTTCTTAATGTCATAGCCTCTCAATTGATATTAATTGCAGTGATAATTTTATAATTTCAATTATGTGGCATCTTCGAACAGTGACAAACAATGAATAGCAACCGCGTGTGCCATTATTATAAAATTAAAAAATTATAAAAAAGGAGAATGGGAAATAGATTTTCAGATAGCAATACAAAACAATACTTGCACCTTTATCCATTGTACCAAATCATCCAACATCATATCTAATTTGCAGAATTATTACACTGCAAAATATATCCATTGCGCATCTTTCTACCACAAGTTCTCTTGTGAAGACAAGAAAAAGAAAAAAAAAACCAGCACCAGAAAAAATAAACAATGATTTAAATTGACATATTACAGACGAGATTATCAAAATTTCGCTTTATAAAATAATTTACTATATATCTAAAGGCCCAAGCGTAAAAAATGGATTAAATCACACTAATTCTCAAGCCCCAGGTAATTTATAATTTTCTTTTGCCATTTTCCATTAAAATTGAAAAAAGAGTAAACACTATGAACTCAAGAACCAATACAAAATACAAAAACCTAAATCTAAAGAATGGAAAGACAAAACGTAGCTGTACATAAGAATCAAAGCCCGACGAAAAGACGCCTCAGAAAAATCAGCATCAACTAACAATACGATCTTCTAATAATCTACTTCTGAGGTATTAAAACGATTATTCTGAAGCATGCTTTCCTGCAAAAAATATTACCTATCCCACGATGCCTGATACACCGAAGGTCTGTGCTTTAACCAGTGTACCATCTCTTTATCGATTTGAGACTTGTTTAACACAGCATCTAACATGGGACTGCCTACGAATTTGAACGAGCTCTTGAACGACCATAATCGATCCTTAGGCCACGGTCTCTGGGGCTGCTTCTCCTGCCACAAATGAAAACAATAATTTGGTTTAAAGAATATATATAACCATATCGTAGATAATTTGGGGCGTTGTTACATTTTGGGGAAAATAGTTTGTTAGTTCAGCAAGTTATCCATATTTTGGGGGTTTCAATCTTGAAGACTTTCGTGATTGAAAGTAGTCCTGTAACTTTGGATTTTTCGACAATTTAGTCATGTAACCAGCAGTAGGAGGTGAAACACCTGGTGACCTATCAGACTCTGCCACGTGGACAAATCAGACGCAGCCACATCAGCATCGACAAGATATTTTCACCTCCTACAGCTGGTTATGGGACTAAAATGTCAAACAATGAAAGTTACCAAATTATTTTCAATTCGTGAAAGTTGACATGACTAAAACACAAATATAGGTAACTTGCAGGACTAGAAAAAACTATTTACCCTTTATTTTGCCATCCAAACTAATAGTATTTTTTTTATGAGCAACTACATAGTTGTACCCCCTTCATTGGCAATCTACACTAGAAACAGCAAACTCAAGACAATTAAGGTGGTGTTTGCAAACTCTACAAAGTGAATCAGAATCACTTTTTTAAAAAGCTGCCTCACAGCTTTTGGGAAAAAGTGATTCTGATAATTATTTGTAGAGTTTGAAAGCACGCCCTAAGAGCGGGACTCACCATCCTGGAGAGCATAAACTTAACCATTCTGGGACCATAAACACGTTGGCGTGATGGTTTTTGTACTTTGGCATAGAAAGAGCCAATATCTGGTAAAGACAAGCAACCCCTACTTGCTCTGACCAGGGTAGCATCTGGTTCAGCATTCTGACTATGCCAAATCATCAACTGTCCCAAACAATACGTCTCACTGTATGTTTTACAGTATTCATGAACCCCTGAACCCAACTTATCAGCATATTTTGGACCCAGATCGAGTGGACTTATGTGAACAGGTGGAGAAGTTACTGTCTTGTATTCCTGCAACAAGATGTAAATCGGGTCAAAAGAAAAAAAAAGACCCCAAAACTCATGGCAAATACTTCTATGCAATTCAAACACATTTTTATATGGTATTAGTTGTTTTACTAAAATGTATTAGTTGGTTAGTGTTAGTTGTTTCCATTGAACAGCAACTCTAGTTACTGGGTTCAGCACAGAAGAGACACTCACCCTAATTCTGAGAAGGCACTTTGTGTGAGCATATATGTGTATCAAGTCAGCAGCAGCATCATGTCGACTCTTATAGTTGCAAGGAAGGTTACGCACCTCGTCCCTCAACCTGTAATAGATCAATATGTTTGTATATTATTTTATTTTTTTAAATGTGCTAAGCTTGAAATTTTGTATCAGTTAATGATGTTACCATAACAAAGATTCGCGAAGCTTCGTCTCTATGTCATCAGAACCAGAAGGATCGTGGGCACAAATCTTGGCCTTGAGGTCCCTCAGTGTAGCATCTTCCGTGTGGGGAGCAATGCACTGGATAAGTTCCTCCACAAGTGATCCTTCCCCTTTCCAGAGGTACGAAACTGCTGCTTCGGGGCTCAGCCTTTCCAGTGGAGGTGGTGCTTCCTTTGGGTCGCCAAAAACACATCTCATAACATACCTCACCTGCATAAGTTCAGAAAATTAGAGATTTAATAGGAGTCCAATTTCTACGGTTAATAGGCTAGGTTTGTTTACTTTTGGGGTGTCTTATTCTGGACAAGGAATATAGTCAATTCAAGGCCTAAAAGTTGCTAAAACTATCAATTTAGGATCTGAAATTTTTTTCATATCGATTCAGGACCTGAAAAATAGGAAAAGATCAATGTGGGGCCTGAAAGATAGAAATTATCAATCTAGGACTCATAATATTAAGACCATGAATGACATCTTATAGTTTATATCCTTGTTTATTAATGTACATAATTATTTTTTTCATTTCTACTTTATCTTAATTTTCTCACTCACATGAAATTAATATATCTTTTATTTTTTTGACTTTTGACTTGTAAATATATTGTTCGATAACTAAAAGGTATAAGATTCCAAACATGGTCTTAGAATGTGTGAGTCCTAAATTGATTCTATGTTTCAGGTCCCAAATTGGTGGTTTTCTATTTTTTAGGTCCGGATAGGAAAAAAAAACTTTCAAGTCCCTAACCCTAATTGATAGTTTTAATATCTTTCAAGCCCTGCATTGATAGAACTCCTTCGGAAAATGAAGAAGGAACGAGGAGAATATGTTTAGACAGCTACCTTGTCAATGGTAAGAGCCAAATTCTGAAGCCTCTGATTGTACACCCCCTCCGCCTACAGCAATTAATAGAAAATCAATAAACCGATCAAAATCAATATCTTTCAGCATCATTCTTAGTAGAGTGGAGGGAAATATACCTGAATTTCAGCATCACTCTTTTCAACCTCCAGGTTTATTTCAGCGAAGTATCTCTTCTTTTCCTCTATATTATGCTTAAGAATCTCATTGGGAAGTCTCGTCCTCTCAAAGTTTATAAATCTCACCTAGTATTAGAAGTCCAAATATCAATAGATGATCGAATACTTTCTCAAAAAAGAAGATAAAAGAGATGAATACATACCAGACGAGCTGAGTAGGCTATCAGCCAATCAGGCAACCCACCAAGCAAACAACTCCCAAGTCCAGCTTTAGACAGTTCAATATAATCTTCCTCAGACACTGAATTCAGTTCGCAAGCCTCTAGCAACAGGCGATGCCGATCGAGTAATCCATGATGCTCTTTCAGCACCTACCATCCAGAATAATCAGATTTTAACAAGCCAAAATTTTAAAAAGTCGCATCAAAACAACGATAACTTAAAGGAAGTTATCAAATCCAGTACCTTCTGAAAAGCCCCTTCACCCGTTAGATTTAGATAACTCCCACGGCAAACCTGGTTGCCGCACAAACATACAGAAGCTTCGTACTCTTCCTTACTCTGCAGGCAATCAATCAATAGTTATAAACAGAATTAATAAATCTCAAAGTATTACCTAGGCTTCACGATTCACTGACCTCAGTAACAGAATTGTAGTCAAAGGTGATCTCTTCACCATAACCAATTGGTCTTACAGAATATATCCCGATCTGGTACTGGCCATCAACAGCAGTGACCCTGTTGTCACAGTTAGTAAAATCAATAATGTAAATTCTCTTCCATTTCTAATAGGTTATCTAATCCTGTAAATTTGTAAATAAGCTAACAAAGAAAGAATCTAAGAATAAGAACAGTGAAATCATCAGAATAACCAATTACATATGATATATCAGATACTAAAAAATCATATCTGTAACAAAATCACTGGGAGTGTACTAAACTTATATCATCCTTTACAGTCAACTGGATAGAAATGAAGACACAGGTCATGAAGAATTATTTCATTTTCTATGTAGCTAAAAGAATGTGGCAGATGCCAGAAAACTCGCACACAACAATCTTGATAATCCATATCTTCTTAACAGAAGCTTCCTTGCTAATCAAACTAACAGAAACGGTTTTTTTCGCAGGAAAGTAAAATAAAATAACTTATTAACTACCCGAGTATGGTTAAGTATGCATACTTTGCTTCACAATTAGGTCTACAGGAGTGACAAATCCGACTTGCATAGTTTGCCTTGTGCATTGCGTCGACTACAACAAGATCATACCCATCAGCATCACCCTGCATTCAAAATGGCATTCAAAATTTTAATTAGGAGAGAGATAAAGGTGAATGGCAGTGTGGTATATTTTACAAAATGGCAAGGGTCAGAACTTCCAGAGTCCAGATTTTATCAGGAATAAATTAGAGAACTAAAACGATTCAGCAGCTTGAATATATAGAGCTTCTACTGTTTTAGGAGTAGTTGTGTGTGAAATGAATTTAACTGACATAAATCGCTTCAGGTGATTAGGGAAATTAAAGTTGCTTGCTGTTTCAGTGGCAAGAGTTCCATACTCTAAAGGGAGGGAAACTGAAGCTTTCTTGTGATAAATTAGAATAAACCAATTTAATTGAAGCTTTATTTTAATCTTGGGACGAAATCCACCTATTGAAGTGATGCCAAAAGGATTATAGGTGAGAGCTCTAGTTCAATATCAAGCAAGATCTTTTTTTCCTTCAAAATTCTGCAAATCCTAGACAAAATAATTAACACATTACAACCGTTCTCTTCTAGAGAAGTGATTATGTACTTTCAATGAGACAAGTTATTCTTTATGTAACATAAATCACAGAGCAATAGTCCGCATGTTTTTTCAAAGCTTCAAGTCCTATAAACTTTGTGACCTGGCTAGAAGCCCCTATCTATCATCAATAATTAGCAATCAAATATCATAATACAAGCAGGGGTACCAATTATTGCATGGGTGTCTGCTATGGTGCGGAGCCAGAGACAACAGCAGCACCATCAAACATTATGTGCAAAAGATATTGTAGGTTATCAGATATAACTATAAGATACCTTTGGCCTCTCAAGATAAATGTTGTAGAACTCAGGTGCCGGATCTTTATTTTTCTTTTGCAAAGCACGGATGCCATCTTGTTTTTCGAACCATTTCCAAGTGGGATAAACCTACGATCAAAACCAAAAAGTATCAAAGTATGTAAATAAATTAAACCATATGAGTCTAAAATGAAAGTTAACACAATGAATTATCAATATGAGACATCCTCTATAAAACAATATCATTGTCTTTACTAATGTATGTGCACAAACAACTAAACTAAACTCTTAAGACCTGGGGCTTAGGAATCAATGAGTACAATTATAGTACATCAAAACCAGAACTACGAGAAAGCTGAGATCATTTAACAACTGGAACAGGGTAAAGATAATTACACAGAACCATTACCTCTCCTAGAAATTCAACAACGAAATCATCTCCACTAAAACCACCTTCCTTGTTGCAAACAACTCCAAGACCCTGATGACGAAAGAGCAGTCAGAAGGCATGCTATCAAACGACAAAATAACTATTGCATAATACAATGATATAACAATATGCTAACCTTTCTATAAGAGACATAATTGTCCTCTGGTCGGTGATCAATGGCCTTCAGTATAAACTGGCAGACACGCATGGTTCTTCTGTCACTGTTTTCCTCAGAACTAGCAAGTATCTCTTCGAATACGGGTTTTAAAGGATAAATCATAGGAGTGCTCCCAGAACCCGTAAAGTTCCTGACTTGCCTATTCAGAGTACTAAGAAGAACTTCTTCAATGAACAAATGCTTGTCAACAAGTGACCAATCAGATTCCTGGGGCATGGAATCGAGAAGAAGGTTATGAGTGTATGGATCGATCCCATAAACTTCTTGTTCTATAACCTCATCTCCCAATGATTTCCTGGGTTTAAAATCCTTAACCTCAGGGATTTCCATATCAGACTCTTCAGTCCCATTCCTTTGTGCATAAAGCTTCTCATCATAATCTTCAGGTAAAGAAACCTGCATTTTTCTTCTCACTTCTTCCTCATCAGCTACAATCACATAGTGATCGATAACTTCATACTTTCTTGTGACAGGAGGAACGAGACTTGCCTTTGTCATCCGCGCCCCCCATTCACGATCATCAGCCAATGAATCGAATCCATCATCAGACGTAAAGAATGATTCCTTGATAGCACCTCCTGATGGCGACTCCAACTCACTTTCTGTGTCTGAAGCAGTACTATCGCTGTCTGAAGAAGTTGCATTCGAAGATCTGTCCATCTCATCAGATGTGTCGCTTCCTGAGCCCAAAGATTTTTTATTTAATTTGGATAAGCGCCTTCTGATTTCTCGATCAGAAGCATAATCTCCAGAATCTAATCCATTCAAGTAAAGGCTGCTGCCGCTGCTTCGGTAAGAATGCTTTCTTTCAGATGCTTTATTTTTCTTATATTTTGTGGAAGCAGAAGAAAAGCCTGGAGGTGAGGTGTCTTTCCAAGATTTCATTATCTCGTCTCTTGCATAAGTCAACCTTGAACCTTTTTCCATGCTTGCAGCTAATTGGATAAATAATGTAACAATGTGATTCATGCCTTTAGATTCACCACGTGTTTTAATTCTGAAAGTAAATGACATATCAAAGTTCAGTGTAAGCCACTTCACATTTTAATCCCAATAATTAAAAGCAGCATTGTAACTTATATATGACTTACTTAATTGCATCCCTACACATGCGACTGATATCCTCTTTGACAGCATTCAAGCCACGGCTCACATAATACCCATTTCTCATTCTTTCTTCAATCTCAGCAACCTGGTGAACAAAGAGGGATGTGGATTATAGATCAACCATTATACGTTGAAATGTATCATATATGATAAACATAGATAAATGAAAAAATAACAAAATAAAGTGTTACCAATACCTTAGGCTCAAAAAACTCAAATGTATTCTCGCTCATGATGTCCCGTAGACCTGCAGCAATATATTCCTCCATCCTCCTATATCCACTTCCAATTTTCTTAATAGACAAACGCCTCAATTGAGCTTCCCTAGATAAAATGGACGAGGACTTTCGAGCATCGAAAATCTTGGATCGTTTATACAAGCTTCGACGGAATAACTGATTTGCAGCATCCCTTTTCTCAGAACTTTCCAAATATTCTTTCAGCCCACTAGATTCATCCACGTGATTAAGAGATGATGAGCTCCTCTCAGTTAAGTGATTAAGGCTCCGGATCTTGAAATGGGGACTCCGATTCCTGACCCAATTAATATTAGGAAACTTCAACACCAAATCTTCAAACTGGGTGCAGCCCCTAATATCTATAGATGACAGAAATGAGAATGACTGAAGAAGTTCCTCAAGCATGCCGCAAGTAATGCCAGTGCAACCACGTAATATCAAGGAAGTAATCTTCTCTTTCTTGTAATCATTCTGCAGATTACAGTAAAAAATCCAGATCACAAAATTCTGGTATTAATAAAGGAAAGAAAGAAACCAAATTAAACAATTGTTCAAAAGCATAATACAAGAATACATTACCATTATTTTAAAGATCACTGGGTCAAAGCAATTAGGGGCAATGGTGGAAAAGTCAATCTGCCTAGAGATATCTTTGTAAAACTTGACCACCGAACGCCAATGCTTGCAAGTCAAGCCAGCATAAAAGAGCGACTTAACATCAGCTCTAAGAAAATGAAACACGCGTGCCAGAATATTGCCATCGAGTAACTCCCAGCTTCCACTCTCGACTTCAGAATCCACATCAACACCTTTTCTGAAGGTAGCATCAGCTCGTAACTCATCAAATTCACAATAAGAAATAACAGAAGTCAGCACATCCCCATCCATCTCATTGTCCTCCTCAGTTCCACCTACCCTAGCTCTTTTGCTTGCTCGCAAGTGATCTGAAACATTGGTCAGTAGAAACTCTTAGAAGATATAATATAAACATAAGATGTACGAAAATTTAGAGAGAAGAATAATACCTGAATAGTAAATGTGTTTCTCAATCTCCTTCTTTGGCTGTCTGGCATTAATCCATGGATCAAGGACTTCATTAATGGCAGCAGCAAACTCCCGACTCTTGTACGACTTCATCACCAATTCATGTAGCCTTCCCCGAGTATAACCAATAAACTGTGGGTGCATATTATGGAAACTATTGAATGTTCTCTGGTTTCCACTCAATATAGCACCACTTGTTTCTGAAAGAGGAGTTGAACAACTTTCAGAGGAAACTGGAACCCAGATTTTATCTTGTTTCCTGAAAACGCTGCTGTGTTTCTGAATGGCACCATGATCCGCCATTCCTTGGAGCTCAGAAAACGATAGAGGGCCTCGTTCATGCCCAGCACCATCAAGAAAGTACCAATCACCCAATTGCAATTTCAACTCATCAAGTCTGTAAAGACGATCCTTCGGTATACTGAATAACGCACTCTTTTTACTAGAATCCTGCGAGTCTTGATCATGAGAACTTTTACAATGACCATCATCAGACGACCGCTTTGTATCACCACTAGTGGAATACGTCCTCGAAGAACGTGAAGAAAGTATTTCCTTCCCTTTAACTTTTGAACGGGATTCAGAGACAAACGAGCCGTGATCCTTCACCACACACGCATTTATCCTAATCACAGGCTGCATCAATCCTTTGACCCCCCTAGGAGGGACAGATTTAATCTGGGATAATCTGCTGGAATCATTCAATTCATCAGGAGAGGTAAACGCCCACTGTGGGAGGTCAAGCCTTCGGTTCTGAGAAGGGTAATGCAAGTCATCCTTTTGCTCCCATCGGGGATCTTCACAGCCAAACTTGGGCAGCACACACAGGGGATATCCATCATTGAGAATAATCTTCCTCTTCCAAGATCTATCTTGAGCAGCTTCATCATTCCTCTTCCAGTCACACCCCTTACATGCCCAGTAGCCAAAGAAAGTTTCACCAGTTTCGCTAAAAGGAAGTGTGTTATCTTTCTCTGCATCGCTTTCAAGATTAAGCTCAGAACCACCAACCCAACCCTCAACATCTCTATCTTCAAAATGCTCATTCGTATCATTTTGGTGTCCAGGAAAACCTGTAAATGCTCCCAAAGTGTAAGTGATGCGTGCATGCAGACAATCTGAACAGAGCAGAGTCGCCTCGAATTGGCACATAAATTCAAATCTTCTTCCTTAAGTTTTGTTTAAATTGAGGGCTAAGGATTTCTTATACATAATAAACGAATCTATTCTATCATTTCAGATATCAAACAACAAATCAATTATATCGGTTTACATGATATCCAATTACTATAAATTCCAAATTCTACTATTCAAATGCAACTTAAAAGAAGTCAAGGAAACAACATTGTAGGATAATCTGACCATATTAATAAATTTATACATGCTGTGATAGTATCAAGCAACAGATGGTGATGCATGCATGAAAAGCTATTAATAACATAATCCAAACAGAACCCAGCATCAAAATGATGCATGTGAATCAACATCTTCATGCCTATCCTTGCTATGAATACAAAAGCACCAGATAGAAAGAAAGCACATAAAATATACACACGTTTGGCAGAAGGAAGGTTCTACAATCTAAATCATGGGTGTATTTCAAAGACCTGAAGTGATCATATAAAATAAATCGTTGGGCCCAAAAAGGGGGGCAAAATAACATCATCAAGTCACCACATCAGGCCTCATGTAAGATGAAAGTGACTGTTGGCATCTAGATATACAATGACAGTAAATGAAATACCTTGAAATTTCTCCCATCTCTCCCAGTCCCCATGCTCCAATGAAATTTGCAGCACTTCTGCAATAAATAGATAGAAGGAAGAAAGTCAGTTAAACGAAAAGCATGAAAAACCTAACCGGCACAAGAATTTTCAAGAGACAGAAAGAACTGAACCCTTGTATAAAATTAGAGGAATGGTAATAAAAAGTCCTTATTTTTCATTTTCTCTGAATTTCTTTTATACAAAATAAAAAAAGTCGCAATCAATCATGCAATTGACTAGATATTGCCAAAAGTGGCAATACATGTCACGTGTCAGTTGATGACACGTCACCCATTGTATTTTAAGAAATGAGGTATTTGATGATTAATTAACTACATAAAAAAACAAATACAAATAAAAAGGCACATACCAGCAAGCATCTCAAACTCCTTTCCAGGAATTAATGTGACGCCATTTAAGATTGCACCAACTCGTGTATCGATGTGTAGATCTTCTCTCTCCATGGAAACACCTGATTTGTCCTCTGAGCATAATACTGGATTTGAAGAAGGGGCCCACACTTCTTCATTACAAGATGCCTCATTCCCTACATCTGCCAATAGATTACCAGGAGCCTCAGGAGGACACACGAGTTGAGTAACTGTATCAGGAACAACAGAAACGAAGTTCGCTGTCACCAATGGCGAAGCAGCTCTCTCAACAGTCACCCACCTGTCACCGTCCACGTGTTTGATCAAATGATCTTGCACAAGATATCCCTCCTCCACAAGTGTTTTCAGATCAGAAAGTTTGGAAGGCCCCCGTTCAACTCCCAAGTGATCCAAGTAAAACCACTTGCCTGAAACTGCATTTGTCATTAGAGGGACGTGTGGTGGAGTGTTGCAGATGTCCATATCTTCCTCCATTGATGCCTGTTCTTCAGTAACTCCATTTTCTTGAGAAAAATCCATGCTTTTAAGTGGAGGACTCTGGGACAGTTCTTCAATGACAGTTTTACCAGTTGAGACATTGTCCACATTCCCTCTATCTGGTGTTTTTTTACCAGAATCTTTCATCAGATTGTGCTTTCCTTTACCACGCTTCTCAGCCACTCCAGCCTTTCGATTCGTCTCACGATGGTCAGCCTTTCGGCCCCTGTTATCGTAGTGTCGATTACGATCATAAGGCGACCTACTTCGATCATACTGATCCCTGTGATCGTGGTTGCGGGCCCTGTCATGTGGGGACCTCTCAGTATGATGAGGGCTATTATGCCTCTCATGAGCTCTAGAGGAATACCTTTCAGAGGGAATATTTCGAAACGAAGAAGCACCACCAGTTTTGGATGTCCTTCCAGGATAATGATCCATTGAGAAACCAGAACGGCTTAAATCATCAGCAAGCTTCCTAGCTTTTGAACCAGGGTAATCATCGTAGTCTACACGATATTTCCTATCACCAGCATCTGAATCATTACCTTGCCGCTTTAATCTGTTACTGAAGTGATAGTCCCTTGCATGGCCCTTACTATTGGTGAAGTCATTCTTGAAAGACCCTTCCTCCCCTGCTGCTATTTTAGAGCTTATCTTCTGAGTTTTTTCACCTTCATATCTGGAAGGAAACCTCCTCAAGTTCTGACTACTCCCTTTTTCGCCGGAATACTTACCTGATGAAGGCGATGACCAATCACGGTCGCCCTTCCACGCCTTCTCCTTACCAGAAGGTGGTGACCACTCACGGTCACCTTTCCATCCTTTTTCTCTAGCAGATGGAGACCAATCTCGCCACCCTCTTTCTTTTGCAGAAGGCGACGTCCATTCACGTTCGTTCTTCCATCCCTTTTCCTTAGAAATGTCATACCTTCGTGGCTTGGAGTAACCATAGTCACCACCACTCTTGTTTGCAAAATCACCTCTGCTGCACCACCTATCAGGAACAAATTCCCCCTTTTCCAAATCCTCTTTGGATGAACTCCAATCATTTTTATCCACACCACCATCTTTTCTCCACTTAGCTGAGAAGAATTCACCCCTCTCAACCTCACTCTTAATTTCATATCTTCTTACCGGTTTTTCAGGAACAAACTCACCATTCTCAATAGGGAGAGTACCCAATTCACCCTCTTCAACTTCGTCTTTATTGTTGTCATTAGAAAAATCGTCACTGTAGTTCCTCTCAGCAAATTCTTTATTTGAACTGGAAAAATTGTTGGAGCCCAACTCGCTTCCCTTGAACTTTTTCGGCTTCATTTTTTTGTTCACTTTTACCACCTTGATGGAAGTCTTTGAAGAATTGAGCTTGGTGTTGCCATTGGTCTTGCTCACGCAAATTGAGAATTTCTCCATAATAAGTTGTGAAGGCACACATGCAACACCGCCATCGCCCATGGAATGCCCCAAAACGGAACTTTTTCTTCCCAAAACGCCCGAAACCAAACCCTAATCCTCTTCTTCTCCCGGGCTATCAATGCTCATACTGCTGTTGCGTCTGGTGTAAAGCCTCCCTAAACCTTCTTCCCCAAAATTCCCACCTGCAACAAAAACCAGAATCAATCCAAAGAAAATGAAATCAACGAACTCAAATCCAAACAGAGGCGCAAGATTACCAACAAAATGCAGAAGGGTTTTTAGACGGACACGAAACAAAATTCGCCGAATTAAACAAAGACCGAAACAAAAACACGAAAACCGCTCAACCACAACAGAATACGGCGAAAACTAACGGCGGAAAAAATTTGTGGGTTCGCGTTAGGGTTTTGAATCTGAAGACTTACGAGTTGAATTGCGAGCGCGGGGTCGGCGTGGGATCGGAGAACGAGTCGAGGCGAGTGAGTGGACTCGGGAAATTGGAGATAATTGAGAGAATTACCGGCGGAGACAGGAGAGATAGCAGATAGCAGACACCGGATCGATTGATGATAGAAAGAATAGCTGAAGACGAATCTCTGTAAATCGTTTTATTACTTTCATTTTATTTCTCTTTTTATTTATTTTTTGTGTTATTTATAGAATTAATAAATCATGTATGTTTGATATTAGAAGTTGAGAGCTTGGGCTTTTGGTCAATTGGTCCAACCCAGGCTTAAAAACATTTTATTGTTTGGGTCTCCGACATTGCGAACTTGATTTTTTTTTTCTTTTCCTTTTTTATAAGGAAATTGCAGTAATTATGATAAGTGGATAATTTTAGGCCTCCTCTAGATTTTGGAATTATATAAAAAGGAAGAGACTTTCACTAGTGCAATTTTAATTCAAAATTGATTGAAATTTGACTCGATCCCAAAAAAATTAAAATATATTGTATAGAGTATTTGTTCATATGAAACAAAAGTATTAGTTCATATGAAGAAAAGTATTAGTGTGTAGGTTGAACAGTATTATTATTTTCTCTATACACAACTAGTATTTTCATTATATGAGTTGATATTTTTCATCAAATGAATTAATATTTTTCGTCTTTATTTCTCTATGATTAGTAAAAAAATATAAAAAACTATTTAGGTGAAATATTTTAGTCAAAATTATTGTAACAACAAATTTCATGGGCTGAATTTATAAACACGAAACTAAATTACAAGTCGAATTTCTTCGGATTAAAATGTACAAAATTGTGGATTACAATCTAATTTATTTATTTTTTTGTCGGTAAAATTTGATAACCAGAGTATAGAAATACCCTCAAAAATACAATGAATACAGCAGAATAAGAAAACTAACAAATATTAACATATTAATACTTCCCTAGACCTATTTGTCGAGTCTGTATAAGAATAATTACAAAGATCAACATTCTTGACTATAAACCAACTCCACACTCTAACTTTGATCTCCTCTATAATTTTTTCAAGGAAGATCTCCTCGCCTTTGAAAATGTGAGCATTTCTTTACACAGAATTTTAGGACATTCTGATTATGAAGCACCATATGGGTATCAAGCCAGTTGTAGCACCTTGACCACACAAGAGAAGTCGACAGCACTCGAAGAAGACGTGGTTGACTGATCAGGGCAATTTCTGCCAAAGACACGAAAGATCATACCCGGACTGGAGAATCTTCCTCTTAAGAAGGTTGTCTTTGGTAGGGAGTCCTCCCACAACTCTCTCCACGCATTTATTGACATTTTTCGGGGAGTATACTTGTTCCTAATCGCTTTAAAATCTTTCATTTTTGTCACATCCAATGACTAAATTTCTTTTCTGCTAGCAGTTTTTCATAAGCAATATTAGTATTGTAAAGCCCGTCCACCGCTGCTCTCCATTTCCATGAGTCGGGGCATCCTTGCTTCCAAGTTATACTTGATAATTAAGACAGATATATCATAAAGTATAGGAGTTTCTCTCTCAAATAGAGGTCTCCTCCAACTCCACACCCACTCCCACCTCTCGCCCACCCACACTCATTTGGACAGAATTGACTCATATTTATTGTTACACAACCGAAACAGTCTCTAATTTAATATCTCGATATTCTTGGAGATTTTGTGGGTGAACGCCTACGAGATTGATGAAGAAGTCTTTGGATCTTCAAGAGTCTGCAAAGAAGGTCTTTAAATATTTAAGAACACCTTCGAGGAGAAACACCAATCGGAAAAGTTCAACACCTTGATCTCGGGTTGAATGTCATTTCTGGATAATTTCCACAAAGAACTCAAGTCTTGAATACTCTTCTTGTCTTGATGTTGGTGTGTGAAAAATGAAAGAGAAGGAACCCCCCCTAGGTGAGAAGATGAAGATCTTACCTTCTTGTGGTGCGATCCAGTTGGTTAGACTAATTTGATTGGCCTGATTTGCCACTCAATCAAATTTGATTTTCATTAATTTCTTTCCGTTGGTGAGATATCTGATTGATCCACCAAATACGTGTATCTGGACACCCGTGAATTTTGATTGTCGCGTAATGTGTATATTAAATATCAATTGTTTAACTATTTACTTTGAGAATTATTTTATTTAAAATCCCAATGAGCAAATAGTAAATTTAATTTGATATTAATGCATATTTATACATGTGTTTCCATTTAATTGAGTACAATTTTAATTTTCTTACAATTACATCAATTGCACAATACAACCGGTGGACTGAAAGTGTTACTTATGTGAAAAATATATGTCATATTTAATTTTAGATATTTTTTTACATGAAAGCTGTTAAGATGATGTTTGTTTTGGATTTCAAAATTAGGAGTTGGGTTTTGAAATTTAAATGTGGTTTTAGTTCGAAAATTCGAAAATTGATTTTAAAAAATCATCACTGACATTCCTATAAAAGCTTACAAATAATTTTATAAATTTTGGTTAATTTTTAAAATATATTTTATAAATTTGTAGAATAAAAAATGGTTGTGTACCATAAATATTTCTAGAAAGATTTAGGTTCTTCCTGTTATTTATTTGTGAGCTTCAAAAAATAATGGGGAGAATCTGTTAAGAATTTTAATCTGAATTTAAGTACATACTCATTAGTTTTTATATTCTTCATGTTTTTATCCCCTGGGATTCTTTAGATCCAATTGGATAGTATCGATAAATATGTTTCACGTGTCATATATGAATTTCAATATTAACATAAATGTTAACATGTGTGGATTTCACCGCACTTGCTAAGTTGCTGATCGAATTAATGTAAATCATTTGGTAGGGAAAAGTATGTATGTGTATCTCATTCGTGCGTAAGGTACATATCTAATCTAAAAATATGTCATGCGTTGAACTTGTAATGGGAGGGACTCAGTCATTCGTGAATAAGATATATATTTAATTTATCTGGGAGTGTCATCTCCTAAGTGAGAGGTGTATATTTTCTTGTAATGCGAAATTATCAGATGGCAGTTGCAACCAAAGCATATATAAATAATGAATTATCAGTACAGGTAAAGGATTCGAAAATTTTGCACACTGATATTTTTATTAGTCTGAAAAGAGAATTTGGGACGCTTATTTGTAGGATTCTAGCTACATCTAAAGGAAGTAACAAACTCTCTCAAGTCTCCACATCCCAACTTCTACACCCTATGATAAGGAGCTTCGACACCCGCAAGTCATGAAACTCGTGAATAGAAGGGGGGCGAATCCAGAAATCGACGTTTTCAAGTGCTCATGACTTTTTCCAGACACTCGACCGGTGGCCATCCCCCATTTTCCATCATGTACCACGGCAGACAAGATCTTGAGAAACCGAGAAACTCTTCAACATGAAATTAGATTTTCAACCGAGTGAGGGCAGAAAGAAAACAACCTCTCTAAAAATATTTAGCCTTGAGAACGTGACTCAATGTTAGGGGTGAACATTCGGTTATTCGGTTACCGAACCAAACCGAAATAGCAAAATCGGAATAACTAAAATATTTACCATAACAAATCGAAACCGAACCATTTTACGTTATAACCGAACCAAAAAATTCGGTTCGATTTCGGTAAAAACCGAAATAACCAAAATAATTTGACATTATGAAATTAAATCAATTTTAGAGGCACATTTTCTTTTCTTTTTTTTACGGTAAAAATTCAAAAATTAAATAACACAACACAAAATCCAATGATACTACACTACTACATAAATTATAATCAACATATAATGTATATAGAGTGTAATATTTAGTTTAGAAAATGAATAAATGAACTAAAATTATGATTATGTATATATAATTTATTATTTCGGTTTCGTTTTCGATTTTTCAGTAATTTTACCTTAAAATCGAAATCAAAACCGAAAAAAAAATTAAAATTAAAAACCGAACCAAATACCTTAACCGAACCAAAATTATATTTCGAATTCAATTTGACTCGATTTTTTTATTTTTGTCGAATAATGCTCACCCCTACTCATTTTTAGCATCAGTTTGGTCCAACCAACCTTCCTAAGCATGATAAGATTGAAAATGTGAAGGCCATGAAAAACCAATTCAACCCACATATTTCTTTTCACACAAGATCTTACACTTTGTTCATTTAACCCTAGAAAAAGTATTAGATCAAGATTCCCACCAATATGAATTAAGCATCTTCCGAAACTCATTCATGATTGATGGGGGTACACAAGAATGCAATAAGCAGTTATAGCTTGTCCTACAAACTTTATCAGAACCTATACACCCACCTTCAAATTCTTTATATCCCTTCATCCATGCAAACAAGACCACAATCTCTCTCAAATGAACACATATATTTTTATCTTCTTACAACTCACTAAAGAAGGTAAGCCCAAATAATTTCCGGCTTTGTGTGTGTATATATATGTATAATCAAATAATTAACAGAAAATTATCAAATAATTAATTTTTATTTCTCTTAATTAATGTGTATGCAGAGTACAGCTATGTTATTTCTGGCTTGGATCTTGGGCGTGCTATATGTACTTATGGGCTTAAGTTGATCATTGTCATGGTGGCCTTATGGGCGTAAATTAGTTAAACAAAAACATAAGTCCAATATATGCTCAAGTAGAGTGTGGGTAACGCCCTATATATACTGAAGATTGGTGTTTTTTTTTCTAATTTATGCATAAATTGAACTAGTTGTAGGTTGTAAACTACGCCAGCAAAAGCCTAATTTATCAGGAATTTAGATGGGACCCAAAAAGAAAAGAGTGGTTGAATCCAGATGCACCGTGCACTCATAATATAGTTTAGAAACACGCAACTTGTTATACTGAAATATGTAACTTATTTTCGTGCAACTATTAATATAAAAAAAATAATTATACTTTGCAGTATAAACAAGTTGCATCTTTTAATATAACAAGTTGTACGGTTTTAAAATACACTATGAGTGCACGGTGCATCTAGATGCGTACAAGTACAAGACTTAGTGAAAATAAAAATATTGTAATGAATTAAATTATTATTTTTTTTTTAAAGTGTATACGTATGGAGCAAAAATCTTAAAATTAAGGCAAGTGCATGGCAAAAGAAAATGAGATTGTGAGGGGCAAAATATGTTTTTTTTTTCAATTTTTTGTTTACTCATTCAGCCGACCTTATTATTATATAGTTAGTAGCTATTGAAATACATGGAACTAAATCAACCCAATACTGTTGGACTTGCACAAAGCTAAGCGAGTCAAATGGCTCAAATCCTTCAAATAGTTGGTATATTAATTAATCCATCCCTAATTTGATTATAATAATACTCACATCAACTACAAAAGAGTATATATTAATATATACATCCACTTTACGATATGATTAATCATGAGGGCTCCGGTATGTTGGCTAGGTAAATTAAGAGTATGTTTGTAAACTCTAGTGGAGGGCAGAAACACTTATTTTTTTAAAAATGTCATCTCATAGTTTTAATTTTTGAAAAATGTTTTTAAACTAAAGTAGAGTTTGCAAATACTCCTGATTCGAGTATTACTACAAGCTAGAACAAGAAAAGTAGAAAACCATAAACTAGCTACAACTCCTGCTGCATCACGTCAAAACAAAAACGGCGTCGGAGAGAGTGCCGGTAGGGTAATCTTAGTGTACGATTTCCTGAAAAAAAAATTAATTCACCATTAATTTCAGTTATAATAATTTAATTTTAAGGACCCAATCTTAAAATCTATAAAAAAAAATGTGGTTACTGGAGTAACACTTGTGTCCACCAATTACACAGGATACAATTTGTGCAATTGGATTCAATTTTAATTTGAATGAATAATCTACCCCTTAGCTAAACACTAAACTATGAACTTTAAATTATGACATATTCGGATAAGGTGAACCATGAACCATTCGGGCCGGGTTCGGATCGAGTCGGATAAAATAATAAAAATGAATTGAAAGTTGGAGACAAATAATTTTATACACGTACCAATTGTCCTTCGCGTGACAGTACGGCGTAGTTTGCGGACGAGCCCTCGCCGTTGATCTGGTTCCGGCTTTTACCGGCCTTTTCTTGACCGGTATCCGTCGGGAGTCAACGCACGGCGTCGAACATTCCTCGGAGATAGTCCGAAGCATCGGCTTCCAATGCGTTGTCTTGCCGGAAAACTCCTCTTCCCTTTCTTCCACCACCGGCGGACTCGCCGCGGCGCCGCCCCAACACCATGTAATTGCAGAGAAACGCTCGATTAATTGCTTCTAAATATCACGAAAATGTGTGTGTACTCATATATACTCATATTATTAATTATTGTAATGTGATGTATATATATTTATTTACGAAAGAGGTTGGCCTAATCTTTAGGTTGTCAAAGTGGTATTTTATGGCGGTTATTTCTGATGGCCCAAATTGGATAGCCACCACATCACCAATTTTACTATATTTATTTTTGAGTTCAATGGATCGGACCCAATTAACAACGCATAAGTCTAAGATTTAATTAAATAAGTATGTTTTATTTTGTTGGGCAAGGTAACTAGTCATAAATATATATTGTTAATTTTAAAACATTGAAAACATAGTTAATACCTATATAATAAACTTGAATTCTTTTTTTTTTTGAGGACTCAAAAAACACCGGGATTACAAGGTCTGGTGTTTCTGAGCAAGAGACATGATATGTCGAGGAATGTCGTCTCCAACCCAAGCTTGAGGGAGGAGAGATTTAGCGGTCATTTTTGTCAGATTGTGAGCTTCGGTAATCTGGTGGCGAGGGCAATAGGTAACTCCTTCCACTGAGGAGTTTTGTATAAGTGTACGCGTCCTCATGATGAGACTTTCTTCATATACCTTGAATGGACAATTTGTAGATATGGCGTTGATAGCCTCCTTGAAATCTGACAGGATTGTAATAGGTTCTCTTGACTGAGTATTCCAAAAAGACAGGCCGTCGAGGATTGTCGTAATATCAGCTGCCAGAATCGAGCCTAGAGGATTAACTTTATGAAAACCAGCGGCCCGTGGTTTGCCGTCCTTATCGGTAATGTAGAATCCTATCGCAAAGTATCTAGCTGATTCCTTGTAAGTTGTGTCCACCTTCAGAGTATAACCTCTCCGCAAGGACCCGGCTGGGTTTGAAGATCCTTCCGATTGAGGGTGCAGGTTTCCCGGGTTGAGTTTATTCATATCACAGCGGAACCGGTCCAGGAAGGCCTCAGTCCAGTTGGCTCGAATCTTATTTTCCTGACGGGGGCCGCCGTCAGAGTGTACCAAATTGCATCTTTCTTTCTTTCCATATACCCCAAATCTTGGTTGCAACTCGTTCCAGGGGGTCGTTATCCAGTGTGTGAATCAGATGCAAAGCCAAGCTTTCGGTCGAAACTCCCTTTGTTGTTTTGATTAGGGGCCACCAGTCAGTATTCCTCCAAGCCTCCTTAATTACCTGACAGAAGAATAATACATGATTAGTATCGGCATATGAATGGTAGCATAGAGCACACCTGGGATTGCCCGGGACATGGTGAGCGTTCAGATTAGCTTCTGCTACGATAGCGTCCTGTGTTGTTTTCCACAAAAAAGCTTTAACTTTTGGCGGGAGGTTAAGGGTCCATATCTTGGACCAACATCCGGGGTCCCATTGTCGTCCCAAAGTCTCGGACGGTAGGGGGGGCGGGAAGAGAGAGTTCTTCTAATAGGCCGATTTAATCGTGTAGATGCCCTTTTTTAGAACCGGAGTCCGAATGACCATGGTGATCAATCGATTTTTTTTTATAGCCTCCACTTCATGGCTAAGGAAAAGACTGTTGAGTTTTTCAAGGTTCCACTCTTTAGAATTCGTGATTAGTTCATGTGCACCCACATTATTGTCATATGTGTTGCAGGAAATGATTCTCCCCGAAGGAAGGATCTGGATCCATCTATCCTTCCTAACTTGCACCTTTGTGCCATCGTGGATTTTCCAGAAGAGGCACTCGGCAATGGTTGGTTTGATCCACATTATTGAACGCCAGACATAGGATGGATTCGACCCTAGATTGGCTTCCATAATGTCAGTATGCTTGAAGTATCTTGCCTTTAGGACCTTTGCAACCAGAGAGTCCGGAAACAGGATAATTCTCCATATTTGTTTTGCCAGGAGTGCTTTGTTAAAGGTGACCAGATCTCTGAAGCCCATGCCACCATCAGTCTTTGGTTTGGTAAGAGTTTTCCAATCTTTCCAGTGAAGCCTCTTATTATCTGGACTCCCTCCCCACCAAAATCTCGCACACATTGCCTCAATTTCTCCACATAAGGAAGTTGGTATTCTAAAGCAAGACATGGCATAAGTCGGGATGGCTTGGATGACCGATTTAAGAAGAGTCTCTCGTCCTCCATCCGTAAAGAATTTATTTCTCCAGCACCCCAGTTTCTTGGCAACCCCATCTCTGAGATACCCAAACCGCAGTCGTTCGCTACGAATTGAGAAGGTAGGAAGGCCGAGATAGAGATCATGTCCCTGGCAAATATGAATGTGCAGAGTGGCTTTGACAAAATCGATGTTCGTTTGGGGTGAATATTTACTGAAGGTGATAGCCGACTTATCAAAGTTGATTAATTGACATGAGGCTTTCTCATAGTCCTTGAGACATTTTCTAACTGGAAGAACCTCTTCCTTATCAGTTTTGAGAAGATGAGGCTATCGTCTGCGAAGAATAGGTGGGTAATAATATGGCTTCCCCTGGCGACCCGAATTCCAGAGATTTTCCCCTCTGCTGCATGAGCATTGAAGGCCGATGAAAGGCCTTGTGCGACCAAAATGAAGAGGAAGGGTGAAAGCGGGTCTCCCTGACGTAGCCTCCTCGAAGGTGAGATTCGTCCGGAAACAATGTTGTTGACTTTGAATGTGTAGGTGGGGGTAGTAACACATTTCATAATCATCTTAATCCATGTGGAGTCGAACCCCATTCGGATCATAACTTTTTCCAGATAGTTCCATTCGACTCGATCATAAGCCTTGCTAATATCAAGTTTCAGAGATGCATATGTTGGGGAATAGGTTGCACAGATCTATTCGGGATGAATATTTAAATACAAATTTAATTCTTTAATTATTACTAGCATGAATTAATCCTATATTAATTCAAATAATAATTGCAACAACATATCATGCATATAATAAGCCACGTAAAACCTAAGCATGCGGAATCTACAGGTTTACGTGAACGTACCTCTCGGGATGGCAGTGAATTCGGTTGGACGGACTAACCAAAAGGACTTCCCAAGTATTCCCTTAGCCCTTGCTCAACTATCCGGTGGAAGGACACTTGTCGAACAATTAACAAAAGGAAAAAATAAACTTTGTTGCACCACTTATGTGGATTTGCTAATTTTTCCAGCGCATGGAATTGTACTTGGGAATGAAAGAATCATTCCCTATTTATAGGTAAGAGGTGGTCGAAATTTTTGATGAAAAATCAATGTGGGAAAAGACTTTTCTTGATCACCAAGAAATCTTGAATATGTCTCATATATTCTTTTTCCCATAATTAAAATATTCCACAAAAATCCCACCTCTTCAAATTATGAAATTTTCGAAAATTGAGTCTTGCAAGATTCCAAGATTTGGATCTTCTTGAATTTATGAGATATTCTTGTATTTCAAGAAATACATATCTTCCATAATATCTTTTCAAGAAAATCAAGAAAATCTTTCTTGCCCTCTATTTTCAAAAATTTCGAAATATCCTTATGAATAACCAAGTGGGAGATTTCTTGAATTTAATGAGATAATCTTGTATTCCAAGAATACATATCTTCATTCCATAACAAAATTCAAAGAAAATCTTTCTCCCTCTTTTATTCATAAATTTCGAAAATATCATAGGAAAAATAAGCAACATTATTTATTTTATTTTAATCACCTTTTCAGTTATTGGACTATATGTTGGGCTACTCAGGGGGCCTTTAGGAGAATTAAGATTGGACCTTCTAATGGACCTTGAATATCTAATATTGAGCCACAATATAATTCAAGCCCATAAATATTAATTAATCCCACTACATAATTAATATTGCACTATCCATCTTAACCCATATTACAGTCAATATGGCTCCCGATCATTATTTCACGTGTTTAAGATTATCTAGCCCATTAATTAATTCAAGCCACTGAAATAGCTTTCTAATTAATTAATATCTTTTATCCTTGGTCAAGGAACGGTTCAACATTATTATCCATACCGGAAACTAATTCCACTTGCAAGATTTGGTATGATAAAGCTTATGAACCTCCCAAGGGCAAATTGAACAAAGCGTGCTTTTAATTACACGATTCTTCGTATTAAATCTTAACAATCACATGTGACCAATAATATTGCCCAAGATAAAAAGTATTGAATCTCATTGATTAAGCTACCCATGATAAGTCAAAGCAATAGTTACCAATCCCACGTGATCCTATTTAAGGACGACGAAGGTTAAGAAATAACGAACCACCGAGGTCTAATTCTTTTGTTTAGTTCTGAAGAATTTATCCTCCTGTGGGTCCTATTCAATGCATCGGTCATGCACTAGTGTAATCTCTTGGTCAAGACAAGCCAACCCGAGGCCTTACACTTCAACCTTTCACAATGGGTTGTTCATTTCCATCTAGGTCGTGAATAACGTGCTTTTAGTTACAAGCGGACCGTTAATTTAATCTTCGTGATCCGGTATCACTAAATTAACTACAATGTAACACGTCACTTATTTTATCGAATAAGCTTATGCAAGAAATATATGTAACATTCAATGATATTTAAAGCATCAGTGATAAACAATTTATTTCAGTAAATAAGTCTGAAAATTCAGTTTCGATTATACAAAGTAAAAAATATACTTTTCAGTATAATCCCAACAACGTAGCCCTGCTTGTTTTTGTTATTTCTAAGCCAGTGCATACACTCATAACCGAGGATAATGTTATCCGAGATCAGACGACCCAGAATAAAGGCACTTTGAGAAGGGTCAATTAGTGCTCCAAGGACAGTTCGAAAACGATTCGTGATGGCTCTAGCCACAATCTTGTAGGAGACATTGCACAGGCTAATGGGGCGGAAGTCTTTTAGGGATTTTGGTTCCTTGATTTTTAGGATAAGAGTGATATTAGTGGGATTTTGGTTTTTTAGACCTTGAGACCCATTCAGGATTTGGAGGCAGTCTTTCGTAATATCCGAGCCTATCTCTGCCCAGGAATTTTGGAAGAAAAAAGCTGTAAATCCATCCGGCCATGGGGCCTTGGATGGATTCAAGTCGAATGGGGTCTTTCTAACTTCTTCCCGGAGAAGGGTTTTGTTAGGATTATATTCATCTCATCAGTAACTGAAGGATGAATATACTTGGTAATCTTCTCAATGTCCTCCCTCGAGGGGTTCTAGGAACAGAATAAATTGCTATAATAAGTCTCCACTGTTCTTTCAATATCCTTTTGTTCCGTTTGTGGAACCCCCCTTTCATCTAAGATTGATGCAATACGATTGATCATTTTTCGTCCCGACGCCGTTTTATGAAAAAATGAGGTATTTCTATCCCCCGAGTTAAGCCAGTTTACTCTGGAATGTTGTCCAATGAGTTTCCTCTTGGTGCATAAGTTTCTCCAATCTACATTCGATGGACTTGATTTTTCCGAAATCGAAGTCCCGATCCTCCTCATTAAATAACTCATTGAGATGGGCTTGGGTGTTTTTGATCTATTTACCCAGATTTTCTACCGAAACCTTCGCCCATTGTTTGAGGTTCTCGGCCATCTTAGTGAGTCTATCACTTAAGTTAGCCGAGCTAGCTGAGTTCCTCCATCCATTTGACAATATGTCCTTGTAGCCCTCCTCCAGGAGCCATTTATGCTCGAATTTAAAAGAGTTCAACCGGGGGTAAGAATGACGAGTGCGGTTTAATTTCAGAAGAATAGGGCGATGGTCCGACCCGTAGAAGTTAAGGTTCACGGAGGTGGCCTTCGGAAAGGTGGACAACCATGAGTTGTTCGCCACGAAGCGATCCAGCCGGGCCGAGATGTTATAAATTCCCGATCTCATGTTGTTCCAGGTGAAAACCGGACCCGATGCTTCAAGATCATGAAGATTGACGTCCTGGAGTCCAACTTGAAAGGTATTCATCAGGTTATAGGAACGTGTATTGTCCCCTTGTTTTTCGCGATCCATCCGTATTTCATTGAAATCCCCCCAAACAATCCAGTTGTCTGAAACATTGGTATGAGTTTTAGAAATTTTTTATAAAAGTTCCCAAGACGAGTAATAGAGATTAGGGTTAAGGTTTCCGTAAAAGCCGGTAAAATACCACTGTTTGTTATTATAAGCAACGAGACAATCAATATGACCTTGCGAATAGGACAAGACAGAAACATTAACATTTTCATTCCACAAAAGGACCAGGCCGCCACTCTTGCCTAGCGATTCAACACAAAAGCATCCATAGAAATTCAACTTAAAACGTAAATTGAAAGCAACAGATTTAGAAAGCATGGATTCAGAAATAAACAACATATCGGGGGAATGGTCAGAAGTGAGACTCTGGAGGTCTTGAATGCACGTTGTCCCCCGAGGCCGCGAGCATTCCAACAGATGCAACTCATGGCTGATGGCGGGGTTGAGCCAAGTCAACCTCCGCCGAGATGTCGCTGTTTGGTTGCTTTTGGATGTGGGCCGGTGCGTCGGCCCGCTTCTGCTTCTTGGGTTGGGCCTGCATGGTCTCTTGCTTGCCCCCTCTCTTGGAGCCCACTTTTGGTCCGGAAACAGACCTCATTGTTCCCTCTGCCTCGGTCTTTACCTTCATCTTGCCCTTTGTCTTTCTCGTTTTTTTGCTCAAGTCGACTGTTGTGTCCTGGAGGGCCCCGAAGGTAAATGCTTCACCAGTGTACCCTGCAAACATAGCTAGTAATTCGTTAGTGGGTAACAGTTCGGCTTCCGCCGCATATAGGGATAGGGATTGATTTGGGTTATCCGGACGATGCTTGGCGGAGTTAGGGGAGGTGAGGAAAAGTGTTGGAGTTGGGAAGAGGTTGGGGGTAAGGCTGATATGCTCCTGGGGAGAGGCCAAGTCTGTGGCATTGAGAATGGACCATCGTTGGCATGACGGCGTAGAGTCTTTCTTCTCAGCAGGGTGGATATCCATGGCGGTTGGGCTAAATAGCTGTTTGTGTTTGGGGATAAGACTCTTCCAATCGGGTGTTGGGGTTATACTGAAAAGTATGCTCTTACTTTGTATAACCAAAACTGATGTTTCTTATTTATTTACTTAAATAAATATTTAATCACTGTTGCATTAAATATGAATGAATGTTATATATGTTTATTGCAAACCTGTTCGATAAGATAAAGACGTGACACGTTGTAGTTAATTTGGTGATACCCGATCATCAAGATCAAATTAATGACCCTCGTAATTAAGTACAAATTCACAACCCAGATGGAAATGAACGAACCATCATGAACGGTTGAAGTGTGAGACCCAGATTGGCCCCGCCTTGACCAAGGGATCACATTAAGCGCATTTAGGGTGCGGTTGAATGAGGACCTACAGGAGGATAAATTCTTCGATCTTCAATATACAAGAATTAGACCTCGATGAGTCGTTGTTTTTCTAATCTCCGCCCCTTAAATAGGATCGTGTGAAATTAATAACTATTGCTTTGACTTATGATGGGAAGAGAGTCAATGCGATTCGATACCTTTATATCTTGGGCAATATTATTAATTACATGACGATTCTTTTACATTTAATACGGAGAATCGCGTGCAAGTATCGTCTTGCTTGATTTGTCCCTTGGTGGGCTCATATCCTTTATCATGTCAAATCTTGCAAGTGAAAAATTTATTTCCCGCATGGATAATAACGCTGAAATGCTCTTTACTCCAAGGACAAAGATATTAATTAATATAAAGCTTGTTCAGTGGCTTAATTAATTAATGGACTAAGATAATCTTAAACGCGGGAAATAATGACCGGGAGCCATGTTATATGTGAAATCGTAATATGGGTTAAGATGGATAGTTCAATATTAATTTTATAGTGGAGTAAATTAATATTAATGGACTTGAATAATATTTGGCCCAAAATATTAAAGTTTCATAGTCCATTGGAGGTCCAATCTTAATTCTCCTAAAGGCCCCCCAAATAGCCCAAAATAAAGTTCAATTAATGAGAGAGAGAGAAAAATATTCTTGCTATATTTCCAGTTGAAATTTCGAAATTTTTGTCTATTAAAGGAAGAAAAGATTGTCTTGATTTTCTTGTAGATATTTTATGGAAAGAGATAATTATTGTAGGAATACATAATTATCTCATAAATTCAATAAGTCAAATCTTGACTCCTTTTAAGTGTATTTTTTGAAAATTAGGTAGAAGAGGGGAAAGAGATTTTTATGGAAAATTTAATTAAGGAGAAAAGAATATAGGAGATATATTCAGGATTTCTTGGAGATCAAGAAAAGATTTTATCCCTTAATTTTCTACCCTAATTTTCGTCCCCCCCTCCTCCCTATATATAGGGGATGATCTCTTCATTCCCAGGTGCAATTCCATGTGTTGGAAATATTAGAAATCCACAAAGGTGGTAGCAAAATATTTTATTTTCTCTCCATTAAAATCGTTCGTTGAAATCTTCCCACCGGATAACGCACGTGGACTTTGGGGATATATTTGGGAAGGTTCTTGGGTTGATTCATCCATTCGATTCATCCTTTTGATTCTTCAAGAGGTTAGTAATTCTGTAACTCCTAGTTCCGCATGTTTAGGATTTACGTGAATTATGTGTACGCATGTTGTTTATTATTATGTTGAATTAATTTAGGATTAATTCATGCTAGTAATTAACTGTTTAATTTAAATATGTATTTAAATAATCACCTCGAATAGATCCGGGCACCCATACTTTCCCAACATCGGGGGCGGACGAGTTGTGGTTGGGATTTGTAGATTTCCTTCCGGTTGAGACCGAAGCTTGTTGGTCATGGAAATGGACTGGCGAGGGCGTGATTGGTTTCGCCTTCGTGGCTGACCATTCGGGGTTGGAGGTCGGCGTGATGGCTTGCACCGCATTTCGGGGGGTATTCGGGGAATGACTGGCATGGAGGGCAGGTCTTCTGGCGTTGAGCCGTTCGAATTCAGCTATGATGGACTCGAGAGAGACAAAGCTTTGGTCGTTCGCTCTGATCCAAGAACCAAAATGTTTGTTTCCATCCGATTTGACGAACTCACAATCCTTATCCTGATGATTAAGGCGCCCACAGAAATAGCAGAAATTGGAGAGCTTTTCATACCGAAATATGACCCTGCATTTGGACTCCTCAATATGGATAGTTGCCCACCTGTGGAGAGGCTTCCGAACGTCAACCATGGTGCGGACACGCACACATTCGCCCAACGCCACTCCATCGTAATCGCTTTTGACGTCGAGTATTTCACCCAGAAGACTGGTAAGGTCTCCAGCTGCTCCTCTTGTCATGGCCCTAATCTGGAGGCCATGCACTTGAATCCAAAACGGGGCTTCGGTAAGGGCAATATACGACGGGCGTTCGTCCCCCTTCATCATCGAGGGAAGGAGAAGCGCCCCCTAAAGTTCCAAGGTTGCCGATTGAATACCTTATTGCACTCACTCCTATCCGCGAATTCGAAGATATACAGCCCGGCTCCCAAAGGCTTGATATCCAGCGGGAGCTTAAGGTCCCATATCTTCGAGAGACTCTCCTGGAGATCATGGATACCGACGAACTTCCTCATGGCAAGTTTTCCGACCAGAGCATTGACCTGGGTGGCGAGATTTTCAGGCTTGATGGTGATGGGGATTCTTTCCTCGTCAAAGATGGTTAGTTTGTCCCACAGTGCGCAGATATCGTTATCCATTGTGGTGGAACCGGTGAAAACGAAGAAGGCGTAGCGCAAAATATAGACGAGCGGGAAAAGGAATTTTGGGGAGATAAACCACGCTTGCGAGGAATTAATACGAATGCAGAGAATGTTTTTTGCCTTAAGGTGTGAATGATCGGTGGGCGATACATTGTATAAATAGCCATTAATGGCCTTACTCGGGGAGAGGAAACGATTCACGGTGGGCGGCGCTACATCTCGGACTCGCCGCATGGTGATTGCACGCTGGGCGGCGTAGAAGATCTCAAGCAATCCAAGTAATGATGTCGAAACAAAAATTGAATTTGCTGAGCGGGAGGATATATCGCTATTGGCCGATATAGGGGGGAAGAAAAAGTCTATCCCATTTCGGGAGGTTACGAAGGGAGAGAGAGTCATGGGTTTAGTGAGAGAATTTTCGAAACAAGAAAACATTTTTTAGATGCCAACTGTTATTATTAGCCAAAACACATTTTGTTCCACTAGCCTTCAACTTTAGGAACTCTAGTTGCAATTAATTATAATAAACTTGAATTCACCACAGGTTCATGTTAACATTTTTATTAAGTATCATTATTATATGCATGTGTAATTTTAAAATATCAAGATTTAATTAAACAGGTTCATAATAAACAAAAAGAGTGCACTCGAATTCACATAATGTTATTATATATATGCATGTGTAAATTTTTTTAATCTAAAATATCAAGTTGTCATAAGAACGACACAATTCATGTTTCTTTTTTAAAAGTAACATATGAAAAAACAAATTAATTAAGTTTCATTATCTATTTTGTATTTTGAAATCTTATATAAAAAATTAAAAAAATTCACAGCATGTATAAAGATGACTCTTTGTGAAATAAAATAATTTCAATTCTCTCATCTGTAGTATAATAAATTGTCCCTTCACCTTTTCTTTGATATTTATTTTCCAATTATTTTATAATTATTTCCAAATTTTAACTAAAAAATGTTAAGGGTATGTTTGTTTCGGAATTATGGTGGACGTAGAAAATCTCGAACTTTCAAGTTCTAAGATTTAAAAATCTTAATGAATAGTTAAAATATATGTTTGAAATTTTATAGAGTAAGATGGTGGAAAAGTTGATTAATGTGGTATTATTTATATTATTTCGAGTCTATTGGGAGAATAAAAAAATAGATGGCGTGAATGTATTGAAAGAATAATATGTAAAATGGTAATAAGTGATAAAATGGAGTATAATTAATAAGATTTCAATTTTTTTAATTGTTTCAAAATAAATGAAGTTTAAGATTTCAAAGTTAAAACTTCAAAGTCCGATCGAAATAGTTGCGAAACGATCATACCTTAAGGGCTTGTTTGTTTACAATTTTGAAAGTGGCTTTCAGAATTTCAAATCCCAAATCCCCGTTTGTATATCAGGATTTCGGTATATAATTTTAAATCCTCCAAAATTCTATTCTATAATACCTATAAAACACGTATTTTACTTTTTTCACACACAATTTCCAATACATTATCAATCATCTATGACACACGTTCCAATTGTTATTATATATCCAACTCAATATTCTCTCTCCTTCTTTTTTATTTTATTATCATTATATAATATAATATACAAACACATCAATCATTAAACAATCATCCAATCATTTATACATTACTTTTTACAATATAATATTATTTCTATCATCTATTTTTTCAAAATCCTATTTTATCATATCCTATAAAATCCACACTTCCAAACATATACAAAATACAAATACACTTTTTACTTTATACCAAATTCTTCCAAATCCCTTCTACAGGATTTCAAATCCCCTCAAAATTGTAAACAAACAGGGCGTAAGTGTTAAATGTGTTAGGATTAAAGCAACAATTATGGAGAAAATAATAGAAAACGTGAATTAAGGAACACACAATTTGGTTACCCAGTTCGTCAGGAATGACTACGTCTGGGGGCACTACCAAGCCAGGAGATCTACTAAATTTTCGAGTGATATGGTGATACAATTACAATGAGTCAAAAGTGTTTAAATATGAGACATGGGCCAAAACCCTAAAGTCTGCCCGCAGGCCTCCGATCCCGCTCGACCACGGGCCTTGGTCGAGCGGATCTGCTCGAGCACACCATCTGGTCGAGCGCCCTCTGGGCGCTGGAAAGGGGGGGCGCTCAACCGTGCATATCTGCTCGACCAAAGAGCTTGGTCGAGCGCCTCCTCTGCGCTGCATCCAGTCTCCACAACCCAACAATCTCCCACCTGGAGACTGACTCCAACTGTAACTTGTCTCCTCCGTTTCAACTGTCTCTTTCTCACTGGTAGTAGTGCCAGGCCTTCATCTCAGTTTCCAAGGCCAGTTGAAGTCATGCATAACTTCAACTTCTCTAAGGTCACAACCTTAGTCAACATGTCAGCAGGATTCTCACTTCCTCGGATCTTCATCAGCTGTAAGATCTTGTTCTCGATGAGGTAACGTATGTAATGATACCTTAACTCAATATGCTTCATCCTCGAGTGAAAGACCGGATTCTTTGCCAAGTGAATAACATTCTGACTGTCACTATACAAAATACTATCCTTTTGCTCCTTCCCCAACTCACACGAAAGATTCTGCAACCAAACCATCTCCTTGCTAGCCTCAGTGGCTGCAACGTACTCTGCTTTTGCAGTGGACTGAGCTACGATCTTTTGCAACTTAGAAGCCCAAGAGATTGTTGTTCCACCAAAAGTAAACGCATACCCAGTTGTACTCCTCCTTTTGTCGAGATCACTTGATGCCAAGTCTGCATCAATGTATCCTGTCAACTCAACGTTTTTGCCCTCAAAGCACAAAGCTTGATCAATAGTATCTCTCAAGTATTTTAGGATCCAATTCACCGCTCCCAATGATGCTTGCCCGGATTACCCATAAACCGGCTAACCACTCCCACTGCATGTGCAATATCAGGTCTTGTACACACCATAGCATACATCAAACTACCAATTGCCGAAGCATACGGGGTGTTTTGCATGTAGGCTCGCTTCTCATCGCTGCTAGGTGAGTCCTTGTTGGATAGCTTGAACTGACTTCCCAACGGGACACAAACTGGCTTTGCATCCTCCATACTAAATCTCTTCAAGAGCTTCTTTATGTATTCAGCCTGATAAAGATACAACTTTCCTGCCACCCTATCACGATCGATTCGCATACCTAAGATTTACTTGGCCTCTCCAAGGTCCTTCATAGCAAACCTATCAGACAACTTCTTCTTCAACTTGTTCACTTTCCGAGCACTTGAGCCTGTTAACCATCATCATACCTCTTGAAGTAACAGCTAGGGATGTAAGTGAGCCGAGACAGCTCGTGAGCTACTCGTGCTCGACTCGTAAAAAGATCAAAATTGACTCGACAGTAATCGAGTCGAGTCGAGTTCGAGCTACTCGAGTAGTTATCGAGTTCGAGTTCGAGCTCATAAATACTCGGGAGGCTCGCGAGCCTAATCGAGCTTGCATAGTAATTACTATTATGACATTAATTTTATTAAACGTATATATATTTATATTTTATTAATATATTTTATATTTAATTTTATAAAATTATATAGGTAATCGAGCTCGAGCTCGAGCCGAGTTCGAGTATATCAAATTTTTGTCATTAATTTTACTGAATATATATATATATATATATATATATATTTATATTTTAATAATATATTTTATATTTAATTTTATAAAATTATATAGGTAATCGAGTCGAGCTTTGTTTTAGTTCGAGTATATCGAGTTTCTTCTTGAGTCGAGCTCGAGCTTAAAAAATTAGGCTTGACCGAGTTCGAGTCGAGTTTCGAGCTTTGAGTATATTAATCTAGTCGAGTTCGAGTTCAGCACTACTCGACTCAACTCGGCTCATTTACACCCCTAGTAACAGCAATGGTCAGATTCACACCTATTGATCCCGATTTCGTGCATGAACCCATCAAACTTCTTGTACCACTGTAATGGATCTTGTTTCAACCCATACAAGCTCTTCTTCAATTTGCAAACAAGCTCACTATTCCCCTTTGACAAGTACCCTTCCGGTTGCTTCATGTAGATGTCCTCATCTAAATCACCATGAAGAAAGGTTGTCTTCACATCCATCTGTTCTAACACCAAGTTCTCTGCAGCCACCAGACTCAGAACCAACCGAATGGTAGTTAGCTTCACAACTAGAGTAAAAACATCAGTATAATCAATATCATGTTTCTCACAAAACCCTTCACAACCGCCTCTTGCCTTTGTAACGCTTGCTTCCATCAGCCTCCTCTTTGATTCTGTAAACCCACTTATTATTCAGTGCCTTCTTGCCCTTAGGGAGCTCAACTAGTTCTCAAGTTCCGTTGGTCATCAACGAATTCATCTCATCATCTATTGCAAGTTTCCACTTGATCACCTGTTCACTACATGTAGCCTCTGCATAACATTCAGGTTCACCACCATCAGTTAACAATAAATAATGAAGAGAAGGTGAATACCTATCAGGAGATCTATGTTCTCTCGTATTTCCTTGCAATGAATTTAATGTTGGTGGTATGCGGGTTCTTCCTCAACAATCTCCTCATCGTCTTGAACCTCATTGCTCCCACCCGAGTTCGAAATGTCTAACTCCACAACCTGAGTCTCAGAACCACCTTCTTTGGATTTCCCAACCTGTCCTTGTACAAAACCTGCTCATTGAATACGACATCTCGACTACGGATCATCTTTCGATTTTCCTCATCCCAAAACCGATAGCCAAATTCATCACCACCATATCCAACAAATGTGCACTTAACAGTTTTAGCATCCAACTTACTTCTACTAGCAGCATCAATGTGAACATATGAAACACACCCAAATATATGAAGAAAAGACAGATTTACCTCCTTACTAGACCAGGTCTCCTCTGGTATGCCATATTCCAAGGAGTTGAGGGTCCTCTATTTATCAAGTAGGCCACAAGTTTAACCGCCGCCCAAAACATCTTTGGCAGCCCACACTTCAATCTCATGCTTCTAGCATGTTCACATAATGTCTTGTTCATACGTTCTGCCACACCGTTCTGCTGGGGGGTTCCTCTCACTTGGTTTTCCATTCAATTCCATTCGCCTCACGTAAATTTTTTGAACTCACGGAGCTCAGATTTCCACCATTATCCGATCTCAAACACTTCACTTTGAGACCGCCTCGCTTTTAAAGGGCCTTCCACTTCCCGAAAAGATTAAAGGCATCAAACTTATTTTTCGTAAAATAAACCCATACCTTCCTCGTTAGAGTCGCCAATGAAAGTCATGTAATACGACACTCTCCAAGAAGAGATGTCATTTGGCGCTGACCCCACAAGTCGCCATGGACTAACTCCAGCCGCTTCTTCAAGGTTCTCCGCCTTTTTGAAAAAACTCACCCTTTTCCTTTTTCAATACACAGTCCTCACATAACCCGATGTCAACTGCCTTTGAGGTCCGGCGAACTTACCCTTCAACACATAACTTTCATCCCTTTTTTCACTCATGCTGGCAAGACGACAATGCCACAAATCAGATTCCCTTTTCACCGCAAGAGCAATGTTATCCCGGGTGTTGCTGTCATGTACAACGTTCCTCCTTCTTGCCTCGAGCTACTACCATAAAGACCTTTGGATATCTTCCACATGTTGCATCCAAGATCACACTATATCCTTCGTCATCAAGTCAGCCCCATCGAAAGTAAATTCCTCTTCAATCCGAATATGTCTCACGCCTTTCAACCGTAATACGCCCATTTGGTGTCTTGATCCGAACATCCCCATTCCCTTTGATTTCCGAGAGGCTCATCGTCACCAGATAAAACTTCCCAAAGTTCCCTAAGTGTACTTCTCCATTACATCAAAGATCGCCGCATCTAATGAAACGATGCTCTAATATAACACCCATGACTCTAATGGACTGCTTACGCTCAAGATTAATGCATCTGAGCCCTCATCAGTAGCGGCGTTTTCTGAGTTGACATCCTTCTTTGGTGCATTAGCCTGTGCCTTAGCTGGTGCCTTGCAATCCCTCTTGTAATGACCAAGTTCATGATAATTGTAGCACTTCGACTTGACTCTTGTCCTTCTTGGGCTTATCTTTGCCCCTTGACTTTGATCTACGCCGATTTGGCTTCCCTTTGGATTCAGATCTGCCTCTGTTTCCCGCACTCAAGGCTGATCCTGTGGCCACACCCAACTCATTCCTGCTAATCTCTTCGCTCATGATTAGATCTCTCACCTCATCAAATTTCAGTTTCACTTTATCTGCTGAAGCACTAACAACCATTACCGTCCCACTCAAACTCTCTGGTAAAGAAGACAACAAAATTAGGGCTTGAATCTCATCATCAAAATCAATCTCAACCTAACTCAATTGAAATTATCGCCATATTGAATTCGTTGAGATGATTGGCTACCACAATATCCTCCGCCATCCTCGTGGTTGAATAACCTTCCCGATCGATGAACCTTGTTCATGCAGACGGTTTTTCATACATCTCGACCAAAATCTCTAGCATCTCCTTTGTGGTTTTTGCTTTCACCGTATGTAGGCTTAATTACGTTCGGATAACGACAAACGCGAACCACACTCATCGCCTTCTGTCCGGCCTTCCTTCCACTCGTCGTCCTTCATACCTTCAGGTTTAGAGCTTAAAGGTTGGTACAGATCTTTACCGTACAAGTAATTCTCGATCTGCAACTTCCAGAATCCGAAATTCATTCCATCAAACCTCTCAACAAGCGATTTCCCTTCTGATGTGCAAAAAAGTGCTCAAGAGATGACCTGCAATTCAACGGGGATTCGTAAGTTGAATGTTGAAAAATCGTTCGAACTTTGACTGCAGGAACCTCGCCAATCTCCACGTAGGTACTTGAAAACACCTGGACTCGAGGGAGGACCAGGTTTGATTATCACCTCTTCTGAAATTTCTCCACCACGAACGATAATACCTTAAAAACACGCCGGAGGGGGCTCCGACGCGGGCTCTCCGACGCTCAAATCAGTTATCATTCTTAATCTCAGGTGAAATTGTATTCAGAAGCTCAATTCAAAGTATTCAAGTGTAAGTAAGTAAAATCAGGTGATTGTGTGTTTTGTGTTGGGATTATACTGGAAAGTATGCTTTTACTTTGTATAATCAGACTGAATTTCGGACTTATTTACTGAAATAAATTGTTTATCACTGATGCTTTAAATATCATCGAATGTTACATATATTTACTGCATAACTGTTCAATAAATAAGTCGTGTTACATCAGTAGTTAATTTAGTGATACCGGATCCTGAAGATTAAATTAACGGTCCTTGTAACTAAAAGTACAACATTCACGACCTAGATGGAAATGAACAATCCATCGTGAAAGGTTGAAGTGTAAGGCTCATATTGGTTTGTCTTGACCAAGAGATTACACTAGTGCATGTCTAGTGCACTGAAGAGGATCTACAGGAGGACAAATTCTTCAGAACTGAACTAGGAAGAATTAGACCTCAGTGGTTAGTTATTTCTTAATCTTCGTCCCTTAAATAGGATTGCGTGTGGTTAGTAACTATTGCTTTGACTTATTACGGGTAGAGAATCAAGGAGATTCAATACTTTATATCTTGGGCAATATTATTGGTCACATCGATTGCTAAGATTTAATACTTGAGAATCGTGTGCAAGCACGCTTTATTCGATTTGCCCTTGGGAGGTTCATAAGTTTTATCATACCAAATCTTGCAAGTGGAACTAGTTTCCAAAGATGGATAATAATGTTGAACCGTTTCTTTACCAAGGATAAAAGATATTAATTAATAGAAAGCTATTTCAGGTGGCTTGAATTAATTAATGGGCTAGATAATCTTAAACACGAAATAATAACTCTAGGAGCCATATTAACTGTAATATGGGTTAAGATGGATAGTCTGATATTAATTATGTAGTGGGATTAATTAATATTTATGGGCTTGAATAATATTGTGGCTCAATATTGATAATTCAAGGTCCATTGGAAAGTCCAATCTTAATTCTCCTAAAGGTCCCCCAAGTAGCCCAACATAAAGTCAAATAACTGAAAAATAAGTTTAAAAATAAAATAAATTCTTGTTGCTATTTTTCCTAAGAATTTCAAAAAAATATGAATAAAAAGGGGAGATAGATTTTCTTTGAATTTTGTTATGGAATGAAGATATGTATTCTTGGAATACGAGATTATCTCATTAAATTCAAGAAATCTCCCACTTGGTTATTCATATGGGAATTTTCAAAAATTTTTGAAATATAAAAGGAAAGAAAAGATTTTCTTGATTTTCTTAAAAAGATATTATGGAAGATATGTATTTCTTGAATACAAGTATATCTCATAAATTCAAGAAGATCCAAATCTTGGTTTTCTTGTTCCTATTATTTTTGAAATATTCCATAACAAATAAGAGAGTGGGATTTTATGGAATATTTTAATTATGGAGAAAAGAATATATACGAGATATATTCAAGATTTCTTGGAGATCAAGAAAAGATTTTTTCCTCCCTATTCCATATGAAAAATCGGCCACTACCCTCTATAAATAGGGGATGAATGTTTCATTCCCAAGTACAATTCCATGTGCTGGAAAAATTAGTAAATCCACAAAGGTGGTGCAACAAATTTTATTTTCCCTTTTGTTAATTGTTCGCGAGGTTTCCTTTCACCGGATTGACGAGCAAGGACTAGGAATACTTGGGAAGGCTTTTTGGTGTGTTTAATCGACGAGACCATTGCCACTCGAAGAGGTTAGTTCACGTAAACCCGTGAGTACCTCCGCATCGTAGGATTTATGTGAACCGCTTATATGCATGATTTGTTGTTGAATTATTATTTGAATTAATATAGGATTAATTCATGCTAGTAATAATTGTTAGAATTAAATTTGTATTTAAATATTCATCCCGAATATATCCGGGCAATTAATTCCCCAACATTTTTGTTTACGAAAGGGATATTTAAATCCTCCAAATAGGAGTTTTCTATTTCCCCCCACTCCCCATGTTTAGATCGTGGGTTTGCCTTAATCTTCATTCCCTTTTGATTTGGCCCACGTTCCCATGTTCTTTTCTCCCTTTTTCGGGTCATTAAAACGAGTCTTAGATCACAATTCCCCAATTCCACTTATTTCGCAACCTCCAACATCCTGTACCCGGATCCCCTGAATATCGGAACTAACTCCCTGAATCTGCTACCTGATTCATGCGGATCAGGACTCTCCGACCGTTGATATCCTCTCTTTCAACGGTCTTGATTAATCTCACAGAGGTCCACTTTTCTCGCAACCTCCAGCATCATGTATCCAGATCCCCTGAATATCGGAACTAACTCCCTGAATCCGCTACCTGATTCACGCGGATCAGGACTCTCCCACCGTTGATATCCTCTCTTTCAACGGTCTTGATTAATTTCTCCTTCCATGGGCTTATTACTCCTTAAGCCCACTAAGGCATCTTTCGGACCGAGGTCCACAGTCTTGGTTCGGCTTCCCCGCCCAATCTTTCTTAGATTTAATTGATCCATTCGGTTCGACTCCTAAACCTTTAGTCTCTAGGGCCCAGGTTATCTTCATGGGCCCATCTTCTCAGCTTGCTTCCCTTCATTGGGCCTCATTTTTCTCCAGGCCCCTTAGTTTAGGGCCTCTTCAGTCTGCTCGGATATCAAGGTCTTGGGCATCTCTTCCAAGCCCAACTCATCTCTTTATCTCTTCAACCCATGCGACCACTCTTTAATTCTTCTAATATGTAGTCAAACCTCCACATGGCTCTTTCCCGTTGGACGACATAAATATTTCCCATCAACTACTCCCCCTTACTCTCGAGAGGAAATCATTCTCTTCATGTTTCTTATCACGATTACCTCCCTCGAGGGAGGTAATTTTATCCCCCTGGAATTTTTTATCCCTCCTTTTTCTAAACACACTTCTGATGTGTAAACATAACTCAAAATCCTCAAACTAAATACATTTCTCATGCATAAAGTTACGAAATCAATCTCCTCAAACTAAACACATTTCTCATTCATAAACGAAGTATATACATGCCTTCAATTTCTCATATGCATCCAATCAAATCTTAAGTTTTCAATAGGGCTCAATCTTTTCTAGTTCAAGCATGCTTCTCAATCTTAATACGTAAAGAGTTTTTAAGTAAGCACTTAAAAAGGGTTCACACGAATACCTCTAAGTCCAAGAGATCTCGTACAGTTGGATATGTTGCCTCATTCAAAAGTCTCACGAGTCCTTCCTCCCCGAGTCACAAACTTCGCCTTTCTTAATGGTCTGCATTCTCAAAATTCAATGCATCTTATCATAAAAATAGATTTTTTTTTTTTCAAATAAACTCCACGTCCAATGAGGACTTATTGTCTCAAAGACTTAATCAAAAGGTTTTTCAATTCGACACCCTTTGAAGGGCAATCCATACCTTAATTAGAAAGGCTTCTCAATTCGACACCCTGTCCAATGGCCTTAAATTTCTCAATGTTTTAATAAAAAAGATTTCTCAATCCGACACCCTTTTTAAGGGCCTTAATTTCTCAATATCTTAGTAAAAGGATTCTCAATTTGACACCCTTTAAGGGCCTTAATTTCTCAATGCCTTAGTAAGAAGGCTTCTCAATTCGACACCCTTTAAGGGCCTTAATTTATCAAGACCTTAATCAAAAGGTTTCCTTAATTCGACACCCATGGAGGGCCTTAGTTTCTCAATGTCTTAATAAAAAGATTTCTCAATTCGACACCCTTTAAGGGCCTTAATTTCTCAATACCTTAGTAAAAAGGCTTCTCAATTCGACACCCTTTAGGGGCCTTAATTTCTCAATGCCTTAGTAAGAAGATTTCTCAATTCGACACCCTTTAAGGGCCTTAGTTTCTCAATGCCTTAGTAAGAAGGCTTCTCAATTTGACACCCTTTAAGGGCCTTAATTTCTCAATGCCTTAGTAGGAAGGATTCTCAATTCGACACCGTGAAGGGGCCTTAGTTTCTCAATGCCTTAGTAAGAAGGCTTCTCAATTCGACACCCTTTAAGGGCCTTAATTTCTCAAGACCTTAATCAAAAGGTTTCTCAATTCGACAACCGTGAAGGGCCTTAGTTTCTCAAGACCTTAATCAAAAGGTTTCTCAATTCGACACCCTTTAAGGGCCTTAGTTTCTCAATGCCTTAGTCAAAAGGTTTCTTAGTTTTCCACACCCGTTAAGGGCCTCAGCTCCCTCTGCTTCCTCGAGGATGCAAGTCTTCTCTCAAACGAGGAATCTTTTCAAGTTGCACACATTCCAAGGGGCGATCATCTCTCCTTTCCATGTCTTCTTGACTGTATGCTCCACCCTTCAAGGCTTGCATAACATTTTGGGGACCTTCCCAATTAACTTCCAATTTTCTAGTATGCTTCAAGGCATTGGCCCTTCGAAGGACCAAGTCACCTTCCTGTTGTATGCAACCTTCATTTGGCTCTTGTACTTCTCCGCCCTTAGGTAGGCAATTTTTGTCTCCTCCTTCCGAAGTCCTTGTTTCCGTCATTCCCCATTCCGGTTGATTCAATCTGTTTCGTCAGCTCAATGTATTTCTTCTCCAAGTCTCATCAATAAAAGGTTTCAGAGTAAGCTTGACGTCCCTCGAGGGACTTATTAACTCAGGACCTCACTCAAAAGGTTTTCAATTTGACACCCCTCAAAGAGCGCCATTTCTTAAAATCATATAAAAATTGGTTAATTTAAACCCGAAGCACTCCGTAGAACTCGATTTTCTCGTCAAGGAACGTCTATCTCATGCATAATAGTATAAGCTTCAAACTCTCAAACTAAGCACATACTGCATGCATGAAGCTATGAACCAGGTTTCTCCAGCCACACATATATCTCATGTACACAGTTGTAAACTCGAAAGATTCTCAAACCAAACACATATCTCATGTGTAAAGTTGTAAACTCGAAAGATTCTTAAACTAAACACATATCTCATGTATAAAGTTGTAAAGCTCAATACCCTCAAATATGCATAAATAAAATTCAAATTCCCTACACATGCCTGAACCAATTCTTCTCGTATGTGCAACTACCAATATAAAAAAAGTGTGTAAGTACCTCTGAGCCCAAGGGGCCTTGTAATTGGCTCAAATAAGATTCCATTCACCTCTCCCAAGGCTTTATGTATTCCATTGGACAACTCCATCAGACCTCCTTTCGTGAAGTCCCATGTCTTGTCCTTCCTTGATCAACCTCAATCTCTAAATCTCTTCAATTTGAGCCCATTCTCTCGGACCTTTTCCTTTCCACCTCTAAAAAGGTTTTGTATATTCTAGCTCTCAGCCTCCTCCGATCAATCTCAATCTTCAAATCCATTCATATGAGCCCGCTCTCCAGGCCTTCTACTCTTCATGGTTTGTCTCATTGATCTATTATCCTCAAACATCAAGGTGAAATAGTTATCAACATTCAGTGGGACGCCATGTCCCAGGATATTAAAATAAACACAAAAACAAAAAAAAAGTGTATCGTACCGCTACTTAGGTTGTGTTATTTTTAACTCTTTCGCATCTCTAGCATTTTGGACCGAAAACCTGCATGGTTTACACAACGTCCTCCACGTATCTCCCTCAATATAATCTGCGTAGCATCCTTCATGTATCTCTCTCCACTCATACTCCTCATTCACGGATGAGCATCTCAAGCGTAGTGCATTGAATGAACGTTTATATCAGTATCTTCTGGTCAGGTGACCCGTGACCTTCAATTCTCTAGTTCCTGAGGATCCTCTTTTGTTGGAGCTTTTTAAATCTCAATTCTCTAATAATTTTCTCTTGTCCAAAGAATGTCTCAATCTTTATTTCATTGGTTTTGCTTCTGGCTTTACATTGAGGTAATGCATAGCCACATCCGAGGAAATCCCTGTCATGTCCTCGGGTGAGAAGGCGAAAATATTTCCATTCCTCCTCAGGACCTCAATCAGCTTTCTGGTCAATCCTTCGCTCATATGCGTCTCAATTCTTGCAGTGTATCCTACCTTCCCTGGGTACAGCTCAATTACCATCAGCTCCTCATCAGCCTGCATCTTTGCAGACTCCCCCTCTTCAAAGAACTTTGCTTTCTTTAATTCAGGATCGCCTCCTTTCATCCTCTCCAGCTCGTCCTATCTTCCTCTCCTATTAGAGATTTCATCTTCATGTGGTAAGTGGATACCACTGCTCGAAAGGTATTCAGCATCATCCTCCCAAAGACCACATTGTGCGGTGCAGGTGCTTGCACAATTAGAAAATTTACCATTAGGACTCTCCTTCTAGGATGCTCACCCAGTTCCAGCTGCAAGGTGATCTCACCAAGGGGCTGGATATCACCTCCTGTAAAACCGTAGATAGATGTCTCCACAGGTCATAATTTAGCATTCAGCTCCATTCTCTTACTCCCTCAAGAGTTCCGTCTCTGTAAACAAACTCCTTCAAGTGATCCACCTGGATCAACCTTTCAATCTCATCCTTCAAATGGAAACATTGGTTAGTATCATGATCATAATCGTTATGAAAACGACAAAACTTATCAAATTTCAGCTTCGATGGTCCTCTCGCTCTGGATCATGGAAATTTCATTTATGGGAGGTCTCCTGCCACCTCCAGAACCTTTGTTGGCTGGATCCTCAAGGGGGTGTATTTCTCAAACCTGGGTCAAGGTCCGCCTGCATAGGTACGTGTAGACTTCGCCCAGTGTGATGAGGATCTCACTCCCACTAAGTTGTCGGGTCCGTTTGAACCCCTGTAAAGTGAAACATACATGATCAGTGGATCCCGTATCCACCACCCATAAATGGGAGGCATACGCCGCTAAGCAAGTTTCAACAACTAGTGCGTGAGAATTACCTTTCTTTCCAATCCTTTTGGGATTGGAACAGGCTGACCTCCAATGTCCCTTTTCACCGCACTTGAAGCATTTTCCTTTTGGTACTTTCTTGACACCCATCCAACTAGCTATCTTACTTTTCTTAGTGATGAGTTTTCCTTGGTTCTGACCACTTTCCTTTTCTTGAGACTTGCCTTCCATTGGCCTAGATCTTGAGAAAAGACTTTTGGTCACCAATGCTTAGTCTTTCTTTCATAAATGCTTCTCTATTATCTCCAAGGCTTCTTGTAGAGTATCCATAGTAAACATGTGATCGCTCATCACAGAACTACAGTAAAACTCATCGAAACACCTTGGTAGAGTTAGGAAAAGAAATTCAATTTGAGCCTCTTCACAATACTTAGTACCGAGATAAGCAAGTTTATCAAAATAGCATTTTAAACTGAGAACATGCTCCTTGCAGGGTGTTCCCTCGGCCATTTTTAGCCTAGCCCACGTCGCCCGGTTTTAAAACCGATTGATCATGCGGTCTTTTTGTTAAAAACATTTCCTCAAGACTTTGTATAATTTCTCGGCCAGACTCAACACCTTCATGAATGTGTCTCAAATCATCGACGGTGAAGTCATGATTACACATTTCATGGGTTCATTAACTTTCTCCCCAAATATTATACAAAGTGTCTTTCCGCATCGATCCATCGGTAGGCATACGGGGCTTGGGTACATCAAGAACCCAATAATGTTCTTGTCTTGATAGACAAAACTCATATTCCGCTTCCAAACAACATAGGTATCTCCGGTTAATTGGTGTTCTTTGAGTGTATATAATAGTGGATTAAAAGTTTGCGACATGATGAACCCAAATAAATAATAATATGCATAAGCACAAACATATCACAAAATTCGATCACATGTTTCATATTAAAATCTCCAAAAATATGAACATGCATCGATAACATCTAAAAAACAGTTTAAATAAGTCACGCGTGGGGTGGGTCATTATTTAAACACATTCAAGCGAGGTTACAAACAAAACGATTACAAACCTTTAATATCCAGATTAATAGTTGGCTCCTTGACCAATATAAAATTGACGGGGACTTGAAAAGATATGCATATCAATTTTATACCTAAGTAATAACCATGATTAAATACATAATTATTATTTCGCTTTGAACGAGCCTCGTGGGGAGGGTCATTGTCACCACTAGTAATAATCCACAATCATCTGTTAGGAATTTATTCATGTGAAAGTTATCTTTTGACAATCTCGTGGGGGGAATTTCTCCAAAAGAATTCACAAATAAATAAATCATGGAGGTCAATAATTAATTTAATTTTATTATCCGGAATAAAATTGTCAATTAATTGTTTAAACATACTTAGTAATTTTTTCGAAAGTGAGATTTTTTCAAAACATTTTCTCATGCATACGCAAATTTAAACACAATTTAAATAAGCATAAATAATGCATGAACATCAAGACAAAAATTAAACATATTGGGCACATTTATCCAATTGTCATGGTTAATTTTGTCATGTCTTGATCTTGACAAATCGTCTTCATTGCCTTCATCGTTCGTCTCGAAAAAGCTCCCACTTGACCGTTTCAAAAAAAATGCCTTGTCAAACGCCATCGATCGACTCCGCGGCCTGAGTGAGTGCCCGCCAAGCACTCCCTGGTCGAATCGCGCCGTCTTGTCACCTAAAGCGCCCGTAAGACGTCGCTCAGCGCCCGTCGCCAGCCGCGCTCGAAAGTCGCCCCTCGCGCCCTTGCTGCGTCCTCGCGGCGTCTACATCGCCGTCCGTGTCGCCATGTCGCCCGTCGACGCTTCGCGACGCTTCACCTGCGTCGCCCATCGTCACCCAGCGCCAAGCGATATCGCCCATCCGCGAGCACGCGTCGCCGTCCGGATCCAGCGTGCATTCGCCCCCTCGGCCTCGCCCTACGCCCGTGCGTGCGCAAAACCGCATCGCCGCGCGTTACCTCCGACGTTGCGTTTAATGACGACGCCGCCACGCCCGATTTAGGATCCCGCTTTTTAATTCTTTGTCTCCCCCTCCGTTTCCAATCTGGTTAAAATTTATTTACAAAAATAAATAAACCTAGATCTAGACTAATCTATTACATTGATCAAATCAAAGAAATACTAATTTACTCGTGGATTTTCTCACGAGGCAAAACGAATCCGAACGAATCGAATTAAAAAACCACAATTTATATGCATGCATAAATTAAACACATTAAATTCCATGACAATTGGATACCTGCAAAAAAGATCTAGCAATTCTACTATCCAATTTCAAAATTTAATGACAGCGAATTAAATTACAATTTAAAATTCAGAGCCCGAAACCGAGGCTCTGATACCAGTTGTTGGGGAATGAATTGCCCGAATCTATTCTGGATAAATATTTAAATACAAATTTAATTCTAACAATTATTACTAGCATGAATTAACCCATGTTAATTCAAATAATAATTCAACAACAAATCATGCATATAAACAATTCATGTAAATCCTACGCATGCGAAAATACTATGAGTTTACTTGAACTTCCCTCTTGGAATGACAATGGTATTGTATATGAAAACACGCCAAAAGTCCTTCCCAAGTATTCCCTAGTCCTTGTTCGACAATCCTGTGGAAGGATACTCGCGAACAATTAACAAAAGGAAAAATAAACTTTGTTGCACCACTTTCGTGGATTTGCTAATTTTTCCAGCACATGGAATTGCACTTGGGAATGAAAGAATCATCCCCTGTTTATAGATATGATGGTGGTCGAATTTTTAGGGAAAAAACAATGTGGGATAATCTTTTCTTGATCTCCAAGAAATCTTGAATATATCTCCTATATTCTTTTTCTCATAATTAAAATATTCCACAAAAATCCCACCTTATCTTGCTATGGTGAATTTTCGAAAATAAGAGGGACTAAGAATCCAAGATTTGGATCTTCTTGAATTTATGAGATATTCTTATATTTCAAGAAATACATATCTTCCATAATATATTTTCAAGAAAATCAAGAAAACCTTTCTTGCCCTTTATATTTCAAAAATTTCGAAATACCTATATGAATAACCAAGTGGGAGATTTCTTGAATTTAATGAGATAATCTTGTATTCCAAGAATACATATCTTCATTCCATAACAAAATTCAAAGAAAATCTTTCTCCCCTTTTATCCATAAATTTCGAAAAATACAAGGAAAAATAGGCAACAAATTTATTTTATTTTTAAACACATTTTTCAGTTATTGGACTTTATCTTGGGCTACTTGGGGGGCCTTTAGGAGAATTAAGATTGGACCTTCCAATGGACCTTGAATTATCAATATTGAGCCACAATATTATTCAAGCCCACAAATATTAATTAATCCCACTACATAATTAATATTGCACTATCCATCTTAACCCATATTACAGTTAATATGGCTCCCGGTTATTATTTCCAAATGTTTAAGATTATCTAGCCCATTAATTAATTCAAGCCAATTGAAATAGTTTTCCATTAATTAATATCTTTATCCTTGGTAAATGAAGCGGTTCAACATTATTATCCATACCTAAAACTAGTTCCACTTGCAAGATTTGGTATGATAAACCTTATGAACCTCCCCCAGAGCAACCGTCGAACAAGCGCGCTGCACACGATTCTCCGTATTAAATCTTAGCAATCACATGTGACCAATAATATTGTCCAAGATATAGAATTATTGAATCTCACCCATTCTCTTTCCATAATAAGTCAAAAGCAATAGTTACTAACCACATGCAATCCTATTTAAGAGATTAATATTAAGAAATAACTAACCACCGGGGTCTAATTCTTTCTAGTTCATTAAAGAATTTATCCTCTTGTAGGTCCTCTTCAATGCATCACCATGACTTGCCAATCTCTTGTCAAGACAAACCAATCGAAAGCCTTTTACACTACAACCTTTCACGATGGATTGTTCATTTCATCTAGGTCGTGAATGGTGTCTTTTAATTCTGAGGAACTCATAATTTAATCTTCTCGTGATCTTGGTATCACTAAATTAACTACAATGTAACACGTACTATTTAATGAAACGCTTATCGCAAGAATTATACGTAACATTCAATCATATTTAAAGATCAAATGATAAATAATTTATTTCAAAGAATAAGTCAAAATTCAGCTTAGTCCGATTATACAAAAAAAGATACTTTTCAAAGATATCTCAACAAGAGCTTGGTTCGAAGCCCCTCCTCCGCTACATCCAATCTCCACAACCCAACAACATGAGGTTTAAATTACGTCTCCCCTATCTCCAGAATTAGTTGAAAGGTTCGAATAGTGCGACGGGCCATTGTAACAGAATTAATAGAATTAATTGAAAATTAGACAACTTACGTCCCACTTGACAGTTGACATTCGTAAGTCGCAAGTTGAGTAGTAGCTAGACTTACATAGATAATTGAATGAGTCCTAATTTTGTTGAGTGTCAATATGTATTTCCCAAGATCCCAATTTCACACTTATAGATCTGGTTCTTACTTACTATGATATCGATTTTTTAAAAAAAAGTCTTGTATATATACACTTTTATATACTATGTACATTGCAATTTAAATGCGTTTTTTTAATATGCAACTTGTTTTTAGAATCGTTCAACAATTTTTTACTTATTGGAGCATTCAATTTGAACATTTTTTATAAATAAATTACACGTTTAAAAATGCACTTGAGAAGTGAATTCCTCACTTTACAACACAGTGATGTGTAGGAGGAGAGCCGTTGAATCACACACACTCGTACGATTCTCCTCCTACACAACACCATGAGGTGCACCTAGTGCACGGGAGACTTTTTTTTTAAAAAAAAAATAAGTATCAAGTGAATTCAAGTTAGTATTATATATTTAGTAAAATCTGATTGTGAATCCATATTGTTTTCAAATAAGTAATTGGCAATGTATAATTGAGTTTAGGGTTTTTTTTTTTATTAAATTATATTCTATTTATTTAAAAAGAATTAGTTTAAGAAAAAAATCAATTAAACATATTATCATTGCATAGTAATTAAAACTTTACATGGTCCAGTATATAAGTGGGCCTTGTAACGAGCCCGATGGGCTTCCGTTGGGGTTGAGAACTGTATGAAGAATATATTTGGAACAGTTGCAAAATATTTTAGAACAAAATAATACTAGAAGGCTTCCCAATTTTACCCTAAAAGAGGATTTAATCACAAATTTATCTTTTAAAATTGAAGGAAAATAAATCATTTTGTTTTCTTATAAGTGTAACATTAAAATAACACTGAAGAAGGTACAATGAATTTGAGTGGATAATCAAGATTTATTATGTGTGAATTTCAAAGAGAAAATTATATAAAATAAACAAATAGATAAAAAGATAATCCATACAAATTATTTTCATTGTCTTTCTCACCAAAATTCCTAAACAATTTACTGGAAAATAAAGGATTCGAATTTACAGTGATGAATTCTTATAATCCAACCGTTAATCTGTCTATGACTGAAAAAGACTAACGTTATTTCTTCTTCAATTTTTGGGAAAATAAGAAATTACTAGATTGCAAAAGGTAATGAATAATTATTAAAGGTAGTGTAATTAACTGTTTGAGTACTTTCATAATTATTGAAATTGGCAACCATGCATGTGCTCTTTTTTTGCACCATCATTTCATGTTTTACATCATCATGAAAATGCATTCATTATGTACATCTCACTTTGTGTTGTACATATATATAGTATGGTATGGGCTTGCATGCACAACAATATTTGATTTCCAAAATAGTAATTAGCATCAATCATTTTTCTTATACTACAAAATATGAAAATTTTCATCTCATCTAAAAGTTCGAACTTATAGAGAGGTGTGAAATTTATTCGTTTATATTTCCTAACATTCCTTCTTACTCGTGGATTTAATTCGCTTACTCCATCATTGGGAGGAGGCCCATTGAGTGGATAATTTAATATGGGTGGAGTTGCTTTCAACGGGAATCGAACTCAGAACGAGTGAGTTTGAAGGTTTTGATACCATGAAATAATTTTATCTCATCTAAAAATTTAAATATATAAAGAGGTGTGAAATTAATTCGTTTATTTCCCTAACAAAATACAAGGAAGATGTCATATGATTTTGATATTTAAATGAATAATATGGGTGACTTGTAAAGTCCATTTTGCACAAATATTTGGGTTGAACCAATATTGAAACTCATATTACCATTTAATATATTAATCAAAATTATTTTTTAGTAATAAAAAGTAATCTTAAGATCAGTCATGCCTTGATGAATGAATGGATCGATTTTGGAATTAATATATATATCGACCTGCATGGACCCACTAATAAATAATGATAATAACTTGTACAAATTAAATGCAATTTGTTGAAAGTGACACATCCAATATCACAAACATTACAATTCCTGTGCAAAATATCCTTAAAGTGAAATATTTTATAGGGCCTGTCAAAAAAAAAAAAATTATAACTGGGAAAATATGGCACCGACAAAAGTAGACCATTTTAATTTGTTTGTCATATGCATATTAATATTATACTTAGTCTCAGGATGACTGAACAGTTGATTTTTATACGCATTTTTATGAGTAAGTTTTGTATAAATAATTAAAATGATAAAGTGAATTTTAAGGAGGGATATGATAGATGAATCCCTTATCCATCATAGAATTCATCTATCATACCCCTCCTTAAAAATCGTTTTATTATTTCAATTAATAATATAAAATTCGTTCACAAAAATACGTGTAAAAATCAATTGTTGTAGTCATCTTGAGAACGGAGGGAGTATACACATTTATTAATTACTCCCTCCGTCCCATAAGACTTAGCACACTTTTCTTTTTGGTATGTCCCATAAGACTTTGCACACCCAAAAATGGACACACTCTTCTCCACTTATTACCTTACAACAAACACTTATTACCCTCATACACACTTATTACCCCCATAAAGTAATTTGGTAAAGTTTCATATGAAACTGATTTACCGTGCACCACTCATACTTTTGCTTGTAGAAATTAATACTATAGTTGCTAGTGTATTAGTTTCTACAAGTAATAGTATGAGTGGTGTACGATAAATCAGTTTCACATAAAACCTTCTCAAGTAATTTTTTTTAATCTTTGCACCGAAAAGTTGGCGCAGAGTCTTCCGGGACGGAGGGAGTAATAATTAAGTAAGGGGAAGCTTGAGGCTTCATTTGCCAAAAAAATAAGAAAATGTGACAATAGTTAGTGAGTCAAGTGATGTTCATACCATAGATTCCATTTCCATGCATAGCCAGCTAATTTACAACAATTTAAAGAAAACGTATATATTGGTACTAATAATATATTAGGAAGTTAATCAGATCACCCGTTTGATTTGATAAGATATTTTAATTTATATTTTCATCAATAAAGTAGTTCACCATCATTATCCAATCATACACGTTGAAAAAATTAATCTGTGTACGGTATAATCCGCAAGTTACACGAGTTGTCCACACACTAACTAACTGATTTGACCATGCTGCTGTCGCGTGGTCAACGCGACAGAATATGCATCTGTCGCGTTGACTATGCGACATTATTTTTTTTATTTTTTTTTCGATTTTTTTTAATTTAAAAGTGTAATGAGTTATATAAGGTGAGATAAAAACCCTAATAATCAGTTTATATAGTGTTTCGGTTCAAAATATTTTAATCAAAATATATTTTCTATTAATTTATGTTTAATGTCTTTTTTTTGGAAAATATCAATGCAAATGATTCAAAATTAAAAAGAGATAAAATACTTTTGACGATTCAAGATAAATAAATATCACTATTTAACAAGAGATAAAAAATTGAAACACTAATTTATCATATGAATCAATTAAGTAGAAATAAATAATTCATCTAACATAAAAAAAAAAGTGTACTACTGATTGTTTGTTGGGTTGGTTTTGGTAATATTGTTGAAATTGGGCTCCGTCCCACCACCAACCAGGAGGTATTTCTTGGGCGAATAGTTCAGGGGCATATGCATGTTGTTGTCCCCAATATGCAGGATTGGGGACCGGTCTTGTCTGCGGCATGATGGACAATCACGTTAAGTCCAGGCATCACGAGCTTGATTCATCAATGTATGCGTGCGTTGTCTCACGTGTCCCAACATTTGTTGCGCTGACCCCGCCATAGGATTGACATAAACATTGTTTACACCGTAGGCAGGGTTGTGCACTTTCGGATGTGATATGTTTGCGTACCATATTGGATAATCCGACGTGGTACTATCCAAAGACTATAAAACGTCCGTCACCAAGCTGCCCGAGATGGTAATTGTGATTTGTCATCTCGTTCCAAAATGCCACCGTAGGCCCATGCACCTTTCTATAGCTTTTTGCCTTGTCACACAATCTAGAAAGATTATGATCGAAGTCGAACGGTGCTGGGGGTACGGACTGAACTCTCCCATATTGCCTCGCAACCCTCTTCGGCATATACCCTTCGGTGAAGTCAAGAAAATGAATGCATCCATGAAATAACGACACCGGCGGGATAGACGATGGACAGCCGAATGGAGTCCATTTGACCTATAATGTAAGTAAAATATTTTTAAAGATATGTTGTTAAGGTACTTAAATTATAACTGAAGTTATTAATAGTAAGATGTATTGAGAATGTGAAACATACATGACTCGACGGGTAATTATCCAATAGTTTGCGATAATGTAACAAATCATGTGGCCTGGAATTGAAGGTTTGGGACTTGTTCCATTGCAATGCTTTTGGAGCCTCAGGGTTATAATATGTAGCTTCACCGCGTCTGGGCAACTCAGTGAAATACTCGTATATCCAACACTGAAAAATTTAAATGAGTTTTGAGTTATTATATGTAACAATATATTGATAATAGTATATTAAATATCATTCGAGATATTATTTGAAATTGAATTTTTACCTCAAGTAATGTCAAGCGACCGAAATCGTATGCCGCTTCATACGGATGCTATTAAAATTTGGCGATATAAATAAGCCAATGTTGCGACTCCCCATGCATAGTGAGGTCTGAAGAGAGATCATCCAACACCTCTAGATAATCTCGAGGGACGAATCACGTGTTTTATCAACAAAAAGTGTAGCCTCCATCAAGTATCACGAGATAACCTGAAGCT
>JBBCBC010000303.1:0-28000 GCA_037126765.1 Stenogyne calaminthoides
TATAAGTCACACACTTCAGTTATCACTACTTACAATTTTGCTATAATATAAGTCACACCCTTCACTTTTATGAGTAATACTCTTTATAGTAAAAAGTCACACACTTTACAGTAAAAAGTCTCACACTTTAGTAATATAAGTCACACTCCTTAACCAGTTTCACCGTAAAACTTGTTCACACTATACTTTGTCCGGGTCCTATTTATACATAACAGATTCATTAATATTTGTAATTTGTCCATAATTGGTATTAGTAAAAATTCTCGTCAATTCCGCCCACCAATTAGAAATGAAAAAATCATAATAATTTTAGTGAGAAACTGAAAATGGAAAATGATATTGATTTTAGTCTAAACTGAAAATAATACTATTTCCATTCCAATTTATCTTTTACAATTATTGTTTTTTTGTGTTTTAACGAGCGAGTTTTTTATTAGTATTTTAAATAATAAAGTAATTTTTAAAGAGACATATAATAGAGGAGAAATAGATGTATCATAACTCTTCTTAAAAGTCATTTTATCATTTCAAATACTAAAAACAACTCGCTCGTTAAAATACGAGAAAAAAGGTAGTGTGAAGATAGAGTTGGAACGGAAGGAGTAATGTTTAAATGATAAGGTTAAGTCTTATATCACTGTTGATGTTGCACGGATGTTGTTCCAGATGTTGGACAACATTCTGCACAACATCTTAAATTTGTCATTTCTCCTAACACTGACTCCGTTTTATTAGATGTGTTTTTCTATGTTTCCTACATTGCAGGTTGAAGACAATTTCGGATATTGTCAAGTGGTTGCACTGATGGAGTAAGAATAGAAAGATCATGGGTGGTTACACCAATATCATGGAGATAAAGTGGATGAGATCTTCAAGGTTGTCCACACAAGTGGATAGGACAATGCAGCTTGGTCCAAATGTATATAAATAGACCAAGATTGGTCGACATTCAAGTTTGAGTTAAAGTGAAATCCCATTTGCTCTACTCCAAACTTAAGAGAGAGAAAAAGATCCGAGACACAACCGTGGAGTGGAGGCGAGGGTCGATGCTATGTCTATTTGTACTGGTCGAGTGTATACCAACATTTCCCATCAGTATTGTGTTTGTTTGAGTAGATCAAGTTTTGGGTTGAATAAGATCACTAGCTACTTATTCGGATAGATTGAGTTTTGGTGTGTGGTTTTTCACTACACCTTTTAGGATCTTGTAAGAGATTCGTGTGTATCTCACTACTTGTTATAGTGATGTTTTTAACCATGAGGTTCGTATAGTCTTATTATAGACTATACACAATTTTTGAAAATCCTTTCAGACCGCTGCTTTTATACTTCCGCTATCATATGTTGTTTTATATGTTTCACAATATTTTCAACAACACTCTGAAAAATACACGCACACACACTTTCAATCACTAATACAGATTTGACTTTGCACGGTTGTTAAAAATGACCTTCGACAGCGGTTATAAGGGTTGTCCAAGTAACAGTTGTTTAAGCTTAGACAGCTGTTAGACAGAGATTTTGAATCGCAAAGTAAGACCAACTTCGATGTTGGGTTTTCAACCGATGTTCAAACTATTTTGACAAACAGGGTTTTCAACTGCAGTCTAATATTTTTTTTAATAATTTTTTTTATTATATTGGATAGACAGCGGTTTATAACCGCTGTCCAATAATAATTTTTTTTTATAATTATTTTATGTTTTAAAAATCCTGTTTATACAAAACCAAAACCAAAAATCAAAACTTATACCACTATAATATATATACGTCCAATACCAAAATATCAAATAAATAAACATACATATCATGAAATAAATAAACATACACATCATAAACATACGTCCAATACACCAAAAACATGAAATATATATCATCACAAATATATAAGTTAATTACATGCTATCAAAAGTTATACCACTTGATAATTATACAAGAATCGATTGTAAAGGTACCCCGTCCAATCTCCTTTTCATTTCTCCATTCTTTTGTTGGAGTAAGACTTGAGCGGACGTTCATAGACAAACTGCAAACAACGATCAATCAATATAGTTAGATATATAGTATGAATTTTTATTCAATAAATAATAATTTAAATAAATCGATAAATTGACTTACATTGTGAGGAATGGTCGTTAGAGAATTGCAGATTATATCTTCAATGTAGCAACACACAAAATGTCCACAATGGTCACCATCTCGTTGCCTCGGAACCTATTGATTAGCAATTATAATCACGTATTACAATTATGATTATTTTCTATTAATTTGATAATTTACTAAATTAAATTTACCTTAATGTTTGTCCAGCTAACTCTATTGAAATTAGATCTTGAGCCTTGATTCGGAAGGCGAATCTGATACATCGTCATCACACTATTATTATTATAATTAAAAAATAAAAATAAATTAAATAGAGTGAAAAACCATTTATTTCAGATAATAAGGAAATTGAATATACATCCACAAAACCTCACTAAAAGTTTGCTTTACAGCATACACCAACAATCTCCCACTTATACTAAAGCTAAACTTTTAGTATACAAATGAAGTCATAACTATTCTCCCACTTATGCTAAAGTCTAAATTGGTCCCCAAAAACCAGTCTTACACGTAGCTGGGGGGGAATACACTTGTTAAGTTTTTAAAACTTTTTTCATCGAGGTCACTTTGAGTCGATAATCCTCAAGATTAGGTTCGAGAAACGATTTCTCGAGTCAAGGTCACAGAGACAAAAGATTTTTAAACCTCGATAATCCTGCCGAGTCCTCGAAAAAAGAGATCCTCGAGTTGCTTGGATCGATAATTCAACTTCATCGAACCCTCGTAAGAGTATGCCCGCTTTGGTAACTATCCGTTCTAGCTACTCAAATAAAGCGGAATGGTTGGCCCTTAGTTTTATACTGCTTTTTTTTTGTCAAAATCCTTCCCTTTATGAAATAGTGATTAGGTCGTGATTCACTTATGCATTGATTGATTCCAACTAAATCGTTGAAAAGTAAAAAATCAAGACAAAATACAAAGTAATAAAAACACAAAGAATTATAGTGGTTCGAGACTCAATCTCCCACGCCCACTCTCCCGACTCTGAAAAACCAATTTGTTTCGACTACCTCGTAGTTTACTTACTCAATAGTTTTCTTACTACTCCACGAGTTTACTTACTCAAATTGAAGTTTACTTACAATCACACAAAATCTTACTAAAAGAGTTTTTTCCATCTTTAGTTTACTAACTCTTTTATTAACTCTTCTCACCAACAAACACACTCCAAACCTTCTCAAGGGTTTGGGGTTTCTTCCAACAGATGAGATATCCTTTACAATAAAGCGCAATGCAAAGGGCGACTAAGCTTTGAAATTTTTATTTAAAGATAGTGAGCTCTCTTCAATATCGAAGCACTTGGGAAATTCTAAGTTTTTTCATTGCTTTTAACTTTTTAAAAGAATAAGTTTGACTTGTTGCATATTGAACTTACAATGCAGAGGGTCACCAAGATTTATAATAGACACCAAGGTCACTTGAAAACTATCCGCTGAGAGACAGCCTTCGTGAGTTCCTCTTGTGGTGTGTGAAACGCCTATATTTAGGTTTGAAACTCCCTCAACACTTTCAGCAATAGCCTTCAATTGTTCACTTTTTTGCCCCGAACTTTTGTACATTTGACAATGATGGTACAAAGGTTGTTTCCTTCTTTTTGACTTTTTAGTAGACACCTTCAACTTCTTTTTGGTTACAAACTCGAAGTTTGATATAACCTTAACAACCCTTCGACTTAGTTCCTTTGTTGTCCAACGTCTTGGCAACATCTATTTGGAATCGCGATCTTCTCAAGATTGATCCTTCGATAGATATATTAAGTGCCCTAACATTCGTGTTCATAATCGTGATAACTAATTATCGGCTCCAGATTCTTTGATCTTCAATTTCTCGGCCAGCCTTTGGGTAGTCTTCCGAGTCTTCGTGGTCTTCGAGTCTTCAGTGGTCTTTCAATCTTTTGTAGTTTATCGACCGACAGTACGTAGTCTTCTCACGAAGTCTTCGCTATCAAGATCCTAACGTAGCCTCAAGAATTATCTCAACTATATCCACGACTATACACCGCAGATAACAGACAATTCTAAATCAACGACTAACTATCAAGATCAAACATGTCATACTGTGGGTTTTGGGATCTAATCAAAATCATAAACCTTTTATTAAAATTCATCTCCCAACTTCACCGTAATACATCGTGAAACCAAGATCTCTACTTGTTTCTCAAAGACTTTTATCGCCGCAGTCTTTGCGGAAAGGATTAGAGTGTTGTCCAACGATGCAATCTTAGCCACAACGACGCCTCCTCGATTTATGATCCGATAATGTGGTACTTCGCTTTCTATGTGTTTACTTGAATGTTCTTTTCGAAGTTTGTTATCGCATCTCAAGTATCACAATAAATGGTGATACACCCCAAGATACTTTTAGAAACCCCTAAAAGAGAAAACACATATGCCTTCCTTAGCAACTTCCTCGAGGCAGTTTACGGCTTCCATAATGGAGTCCGTAATGCATTTTATTTACACTTCTCCAAGATACGGGCCTCCCCAAAGATAAACAATAACATAAGGAATGCTCATCTCCACTTTGGAAATAACCAGATAACCCAAAGGAATCATGTTGTCCGACCGGTATATTAGCATAATCTTAAGTCCTTTTCAAATACTTGAGAATGTGCTTGACAAACAATCCAATGTCCTGACTGTGGTTAGATCGATATCTCGCTACCATGCCAACTGCATAGAAAATATCATGCCTCAGACACAATATCAAGATAAATAAGGCTTCCTATTCGATGCATAATGAACCTTAGCCATCTCCTCTATCTTCTTTCTCGTCTCGTGACACATATCATCCGATACCATTTGATGAATCACGCTGGGAAGGCGTCCATCACCCGTAATCGTTATCGATACCAAATGTACACGTATTAAAATTAAAACATAAACACGTGTCTAAAGTAAGGTTTAGATTTGTTACCCTTGAAGATAGAGGTGTTGATTCCACTACAGATCTTCTAGTTCCAAGTTTCCCCCCACCGTCCAATGCCGAGTGGATAACAATCCATCGAACGCGGGAGAGGGTGCCTCCTCGTTTATTTCAGAAACCCTAACGCCTCGCTACCGTGATTTTCAAACTTCATGTGCTTAGGTTTTAAACTAAACCAGCTCCTTTATTTATACTCCTCAAGTTTCATGGGCCATGCTAAGGATCCATTAGATAGTATGGTTTGGGCTTCACGTGCATCCAAATACTTTATGTTCAATGTTCTGTAACATTATTTGGGTCCGAGAACATTAATTCATCCCACTAGAGAATTAATGTTGAACTCCCCGCCCTATCCCGAATCGAATCATGGCTTCTATTAGATTTTTTATAATTCCTCATGTTAAAGATATCGAGACGTCCATTAATTATTAAAGCTTTCGAACGCTTTTAATTAATTAATATTTATTATTCCTCGAGTAGTACCACTCAACCTTGTTGTCGCATCGGATTAAATCCACCTGTAGGGTTTAATACGATAATCCTTTTTATGAAGTTTCTCAAGGGGACGCCATCATCCTCGATGTCCGTGACACGATGCCCCAATGACAATAAATAGATATCATGTGAGCTGATGTCACTACCCAAAATACTTAAGTATGAGATCTACCAAGATTCTCACCTATAGTAAATCAAAGTAAAGGAACAAACACCCCACATATCTAAATACCACACTTAGGGTTGAGAATTATAAAAGTCACCAAGACCCTAGTTCTTCATAACAAATTTAATAGAAGAACATGTCTTATCTGTGATTCATTCAATACTTACATACAAGACTAAGATAAAACTAATGGCCAAGACAAGCCACCAACAAGTTTATACTACAACTTAAACCAATAGTTATGGTCATGGGATTATATCGAAAGTATGCTTTTACTTTGTATAATCAAACCTAATTTCTGACTTATTTATCAAATAAATTATTTATCAATCGATGCTTTAAATATCATTGAATGTTACATATATTTATCGCATAATTGCATAATAAATAAGACGTGTTACATCAGAAGTTAATTTAGTGATACCGCATCACGTAAGATTAAATTAACAGCCCCTTTGTAACTAAAAAAAAGTACAACATTCACTTACCCAGATGGAAATGAACAATCCATCGCGGAAAGGTTGAAGTAAAAGCTCGATTGGTTTGTTTGACCAAGAGATTACACTAGTGCATAACCGATGCATCGAATAGACCTATGTAAGGACAAATTCTTCAAAGATCAACTAGGAAGAATTAGACCTCAAAGGGTTCGTTATTTCTTAATCTTCGCCCCTTAAATAGATCGTGTGTGGTTAGTAATTATTGCTTTGACTTATTACTGCAGAGAATCAACGAGATTCAATACTTTATATTGGGCAATATTATTGGTCACACGCGATTGCTAAGATTTAATACGGAGAATCGTGTGCAAGCACGCTTTGTTCGATTTCCCTTGGGAGGTTCATAAGATTTATCATACCAAATCTTGCAAAGGGAACTAGTTTCCAGATGGATAATAATGTTGAACCGCTCCTTAACCAAGGACAAAAGATATTAATTAATGGAAAGCTATTTCGGGCTTGAATTAATTAATGGGCTAGATAATTTTAAACACGGAAATAATAACCGGATCCATATTGACCGTAATACGGGTTAAGATGGATAGTGCAATATTAATTATGTAGTGGGATTATTTAATATTTATGGGCTTGAATAATATTGTGGCTCAATATTGATAATTCAAGATCCATTGGAAGGTCAAATCGAATTCTTCTAAAGGCCCCCAAGCAGCCCAACATAAAGTCCAATAACCTAAAAAGGTGTTTAAAAATAAAATAAATTTGTTGCTTATTTTTCCTCATATTTTTCGGAAAAATTATGGGCTTTGGGAGAAAGATTTTATTTGAATTTTGTTATGGAATGAAGATATGTATTCTTGAATACAAGATTATCTCATTAAATTCAAGAAATCTCCCACTTGGTTATTCATATAGTAAATTTTGAAATTTTGAATAATTAAAGGAAAGAAAGATTTTCTTTGATTTTCTTGAAAAGATATTATGGAAGATATGTATTTTCGAAATACAAGTATATCTTATAAATTCAAGAAGATCCAAATCTTGGATTCTTTCCTCTTAATTTTCTAAAATACTCCATAACAAGATGAGGTGGGATTTTTGTGAATATTTTAATGATGGAGAAAAAGAATATACGAGATATATTCAAGATTTTGGAGATCAAGAAAGATTTTCCCACATTGGTTTTTCCTCAAAATTTTCACCACCACCCCATCTATAAATGGGATGATTCTTTCATTCTCAAGATAATTCCATGCGGCCGAAAAATTAGTAAATCCACAAAGGTGGTTCAACAAAGTTTATTTTTCCTTTTGTTAATTGTTCGCAAAGCATCCTTTCCACCGGATTGTCGAGCAAGGACTGGGAATACTTGGGAAAGTCTTTTGGTGTGTTTTCATCGATGAGACCATTGTCATTCCAAGAGGTAAGTTCACGAACTCAGAGTAATTCCAAGACATGCCTAGGATTTTATTTGAACTGCTTATATACATGATTTGTTGTTGAATTATTATTGAATTAATATAGATTAATTCACGCTAGTAATAATTGTTATAATTAAATTTTAATTTAAATATTCATCCCTAATAGATCCCGCAAATAATTCCCCAACAACCGGGCGACGCCACGAGATCCGCCTCTAGATTTTAAATTGACGCAATTTGTTTTCATTAAATTTGCTTTGGCACACGACACGGACGCCCACCAGACACACCGGGAGTGCAAAGTAGCACCGACCATGAAATGGGTCGTTTATTTAATGGCTTGACAAGGTTTTTTTAAGATGGTCAAGGGGAGCTTTTCGAGATCTTAACGATGAAGGCTATGAAAGACATTTTCAAGATCAAGACATGACAAAATTAACCATGATAATCGGATAAATGTTCCCAATATGTTTAATTTTTTTTTTGATGTTTATGCATTATTTTATGCTTATTTAAATTGTGTTTGAATTTGTGATGCATGAGAAAAATATTTTGAAAAATCTCACTTTCGAAAAATTACTAAGTATGCTTAAACACTAATTGACAATTTTATTCCTGATAATAAAATTGAATTAATTTTTTGACCTCCATGATTTATTTATTTGTGAATTTTTGGAGAAATTCTCTACCTGGGCCAAAAGATAGTTTTCACATGAATAAATTCCAAATGGATGATTGTGGATTATTACTATGTGGCGATTTATGATCCTCCCTAACGGCAGGCTCGCTCAAAGCAAAATAATAATTCTCAGATTTAATCATGGTTATTACTTAGGTATAAAATTGATATGCATATACTTTCCCAAGTCCCCGGCTAATTTTATATCGTGGGGAGCCAACTATTAACTCGATATTAAAGGTTTGTAATCGTTTTGTTTGTAACAAAATTGAACGTGTTTAAATAATGACCCACGGGCTTATTTAAACCGCTTTGAGATGTTATTTTATGCATGTTCATATTTTTTTCAGATTTTAATATGAAACATGTGGATCTAATTTTGTGATATATTTGTGCTTATGCATATTATTATTTATTTCATCATGTCGCGAACCTTTTAATCCAATCGCTCAATATACTTAAAGACAATTTACTTATCGGTGAAAACTTTGTTGATTGGAGTCGAAACTTACTATTGTCCCTCACCGCACAAAGCCATAACCGGGTTCTCACTACACCTAAACCGTAAAAGCCAAAAGATGAGTCAACTAAAACGGTTAAGAAAGAGTATGCCGACCGAGCGCTCCAACAAAATGGCAAAGTGTACCATCTTGGCTTTATGTCGATGTGTTGCAACACCAACACCGTAACGCCTTGACCATCGCGGCATATCATGACTAGCCTTAAAGCGACAGTTTCAACATCGTAACCGCGTGGTCTGGCCGATCACCATGCAGGGACTTGCTCTATGAAAATGGTGGAGGAACGCCCCAGAAGGAGCACGCTCTCCAGATGATGCCTCACCTTAACAAACTTGAGGTACTTGGCGCGAAAGTACCTACATCGGTATTCAAATCAATTTTTGTGCTCCACTCTTCATTAAAGTTTTGAACAGCTTCAGTCGAACTACCGATGAATAATCGAAGTACTGGATGTCCGATCTATTGTAAGCTTTTGTTTCGCAGCAGGTTTATATATTGGGGCAAAAGAGTCAAGCCTTGGTGGCAAATGACCTTCTTCTTCTAGGCAAGGTGGTAAGAACAAGAAAAATGACAAGAGCACAAGCTGTTGAATCCCTCGTTGTTGCCAATGGCAAAGAAAAGGCAAGGAATGGAAGTGGAAGAGTGAGCAAGCCTAAGGGAAGTGCTTCAACCATGGTGAAAAAGGACATTGAGGTCACCGCTCCAAACCCAAAAGGAATGGAAAGAAAGGTAATTCTCACGACTAGTTGTTGAAACTTACTTAGGGCGATGCCTCCCATTTATGGGTGGTGGATAATGATCCATCGATCATGTTTGTTTCACTTTACAGGGTTCAAGGCAGACCCGCAACTTAGTGAGAGTGAGATCCTCATCACACCGGGCAATGCTACGAGAGTGGCAAACGGGCAATTGGGAGAAGTGCACCTCATTTTTTGAAGACAGAGTTTTAATTTTAAGAGATGTTCTTTACATTCGGAATTTTAGAAAGAATTTAATTTTAGTTTCTAAACTTTACCTTGATGGATATTCCTGTTACTTTTAATAAAGTTGTTACCATTTTCTTTATGATAAATTTATCCGTCATGGAACGCATCAATAATCTCTATATAATTAATTGTGCACACCACTCACCTAAATGCATCCTATAACACATTAACTATTTCCGAGAAAAGAAAAACGCTCATCGACGTGAATGAGACATTTCTATGGCATCTAAGATTGGGACATATTAATCCAAAGAGGATCCAAAGGTTGGTGAAAGATTTCGTTCATTGGAGTTTCTTCAAGTTGAACCAATTCCAACCTCGCGGAATCATGTTTGGAGGGTAAATGACCAAGAGGGCATTCGAGCCAAGGAATAGAGCCAAAGAAGTGTTAGAAATCGCACACAGACGATGTGGTCCAATGTCAACCAAAGCAAAGAGAGGTTATGAGTATTTGCCACTTTTATTGATGACTACTCAAGGTCGGTTATATTTTCCTTATGAAGCATAACCGAGACCTTTGAGAAATTCAAAGAATTTAAGGCAAGCAGGAATCATAGGAAAAAACGATCAAGTCTCTACGATCCGATCGCGGAGGCGAAAGTACCTCAAATGATGAATTTTTGAACTACTTGTTTGATAAAAGTGGATGTGATCCCTGCCTAATCAGACCCTAACCCTCAACAAAAACGGGGTTGCAGAGGGAAGAAACAAGAACTATTTTTGGAAATGGTTAGATCTATGATGAGGTTATGCGATCTTCCCAAGTCGCTTCGGGGTCATGCCTTGGAAACAAATGGCTTACATTCTCAACTTGGTGCCATCCAAATCGGCTCCCAAAACTCCCAAAGAATTGTGGACCGAGCAAGCCCATTTTTGAGACACATGAAAATCCAGGGGTGTCGGCCCACGGTTGGACAAGGAAGCCTAAAATCGATCCTCGATCGTAATTAAAGTTATTTCAGGATACCCCGGAGGGAACAAAAGCGGTGTATGTTCTATGGTCCCAAGATCAAAAAGATGGTAATAAGCACCCACTTTAGATTTTTGAAAGAAGACTATATGAACAAAAGAAGACCGTATGAGATTACCTTAAATGAGCTAAGGGGGCTAACCTCAGCCCAACCGCATAAGATGACATACCAAATGACACACTTTCACAACCTAACCTCGTCAGAATGGAGGTTGCAAGATGTTTTCGAGAGATACGGGATAGAGAGAGTCCCCTGACTTGATTCCCTGGGACAAGATTTAAATACATCTATGGACATATGACGAGCCAATCCAAGACAAGGATTAAGCATTTGGCAAACAATCAATGAAAGCAAAAATGGGTTCTATGGATCATAACAAAGCTGGATCTAATGAAACCACTTAATTCGGTCAAACCCATTGGTTGCAAGTGGGTGTACAAGAGAAAAAGAGGACCGGACGGGAAGGTGGAAACCTTCAAGGCAAGGCTTTCAGGCTTAAAGGTTATACCGTAAAGAAGCGGATCGACTTATGAGGAAACTTTTTTCACTCAGAAGCAATGCTCAAGTCCATCTGGGAATGAACTTCATTCTTTATTTACACAAGATCTCGACTTTGAAATCGGTAAATGGATGTCAAGAAGACTATTCTTTTAACTAAGTCTTGATGAAGAAATCTATATGCAACAACCCCAAGGCTTTATTGAAAAAGGCCAAGAACACCTAGTTTGTAAGCTCAAGAAGTCCATTTACTGACTCAAACAAACATCCGTGGCTTGGAACCAATGTTTTGATCATGTTATAAAGTCTTAACGGGTTTGAATAAAATGAGTTCGAAAGTTGTGTGTACAAAAAGCGGTCGGAACCTAGATTGGTATTCTTAGTACTATATGAGATGACATTCTCGATTTCATTGAATTTAATGATGTAAAGGTGTTATCGACGATAAGGGCATGGCTTTCAAAATAGTTTGATATGAAGGACTTAGGGGAAGCCTCTTTATCCTTCGGGATCAAGATCACCGAGATCGTATAAGAAAAGCGATGATTTATTTTATCGCAAGCTTCATACATAGACACCGCCTTGAAACGATTCAAAGATGCAGATTCCAAGAAAGGCATCGCATCTTTCGTATACGGAATCCATCTATCCAAGGAAATGTGCCCTAAGACACAAAAAGGAGATAGATGACATGAAAGGCATTCCTTACGCTTCTACTGCTTAAGTTTTATGTATGCAATGTTGTGCATAGACCGATATCTACTTTGTCGCTGGCATGGTGGCAAGATATCAAAGTAACTTGGTCGGAAAGAACATCGATCGGCAGCTAAAAAACATTATTATCCATCCCAAAAGAACTCCAGATAGAACGTTGGTTTATTAGTCGATAGTCTAATCCCCATTGGCTACACGGACTTGGATTTCCAACCCATTCTTTTAGATTCCGTAAAATCTACCATAATAGAAGTGTGTTTTGAATGGGGAGAGCCATGACATGGAGAAAAGCAATAAAATGCATCGCAGATTCTACCATGGAAGTTTAATATGTAAACAACGCTTAACCAGGCACCAAAAGTTGTTTCGCTCAAGAACTTCCTAGTGGATTTGAGGTCCTAGTTCGATTTACCCAAAGACAATCAATCGCTTATTGTGATAATGCCGAGAGCTTTACAAATTCAAGGGAACCAAGAGCCCATTGCCATCTAGAAACACATTGAAAGGAAATATCATCTTATAATGAAATCAACTAAGAGAAGAGATATAGGGGGCAAAGATGTTGGGGAATGAGTTGCACAGATCTATTCTGGGTGAATATTTAAATACAAATTTAATTCATTAATTATTACTAGCATGAATTAATCCTATATTAATTCAAATAATAATTGCAACAACATATCATGCATATAAAAGCCACGTGAAACCCTACGACGCTGAATCTACGAAGTTTATTTGAACGCATTCTCCTGGATGGCAAAGTATTTTGGTCGGACGGACTAACCAAAAGGACTTCCCAAGTATTCCTTTATCCCTTGCTCGATAATCCCGTGGAAGGATACTCGCGAACAATTAACAAAAAGAAAAAAATAAACTTTGTTGCACCACTTACGTGGATTTGCTAATATTTCCAAAGACTGGAATTGTATCTTGGGAAACGAACTAATCATCCCTATTTATAAGAGGGAGGGTGGTCTAAATTTTAGTGATATTTCAATGTGGGAAAAGACTTTTCTTGATCACCAAGAAATCTTGAATATATCTCATATATTTTTTCCCATAATTAAAATATTCCACAAAATTCCACCTCCTCTATTTTATGGCATTATTTTTGAAAATATAGTATGCAAGAATCCAAGATTTGGATCTTCTTGAATTTATGAGATATTCTTGTATTTCAAGAAATACATATCTTCCATAATATCTTTTCAAGAAAATCAAGAAAATCTTTCTTGCCCTCTATCAAAAAAAAAATTTCAAATATCCTTATGAATAACCAAGTGGGGAGATTTCTTGAATTTAATGAGATAATCTTGTATTCCAAGAATACATATCTTCATTCCATAACAAAATTCAAAGAAAATTTTTCTCCCTTTTTATCCATAATTTTCGAAAAATTTAGAGGAAATATAAGCAACAATATTTATTTTATTTTAATCATCTTTTCAGCTTATTGGACTATATGTTGGGCTACCAGTGGCCTTTTAGGAGAATTAAGATTGACCTTCTAATGGATCTTGAATATCTAATATTGAGCCACAATATAATTCAAGCCCATAAATATTAATTAATCCCACTACATAATTAATATCAGACTATCCATCTTAACCCATATTACATACCAATATGGCTCCTGGTCATTATTTCGTCGTGTTTAAGATTATCTAGCCCATTAATTAATTCAAGCCACCTAAATAGCTTTCCATTAATTAATATCTTTTGTCCTTGGTCGAGAAACGGTTCAACATTATTATCCATACCGAAACAAATTCCACTTGCAAGATTTAGTATGATAAAACTTATGAACCTCCCAAGGCAAATCAAGCAAAAGCGTATTTGCACACGATTCTTTGTATTAAATCTTAGCAATCACACGTGACCAATAATATTGCCCAAGATAAAAACGTATTGAATCTCTCCGATTCGCTACCCATGATAAGTCAAAGCAATAGTTACCAATCCCACGTGATCCTATTTAAGGGACGAAGGTTAAGAAACAACGATCCACGAGGTCTAATTCTTCCTTGTTCGGGCCTCAAGAATTTATCCTCCTCAGAGGGTCCTATTCGCAAGATCACCATGCACTAGTGTAATCTCTTGGTCAAGACAAACCAATCCCGAGCCTTTACACCTCAACCTTTCGCGATGGTTGTTCATTTCCATCTAGGTCGTGGAATGGCGACTTATAGTTACAAGCGGATTAATTTAATCTTTCGTGATCGGGTATCACTAAATTAACTACAAATGTAACACGCATTTAAATATTGAACAGCTTATGCAATAAATATATATAACATTCAATCATATTTAAAGCATCGCTGATAAACAATTTATTTCAAGAATAAGTCCGGAAATTGATTTCGATTATACAAAGTAAAAAGCATACTTTTCAAAGATAATCCCCAACAATCTCCCACTTATACTCAAAGTCCGCTTTTAAGTATACTACAACACGCCTCGAGTAGTCCGTGACATCTAATGTCACCTACATTTAACCTAATAATTTCTCCCACTTATACTCAAAGCAGATTGGCAACGGTCTTGACACCCATTCCACTCACATGTCTCTCAAATGTATTCAGAGGCGACGCTTTGTGAATGGATCTCGCTAGTCATTCCTCGACGCTATCTTTGCCACATCTTTATATCTCCTCTTAACGATTTTCGTGATAAGATGTCTTTTCCTTTAATGTGTTTGTTTGACTCGTGGACTCTTGGTTCTCTTGAATTTGCAACCGCCCTCAGCAGATTTTTGCTAGACAAATTCGTAACACCATCCAAGTCCACTAAGAAGATCTAGAGCCCAATCGGTTCTTTTCATCGCTTCACAAGCAGCCTACTTACCCAACTCCCATGGTTGAGTCGTTGATGCATTTCGCTTCACACTCGCCCATTTGACGGGCTACACTTCCCAAATGGAAAACACACTAATCGAGGCAAGATAATCTCTCGAATCTAAATCGATTGGAAACCGAGTCCCGTAGCCGATGGGGATTGAGTATCCGATCGATAAATCAACATTCTATCCCGAAGTTCTTTTCAGACACTTCAAAATGTTTTAATCGTCAGTCCAACGCGCTTTTCTAAAGTTACTTTGATATCTTGCTACCATGCCTAACGGCAGCGATATCCGGGTCTCGCATACAAAGAATGCATACATGAGGTTTCCGACGTACCGGCTAATAAGGAATACCTTTCATGTCATCTATCTCCTTTTCGCCTTAGGGAACATTTTTTGGATAGATGGATTCCAAGCCCGAAAGGTACTAATCCTTTTTCGAATTCTTGATGTCAATTGTTTCAAAAATGTTGTCTATGTATGAAACTTCTTGCGAAACCCGACCATCCTTTTTCTTGTGATCTTGATCCCAAGGATGTGTCCGGTTTTCCCTAAGTCTTTCATATCAAAACTGCTTTTGAAAAACCATGCCCTTACGCCCCGATCACACCTTCACATCATTTCCGGATGATCACAATGTCATCTACGATAGTACTAAGAATACCAATGCGTTCCGAAACGCTTTTTATACACAACTTTCAAACTTGTTTTGATCAAAACTTTTTACATTCCAAGCTCACGGATGCTGATTTGAGTCCGTAAATGGACCTCTTGAGCTTTACAAACTAGGTGTTCTTGGCCTATTTCAATGAAAACATGGGGTTGTTGCATATAGATCTCTTTATCAAGACTTTTTCGTTAAGGAAAGTCGTCTTGACATCTATTTGCCGGACTTCAAAGTTGAAATGCGCAAAGAATCGATAAGAGAATACGGATGGACTTAAGCATGGCTACTAAAAAAAAAGTTTCCTCATAATCGATCCCTTTCTTTTCGAGTATAACCTTTCGCCATTAGTCTTGCTTTAAAGGTTTCAACCTTCACGCCCGGTCCTCTTTTTCCTCTTATATACCCACTTTCATCAATGGGTTTGACCCCATTAAGTGGTTCGACTAGCTCCCACACTCTATTATGAAACTTAGAACCCATTTCGTCTTTTCATTCTTTGTTTGCCAAGAATCTGATCCATATCTTGGAGTGCCTCATCATATGTCCATGGGTCCGATTCCTCGAATCAAGTCCGAGGACTCTCCTATTCCATGAATCTCTCGGTCGTCAAACAACCCTCCCACTATAACGAGGCTCCGGCCAGAAAACGATCGTTTGGTATATCATCTAGTACATGCTTAAGACCGAGGTTTGCCCTCTAAGCTCATTTAAGGTAATCTCACTTCTAGGTTTTCTTTGGTTCTATAGTTTTCTTCCAAAATCTAAAGTGGGTGCGGATGTCCACCTTTTGATCTTCTGAACTATAGAACATTCACCCTTTTGTTCCCTCGGGGTATCCTACAAAAAGACTTTTAATTTCGACGAGGATCCATTTCTGGGTTTCCTTGTCCAACACGTAGGCGGACACCCCAAAGTTCTCATGTGTCTCATACTAGACTAAGGTCCGGTCCACAATTCTTTGGAGTTCGGGAACCGATTTGGATAGCACCAAGTTCAGAATGTAAGTCGGTGTTTTTCCAAGGCATGACCCTAGAACGACTCGGGAAGATCCATATAACTCATCATTGATCTAACCATTTCCAAAAGAATTATGTTGCTTCGCCTTCTTCAAACCCCATTTTGTTGAGGGGTTCCGGTGCGATGGAGTGGGGATACAATCCCTTCATCAGATAAGTAGTTCAAAAACTCATTGCTGAGGTATTCGCCTTCACGATCAGATCGTAGAGACTTGATACGTTTTTCCCTATGATTCTCTGTTTGAGCCTTAAATTTTAGAATTTCTCAAAGGTCTCTCGATTCATGCTTCATAAGGAAAATGTACCTTGAGTAATCATCAATAAAATTACTCATAACCTCCTCTTGCTTTGGTTAACATTGAACCACGTACATCTATGTGAACGATCTCTAACACTTCTTTAGCCCCATTCCCTTGGCTCCAAATGCCATCTTGGTCATATTACCCTCCAAACATGATTCGCGAGGTTGGAATCGATTCAACTTGGAGACGCCCCAAGTGAACCATCTTTTACCAACTTTGGATCCTCTTTGGATTTATATGGCCTAATTTATAGATGCTAAAGAAGTGTCTCGTTCACGTCGATGAACGTTTTCTTTTTCGGGAAACTTGATTGATGTGTTATAGGATATATTTCGTGAGTGGTGCATTTAATTAATTTGCATAGAGATCATTCAACAACGTTCCATGACGTATAAATTTATCAAAAATAAAATTGGTAACAACTTTATTAAAAAGTAACCAAAATATCCATCATAAAAGTTTAGAAACCTAAAAATGAATTCTTTCTAAAATCCTAACGTAAAGAATATCTCAAAATTAAAGCATTGTCTTCAAAAGACGGTGCACTTCTCCCATCGCTTCACCGCCACTCGTAGAAGATCGCCGGTGTGATGAGGACCTCACTTCCACTAAGTTGCGGGTTCGTTTGAACCCTTGTAATGTGAAACAAACATGATTAGTGGATCCCGTATCCACCACCCACAAATGGGAGGATACGCCGCTAAACAAGTTTCAACAACTAGGCGTGAGAATTACCTTTCTTTCCATCCCTCTTAGGTCCGGAACAGTGACCTCCAATGTCCTTTTTCACCCAGATTTGAAGCACTTCCCCTTAGCCGGGTTTGTTCACTCCACCACCTTTCTTCACCTTATCTTTGCATCGGGCAACACTTGAGTTCACTTGCTTGTGGCCTTTGTTCCTTTTCTTGTTCTTACCACCCCTTGGTCTAGAAGAAGAAGAAGGTCCGCTTGCCACCAAGGCTTGGCTTTTTCGCCCTAATATCGCCTCTCCGAGACTAAAGCTTGCAAATGATCGCATCGAGAACTTCTAATTATTCATCCGGTAGTTCAACCCGAATTGCTCAAAGCTTTTCGGCAGAGAATGGAGCACCTAAATCGATTTGGGTCTCGATATCAGATTCCGCCAAGTACCTCAAGTTTATTAAGGTGAGCCATCATCCGGAGAACGCGTGCTCTTACGTAGGCGTTCCTCCACCATTTTCATAGAGAGCAAGTCCCTCATGGTGATCCGACGAGCCCACACGGTTCGATGTTGAAACATCGCTTTAAGACTAGTCATGATTTCCGCAATGTCTCAACGTTACGGTGTTGGTGTTGCAACACATCCGACATAAAGCCAAGATGGTACACTAAGCCATTTCGTTAGACCGCCCCCAATCAAGATACTCTTTCTTAACCGCTTTTTAGTGGACTCATCTCGATGGTTTATCCGGTTTAGGTGTGGTGAGAACCCGTTATGGCTCGCAATGCGGAGGACAATAGTGAGTTTTCGATTCCAATCAACAAAATTTTCTCCATATTGAGCAAATTGTCTTTTAGTATATTAAACAATTGGATTAAAAGGTTGCGACATGCCGAATCGAAATAAATAATAATATGCATAAGCACAAGTATATCACAAAGATTCGATCACATGCATCATATTTAAAATCTCAAAAAAATATGAACAATGCATCGCCTAACATCTCAAAAACAGTTTAAAATAAGCCACGTGGGGTGGGTCATTATTTAAACACATTCAAGAAAGTTACAAACAAGAATAATTATAAACCTTTAATATCCAGTTAATGGTTGGCTCAATTGACCAATATAAAATCGACGGGGACTTCGAGAAGTATATGCATATCAATTTTATACCTAAGTAATAACCATGATTAAATATGAGATTATTATTTCGCTTTGATCGAGCCTCGTGGGGAGGGTCATCAAATCGCCACTAGTAATAACCCACAATCATCCGCTTGAATTCATTCATGTGAAACCTATCTTTTCGTCCGTCATTGGGGGGAATTTCTCCAAAAGAATTCACAAATAAATAAATCATGGAGGTCAAAAAATTAATTCAATTTTATTATCCGAATAAAATTGTCAATTTAATTATTTAAATCATACTTAGTAATTTTGGAGTTGAGATTTTTCAATTTGGCAACCCTCATGCAAACACATTTAAACAAATTAAATAAAGCATAAGATAAGACAAATAAATCAAGCATAATGAGTAAAAAAATAAACATATTGGGCACAAATTATCCAATTGTCATGGTTTGATTTTTTTGGCTTGATCTTGAAAAACACGCCTCGAATTTCTCCCACTGCTCGTCTTCGAAAAATACTGCCTCGGAACCGCCACGCCAAGCAAGTACGGATGGATGACGCCAAGATTCGGCGGCCACTTGGCCAGATGCCGGCAATGGGCATCATTTCTGCAGTTTCGGCAAATAGCTTGTGGCTTTTCAAATGTGTCGGCAAAGGCTTACTAGAGGCCCGATAAAGACGTTAAGCAAGGTCTGGCACACACATCCATACACACACACAAGTCATTCTCGCCATGACTCCCAGATCGCTCAGAAATTCACACACAAGCCACATATACTTCACACAGTCTCATTCTGGCCATTGAGCAGACCGCCTGTAAGGCTACAGCCTTCTCATACAGAACATTTGGCCTACCAATATATACAAATACACATACTGGCCATTTACGCCTTTGCTTCTTGATTTCGTCTTTAATTTTCATCTCTTTGTTCCGATCCGGTTTATAATTTATTTACAAAAATAAATAAACCTAGAGATCTAGACTAGTTCTATTACATTGATCAAATCAAACAAATCCTAGTCTACTCGTGGATTTTCTCACGAGGCAAAAACAAACCGAATCTAATCGAATTAAAAAAACCACGCTTTATATGCATGCAAAAATAAAACATTAAAATCCATGACAATTGGATACCCAAAAAAACAGATCTAACAGTTCTACTATCCAATTTCAAATTTAATGTCCATGAATTAAATTACAATTTAAATAATTCAGAGTTCAAACCGTGGCTCGATACCGATTGTTGGGGAATGATGTTTACAGATCTATTCGGGTGAATATTTAAATACAAATTTAATTCATTAATTATTACTAGCATGAATTAATCCTATATTAATTCAAATAATAATTGCAACAACATATCATGCATATAAAAAGCCACGTAAAACCTACGACGCGGAATCTACGGGTTTACGTGAACGCATTCTCTCTCGGGATGGCAAAGTGGCTTTGGTCGGACGGACTAACCAAAAAGGACTTCCCAAGTATTCCCTTAGCCCTTGCTCGACAATCCGGTGGAAGGATACTTTCGAACAATTAACAAAAGGAAAAAATAAACTTTGTTGCACCACTTGTGTGGATTTGCTAATATTTCCAAAGACATGGAATTGTACTTGGGAATGAACTAATCATCCCTATTTATAAGAGGGAGGGTGAACGAAATTTATGTGATATTTCAATGTGGGATAAGACTTTTCTTGGTCTCCAAGAAATCTTGAATATATCTCATATATTCTCTTTCCCATAATTAAAATATTCCACAAAAATTCCACCTCCTCTATTAAGGGTAATTTTTGAAAATTTAGTGCAAGAAACCAAGATTTGGATCTTCTTGAATTTATGAGATATTCTTGTATTTCAAGAAATACATATCTTCCATAATATCTTTTCAAGAAAATCAAGAAAATCTTTCTTGCCCTCTATTTTCAAAAATTTCGAAATATCCTTATGAATAACCAAGTGAGAGATTTCTTGAATTTAATGAGATAATCTTGTATTCCAAGAATACATATCTTCATTCCATAACAAAATTCAAAGAAAATCTTTCTCCCTCTTTTATCCATAATTTCGAAAATAATTAGAGAAATATTAAGCAACAATATTTATTTTATTTTAATCACCTTTTCAGTTATTGGACTATATGTTGGGCTACTTAAGGGGTCCTTTAGGAGAATTAAGATTGGACCTTCTAATGGATCTTGAATATCTAATATTGAGCCACAATATAATTCAAGCTCATAAATATTAATTAATCCCACTACATAATTAATATCAGACTATCCATCTTAACCCATATTACGATCAATATGGCTCCCGGTCATTATTTCCCGTGTTTAAGATTATCTAGCCCATTAATTAATTCAAGCCACTGAAATAGCTTTCCATTAATTAATAGCTTTTGTCCTTGGTCAAGGAACGGTTCAACATTATTATCCATACCGGAAACAAATTCCACTTGCAAGATTTAGTATGATAAAACTTATGAACCTCCCAAGGGGGCAAATCAAGCAAGCGTACTTGCACACGATTCTTCAGATTAAATCTTAGCAATCACATGTGACCAATAATATTGCCCAAGATAAAACGATTGAATCTCTCTCCGATTCGCTACCCATGATAAGTCAAAGCAATAGTTACCGATCCCACGGATCCTATTTAAGGGACGAAGGTTAAGAAACAACGATCCACCGAGGTCTAATTCTTCCTTGTTCGGCTCAAGAATTTATCCTCCTCAGAGGTCCTATTCAAAAGCATCACCATGCACTAAGTGTAATCTCTTGGTCAAGACAAACCAATCTCGAGCCTTACACCTCAACCTTTCGCGATGGTTGTTCATTTCCATCTAGGTCGTGAATGGCGATTTATAGTTCAAAGGATTGTTAATTTAATCTTCTGTGATCGGGTATCACTAAATTAACTACAGTGTAACACGTACGAAATATTGAACAGTTATGCAATAAATATATATAACATTCAATCATATTTAAAGCATCAGTGATAAACAATTTATTTCAGTAAATAAGTCTGAAATTCAGTTTCGATTATACAAAGTAAAAAGCATACTTTTCAAAGATAATCCCCAACACGGATAACCAAGTCGGCTTGATTGGAGTCCTCGTTTCCCTCCGATCGCTTGTATACGACACACCTCGATTTTCTTTTTAGCCTTTTTTTGTGGTGTCGGCAGATTCTACAATTAATTTGCAATATTATTTAGAACCACAAATAAGATAATGAACTTTAATAACATATATTTTACCCTCATGGTCTTTAGAGATCAAGTTGCTCGGCCATTCGATGAAGTGCCCGACCCATTTGTTCCGATTGTGGCGACTTCATCGATTGGTTTTTTGCATTGAATCCTCTTGTCCGATTCGGTACATCGAGTGTGACCTCACGAAAACGGGAGTGATGGGATGACCATGAATCATTCCATGAGCTGTGCAATGTTCTGTGGCCCAACCGTCGGGATCCTCCAAAAAAAGGTAAAAAAAGGTCGTTGGTTGTTCGAATAAGATATTTAGTTAGAAAATTTTAATACACTAGTATTTAATTAAAACAAATGTGAGACATGCATATCTCGATGCACGAGAGGCGTTTTGAAGTGCCTCAATAAAAGTCGTCCCCAGGGTTAGTGAAAACATAGCATTAGCGACACTATGTTCCACAAACTTGCTCCACTCGGCGACATTCGTGGCTCGTTCTTCTCTCGGACCTCAAACATTCCACATCTTTAGACAACTTGGTAACTGTTCCGTTAGTATACCCACCATATTCATGGCTTGAAGACCAGGTGCCATTCTTTAAAGATGTCTTAAATCACGCCATATCCGACACTCGTGGCCGGTAGGGATGCTCTGGCGACCATAGCCGAATCAAACAGATCATCGAGGGCGAACATGAGGATGTCATTAGAGGCGTCATGGTCTCGAGATAGACGCTCCCCGAATCACAAAAACAAAAGATTATTATTTAATTATTTTTTATAAATAATAATTTGTAATTGAAAGATAACTTAATGGATAGATTACCACTTCGATGATCGTTGTGCCTTCGGGATCGTGAATATTCCCTTCTCGACCCTTTTCGGTAGTCTAAAATAAGTCAAAACAGTAACAATAGGCTCACTCTCTCCAAATTTTTCTTCTTTTCTTCTTTCTACGATAGTGATGAACGTGTCCCTTTATTAGATATATTAAAAGTGAATATATAAAAAAATTAAAAGTTAGGATTTTGATCTCACCATATTTTCTCTTATTAAGGTGCATAACCTTTGTTCGATCCACGATATCGCACCTCCATCGACTTGGCTTGATCGCGATTTTTATTACTTCGATTCTACAAAGATAATAGAAATATGATAAACTTTCGAAAAACTTAGGGCATTAGAAATCGAGGAAATGACATTGATCAATTTTACCCGAAATCATCCTCCATAGCTCGCTCACAAACCCTCCCAAAGATGGAGCCACCATAGTATTATTTCGACACACGGAGGCGGATTAAAAGTAATGACCGCTTTAGGATCGTGTGTTACTTCTCAACCAAGTCAGGAAATTATGGCCATTACTCCAAGTTCTTGATAATATTTGCTTCTTCTTTGTGAGGTCAAGACCTCCGAATGTAGTCTATACGCATATAACATAACAATTTAGTAAATTTAAAGGTCATACTACAACTTTCAATAAATATATAATTAACATACCGTAAGCTCGCCCCATAATCTTTCCTTCAAATGAGAAGGTTTGGTCTTCGCCACGATCCTTGGGTCCTTGCAAAAAAGACGATAGGGATCACGCCCCGATTGCAGCTCCAATGTAGAAGGACAACGACTCACTTTCTTTTCCTATTGTCTGTCCAAACTCATTGAACGATAATCGCAATAACATAGTATTTAATTAGGTTCAACGATCAATCAATATATTTATCGATTTCAAACATTCAATTGTAATAAAATTACTCAAGTGTTTTCCCCCTTTTACGAGCTCTCTTAATAGATGACATGGTGACTATACCTCGAGTGCGCTTCCCGGAGTCGCTAGTGGTGGTGGGAGCATCGGTGTCACACTCTCTCAAGTCATCGATGGATCTTTGTCGATCATATGCACCATGATCATACGCGCCATGATCTCCATCGAATATCCATCATCATCTCCATCATCTCCGGGATATGGCAAACGAGACATGATCCCGTAAGCGCGAAAAACAACATTTAATAAACAAAAAACAAACAATATTCAAAACTATGCTTAAATCCTCACACAAGCATATTATCAAACACCTTGAGTGCATCAATTGTTCATATCTAACAGCTCCTTAGTGAAGGATGTTGTCCACTTATCAAAGACTAATGTACAATTGAATCAGTCAAAACATACATTTACGACAATTTGCAACCAAAAAAGTAGAAAATTAGGCATTTGTACACATAAATCGATAGCAAGTATATATACCTCTGTAATAACACCATTTAGCCCCTTATTATGTATTTTTACATGGGTTAGTAACACAGGATTGAATAAATATAGATATCAGTTCAGGGGGTGTGAGTAACTGCGTTTAGGAATGGAAAATAATTTGGAAGAAACATGACAATCCATTAGAAATGTGTGTTTTATTGTTCCTAAAAACAAACTGAATCCGAAAAACTACAGCCCAACTTGTGCAAGAAGAATATAAATCGAAACACATGTAAAATTAACAAACAAACAAACATATGATGAACTCTTGAAAATATCAATACAACCACCTTGATATAGCTAGCCCTTAGTAATCGAGCAATGACGCAACAAGAATAAGAACAAATTGTCGGAAAAAAACCCTAAACCAAAACGAAGAAAACATCAAATAAGAGATAAATAGAGAAAATACCCAAAAATTTTGGTGAATCGAATCGAAAAATACAAGGGCGAGGGGGGAGGACGGCGGATGGTTCGATTTGGGGGAGAGGGAGGAGGAGGATAGGGCTTCGATCGATATATATCAGCTTGTACGTTCAATTCGCGATTTGGGAGTATATATATATTATTATACGAACACTTGGACAGTGGTTCATAAACGCCCCAAATCTTTTTTTGGACATCGGTTCATAACCATTGCCTCTAAACACTTGCACAATGGTTCTCAATCGCTTTCTAAGTCTTAAACTTGGACAACGGTTTTGAACCGGCCGGTTTCTATCCTTTTTTTAATTAAAACCATTTCCAAGTTTATAGCTGAGAGAAATTTGAAAAAAGGGTTGTCCAAGTCTTGTTGTCAAGTTTCAAATGTGTAGTAGTGTGATGTTGTCATATGCTCAATAATAAAAGAAATTATTGTAATTAATTATTGTATGGAACAAGTGTAATTGATTACCTCCCACAAAAACACTATTATTTTTAAAAGAAACAAATAATAGTAACAAATTAATATATTTTAATATAATAAATAATATTAAAAACACACACACACAAAATAGACAAACTAGTAGTACAACGAGATTAAATTACATAAGAGAAGGTTTTATGTGAAACTGATTTACCGTACACCACTCATAGTTGCTATAGTATTAATTTCTACAAACAATAATATGAGTGGTGCACGGTAAATCAGTTTCATATGAAACTTTGTCATTACATAAAGCTCTCTCGATTTTTCAAAATATAAAAGGCAATTCAAGGGGATGTTTGATTGCGGTAATGATGTAACTCAAGTGTATTTTTAAAAAGTGCAACTTATTTTATAAAATTGTACGATATATTTATATTGAAACGTTCAACTTACTTTATATTAAATCAATTGAACGTTTCAGTGCAAATAAGTTGAATATTTTTAAAAAATAAAATATATATTTTAAAAATGTAATTAAACTGCACTGTGCATACAAAATTTTTTCAATTTATTGTCATTCTCATTTCAATAATCATGCCAATCTAATTTTTATTTTTAAGATGACACCCTGTTAAAAATGAAAATTGTTGTAAAATAAAGAGCAATAACAAATAAAGAACACAAGAACGCGAATTTATTGGAATGATTACATATAGGGGCGACCAAGTGATCAGGAGAATTTTCACTATGATTCTCTGTATTCTCCCATTAATGGCAATACAATGAGGATGCCTATTTATAATAAGAATTGGATTGAAGTTCTAAAAATTGTAGAGTTCTAAAATCCATAAAATAATGTTCACATTATCAATATATTTAAAAAAAATATTCATTCTGTCCTAATTTTGATTGTCTATTTTTCGTAAATAGTCGTCCTAATTTTGTTTGGTAATTTTCTTAAAAAGGAAATAAAGCAACTTTCAATACTATTTAATACTATTATTTCTCTCCATCAAATTCACTTTACACCATTAAATACTATTATTTTCCTCCATCAAACCCACTTTATCTACTTTACACTATTTAATATTATTATCTCCTATTTTTTTCTTAATCTCCCCATTTACAGTAATCAAATAATAAAAAATAGAACAGAAAGGAATACGAAATAGACATAGCCATGATATTTACGCCTCGAATCGAGATGAAGTTCTTGGAAAGAGAAATTTCAGGGGTTGAAAGTCAACCCAATTTAAGACTAACATGCCCCTAAAGTAACGATAACCTAACCATCGCCGTACGTCACATGTATATATTTATTATTGTTGATGTGTTACGTACTTACATGCTTGAATTGGGATGTTCTGAAATTTATCAACGGTGAAATTAATTTTTTTTTATTTTATAAGTATGACTCTTTGGTTATAATGATTAATATTCTTTTAAATATAAATTACACCTTTTAATTATTACTATTAATATCATCTGCTGTAATATAAATCATACTCTTTAGTGTTAGACAAAAATTTGTATGCAATACATGTGCAATTACAAGTTAATTGGACATTTTTATTTTTTTGCGGATCTGCAATGCGCATGGGTCGGGTAGGACTTTCTTTTTCATTGCGCCGCGTTCAACAGTTGCGTCTTCAGGTTTCATTCTCTTCTCCTGTTCTTCTTTTTCTTTTTTTTTCTTTCATATTCTTCTCGATTTCTTCAGTTTTCTCATTCTCTCAAATTTATAGGTCCTTCTATACTTTTTTTATATTGTTCTTTAAATCTGTAATTTTGAATTGAGACTTTTTTCTGCGCTGGTACTGATTTTTGTTCATATAGAAACACTATTTTGTTCATAGGGTAACACTCTTTTGTTCATGTAGTAACACATCAAGTTGTTCTTGAAATTTGTAATTTTAAACTTGAGATTTCTTTTCGCTCTTATATTAGTTTTGTTCATATGGCAACACGATTTTCTTCATAGAGTAACACTCTTTCATTCATATAGTAAAACTTATTTTTTTGATAATATGTAACACTGTATACATGTCGTAATATTATTTGAATATTCATGTGTTATCATATGAACAATAATGTGTTACATTTAGCGCGTCTGCCTTTTATCTTCAAAAAATAATAATAATAATAATAATAATAATAATAATTTAAAAAAAACAGGCCACTATTAATATTTTCCCAACATAATTTAGATGGGTTATCAATCAATTATTTCTAATGATAAATTTGTTGAATTCACACATGCCTCGTTTGGTTCGCAGGATTGATCAGGATAGATCAAAATTATCATTTTAATCCCGCATAATCAATTATTTGATTTGTGGGATGAAAACTCAGGATCAAACCGAGTACAAAATGTGTTTAATTCTTATATGAAAGGACATGCTATCCCATTTGGGGGTAAAATTGACTGTGATTAATATTTTAATCGTTATAGATTTTTGAGTACATGAATAAGAGCTACAATGCTATAATTTAAATACATATTCAAATAATTAAATTTTACTCAATCCTACTCAATCCTATCACACTTAATCAATTTAGTTCTGCGAACGAAACGGGGCTCTGAAAATTATACCAATTTATTAACACAGTCCAACACAATATCTTAAGATTTATATTGTGATGAAATAATTATAATACGACTTAAGTCCATTGAATCATTGACCAAAAATTACATTACCTAACAAAGTGGGTCCAATTGCTAACTATCAAATCGCAAGAACTCATCTGGCATTATTTGGATTTTGTCTATGCTGGCACCCCCAGCGGCCCCCACTTTCATCTTTTATATTTATTTAAATTTAAATTTTTTTTCTTTTTACTTTTTGTTTTTGGTTCAATTTCTTTAATAATTTATTTTCTTTTCTTATCTTTCTTTCTTTGAGACATAGTAATTTTATAACCTCTTGTTATTTTTCTTTTATATTTTTTAACAATTTCATTACTATTTTAAATTTAGTATTCTTGAAAAATAATTGTAATATTTTTATAAAATTTTGTATATTAAAATTTAATCAAGAAATTATAGAATGGTATCAATAAAATTCAATTGGAATAAGGTTTTTCGATATGTTAAGGTATCAAATTGCTAATATG
>JBBCBC010000284.1:0-35526 GCA_037126765.1 Stenogyne calaminthoides
GCAGTTAGTATCATTTGTGGACATGTTTATCTCAATAACAAACAAACCTGTTCCAGTGGCTGAGACACCTTGTGTCTTCTTTTTTCATTCGCTAGAACCTTGCGATCTTTTCTTCAATGTCCTTACGCTTTCGCGGTGGAGGCATACATCCTCGTGTCCACCATTTCCTCTTTTGAATTCCACCTTTGGGCTTAAGGAAGCTTGGCTTGGAACCTTTCTTTGCCTTTCCCCTTCGCTTCTTCTTTCCTTTCGGAGTAGAAGAAGTAGAGGCACTCACCATGAGCACGGGCTTTTCCTTAGCAGTGGAAGACTTAAAGGTCTTTAGCATGTTATGCAGCTCGGGCATAGTCGATTCCGTCTTATTCATATTAAAGTTTACTACGAAACTCGAATATGAATCGGGAAGTGACTGAAGAATGACATAAACAACAAAATTGGTCTTGAGCTCAATGCCCAGACGATCAAGTTTCTCGATTAGCCCAATCATCTTTAACACATGAGGAGAAACCTTCCCTCCCTCAGACAATCGACATCTAAATAGATCTCTCATCACTTCATAAATCTCGAAACGAGATTCAGAATCAAAGAGATCCTTCAGATGCTTGATCATCTCAAAGGGAAGCATCTTCTCATGCCGCCTTTGCAATTCGGGAGTCATCCCTAGTAGCATAACACACTAAGCCTGGGAAGCATCCTCTTGATGCTTCTTCTGAGTTGTGGCATCAAACACCTCAGCCACTTCAGTACCAGTCTCCGGGGTAGCAGGGATTGTCGTGTCCAACACGTACTCAATCTTTTCTTGCCTGAGCACCAAACAAACGTTTCGGTGTCAGTTGAGAAAGTTTGGCCCAACCAATTTGTTCGTTCCAAAACGCTTCTCAATGACAAGTTATTAATTTCAACAATCTAGAGAAATAAAATAAACAAGAATTAAAACACATAATTCTATGATCAATATTCAATAATCAAAATAAATATGGTCTTTAAATTTATTTTGTTTCCATTATTTTCACATACTTAATTGAACTCATCGGAAAAGTGCTTTAATTTATATCTAATATAAATCATAATGGACTAGGATCACATTCTTACTATCATAATCGGAGGGTCGATCATTACAATAAGCATGACCAGGTAGGTCTCCAAACCAATTGCAAAGCTGCGATTCCTAGTTTGTCGAACCTAGTTCGATTGATGTCCCTTACCCTTTGTTTCCATGAGTACAATAAACAAAGTTAAGTTGGTTTACAACCATCAAGCGGCGATATTACATGTCCCTATAAAAGTCCCGTTAGATGTAGATCCGAGCAAAAGATGAGGGTCTTTAAGTATTCATTGGAGCGAAATCTTGGTTTACATTTAACTTTGATGGAAGACATCTTATCAAATTAATGAGAAAATCATATTTTAGCGAGGAAAATTTTTAAAAAGCGGTGTATTAATTGCTTAATCGAGATCCGTCATGATATCTAAGTCACATTTGAGCAATTCAAGGCGCCGCCTACCCAAACATGACATATATGGACTAACAAATATTTGGGCGCCGTCTACCCAAGCATTTAATACGGTCCGACAAATGTTGGGTACCCCCTACCCAAACGGTTATAATGCGAACTATAAAGCAAGTTAACTAATTGAGCAGGTAAAAACAAGTTAACGATGGGTTTTAATAAATCTCTTTTTTAGGAGGGCTCATCTCAAATCAAATTTGCAAAGCAGTCCTCCTACATCATCCCCTTCCATATCGAATTCAATCAAGAAAAAACGAAACACCAAATTTTCCAAATTCGGAATATTAGTTTCATCACAATTAATCTAATTAATTAATCATTAAATTGAACAGAAACCAAAACCAAAAATTGTCGGACTCATCGTTAGGAAAGCGGGGTGCAAAAAACAAGCAATAAGCGAAGCGGCGAGCATAGTTATCAGTCGGCGTAATTCGCCAATATCACGCCTCCGTCGCGAAACTTCGCCCGTCGTGAACGAGCGAGCGAAAAGGGCACACTCGAGCCGCGGCCCCTCGAAAAGGTTCGAAACCGGATCGAAAGAACATGGGAGTTTAGGTTACGGCTCGCCGTGATTAAATCCCGATTCGGTGGAAGCGCGCCTTGAGACACATCGAGAGAGCGGACACACGGTCAAGCCTAAAAAAAATGCCCAACAATGAAAATCCTAATCCGGAGCGAATCGGTGAAGCACCGCCAAGCCAAAAAGGAGGTACAAGACCGCCGTGAAAAGAGCAAGCAGAGCGTCTGAAAGCGATTGAGCTTAAGTCGCGATTCACATCACAAGCTTCGCCGACGCGTCGCGAGGGCATCAAGGCGCTAGCGCTTGACCTTCACGACTGACGGCGAGCACCATCGGCGAAGAAAAAAAAAAAAGCAATGGGCGAATCCCCAAAAAGGAAACCCTAACTTTGGGGGACGAAGGGGTGTGAAACGAGCGGCAAAAACAAAACAAATATGGGGGTGAGATTCTGTCCAACAAATTGTGCCCCAAGTTTAATTTTTTTTTAATTAAAACCAGTTTTAATATGCACTGTTGGAAATTTAGAGGCACGTAAACACGTAATATATGCGCAGCGGAATTAAACAGTTCACCAACAACGAACATATAATTGCCTAAACGATTACGAATAAACATAACAAGAAATCTTACACTAATTCAAGAGCAGATTTTTCAACTATGGTATCAACGTAATCCCCTTTCACAGACTTGCACAGATTTGCCAGCGTTGAATCCCGAGATGAATTTGCTAGGAAAATTCTAACTCTAGATTTTAAGGAGAAATATGAACTACCGTATTATGGATTTTCAAGAGCTCATATATATAGGAGATACCTATGTTAAATCTTAAGCTAATCTGATTAGGAAATAAAATCCCTAATCTTTATTTAAATAAATCTCTCAGATTTATTTCTCACATATAAAATCTCTACGGATTTAATTCCCATATATGTCAAATCTCTACGATTTAATTCCATAAATATTAAATTCTATAATAATATTTCATATATTATTATTGGGAATTCATATTTAATTAAATCTAATTTAATTAAACATTAATAATAATTAATTCCAAATTAATTCATTATTAATTAATTCTCCATAAATTAAATATTAAATCCAATTTAACATTTAATCAACCAACTATAATCCGTAAAAGGGAACTACTTGTTGTGTGACCCATAGGCCCTCATATATCGAGCGATTAGTCAAACTAACGATCTTAATTGAACCCTAGACAATAAATTAGACATTCTCAATATATGAGGTACATTGCGAGAAACGTGCAACTACCTGTAACTGTAACATGGGCTATTGCGATTGCCTCCTTTCATTCACGAATACTCGATTAGTCTTGAATATGATGAAGTGTCTATTCAAATAACTTAATCAATTTATCTCTAATCACTAATTGATCACTCGTGTCACACTTGCCACAAAGTCGAGTTGGCGTGCATTGGTCAATGACTTTGATCCAATTATGATGAAAATGAGTATTCTCTCTAAATCCACTTTGAGGAATGAATCATTTTCTTGGCTCAACTACCAAAGCATGCATGACTTTTATGATGAACTCAATCAAGTCATATCTACCCGTAGAGGGGGTGTAAGCGTCGGTCATGGTTAAAGTTCATCACTCCACACATGTCGTGCTTATTGACCTCAAGTCGAAAGAGTATCGCGATCGCTTCCCACTTAACCGAGACACCCAGAAAAAGCACATATAGTGGAACTACATCAAGCGGTTTCTCGGATGGGTATACCAATACCCTCTAATGTATTTGTGCATCCATCATGAGATACCTAGTATCTCGTAGTAAGTGAGATCTTACTACACTCTCTAAGAGTATGATGCAAATCGCATACCAATCTCCATTATATCATCAGTATCCCATTCTTGATGATCCTCGATTGGGGCTATTTGAGGATCACGCTTAAGTCATCTGAGTTCTCACACACTCAATAACAGCAGTGACTCAAGGGAACACAGATAAGAACAAATGCAAACAATCAAACATAATATTCTAATAACAAGAACGCCATATATTTAATATTAAATACATAATAATATTTAAACCAACACCTGAATATTATCTCGAGTATTATGTCGCACAATGGAGTGTCTCAGGACCTTAGCTTCTTATGTTAAATTTCTTGTATGAGACTTGGTTCTTCTAAAACTCACACCTTCTCCTTTTTCGCTCAACGGTGAGGCGATGAGCTTGGCATTATATATCGATTTCTCGGTTCGGTATAAATGAAAGTCGGTGTAGGATGAGGGGGTATTGTGTGTTCATTAATCTCCGCGTTTTGTGTTGACCTTGAGGCGCTTCACTTGGCAAGCACTTTGGCCAAATGTGAGGTCTCACTCTAGGATGAGCTATCTAGGCATTGCTTGGTCTCCGGGCGAGGGCCTTTGTGGCAAAGTGGTTTAGGAACAACGAGGTGAACCATCGGTGTGCCTGGTCCCCCAAGGTGAGTGATAATAGTTGGCACATGGTTGTGTATGTGGCCCCCATCAAGGTCATGTAGGTTGAGTATTTCTCCATATACCTAGGGTTTATGGCGACCCGATTGAGGTGGTGTTGATTTTGAGTTACAGGGTGAGCATCCTTTGTGGGCCCAAAATGGGAGCTCGGAAGAGTGGAAGGTACATGTTGACCATTTTTATTGGCAACCCTCTCTTTCAAGGCCTTGAGCGTTTGACGTATGACTGTCATTTGGTCATTGTTTGGCTTTTGAGGCCTGACAGGAGTCTGTGGGCCTAAGTGGCCATGGACAGATGGCCTCGGTCCCTCAGCAGCCGGGACTTGTTGGAAGTTTTTTTCCTAGATGGAAAGTGTGACTTCTCTTTCCTGCCTACCCGGCCTTGAATCGTCTTCCGATTTACATGGGCGAGATACTCGGCTATCTGTTGAAATTTACAAACACGTAATACAGATAAAATATGCGCAGCGGAATAAACAAATTCACCAACAACGAATTACAATTGCATAATTGAAATAACGGAATACGTAAACAGAATTCTTACAGTGCTTCGTAAACAATCTCCTCAACTACGGCATCCACGTAATCCCCGTTCACAAATCCACACAGATTTATCAGCGTTGAATCCCCGTATGAACTTGCTAGGAAAATTCTATACTAGAAATTTTATAGATAATATAATTCTTGTGTGTTTAATGAATCCCCAAGGACTCATATATATAGGGGAGACGCTTAAACCTTAAGCTATTTCTGTTAGGAAATAAAAAAAGCCCTAATCCAACAAATCAAATCCCATAGATTTGATTTCCATATATATTTTCCTACAATAATATTCCATATATTATTTTGGGATTCCTATTTAATTAAATAGTAATAATAATTAATTTCAAATATAATTAATATTAATTCTCCATAAATTAAACATTAAATCCAATTTTATTATTTAATCAACCAACTATAATCTATAAAGGGAATTACTTGTTGTGTGACGTAGGCCTTATATATCTTAGAAGCGATTAGTCAAACTAACGGTCTTAATTGAACCCTAGTCAATAAATCGGACATTCTCAATATATAATGTGCGTTGTGAGAAACATGCAACTACCATGAACTAAAATGTGGGCTATTGTGATAATATACTTTCATTCACGAATACGATTAAACCTTGAACATGATGAGGTGTCTATTCAAATAACTTAGTCAAATTTTTCCCATTCGCTAATTGATCTCGTTTATCACATTTGAACCAAAGTTCAAACATGGCGTGCATGTAATGACTAATGATCTCGTTAGTATGAGAAGGCAATTATTCTCTCTAAATCCACGTTGAGGAATGAATCGTTTTCTTAGCTCAACTATCACGCATATGCACTTTGTGATGAACCCGATCCATGTCATATCTACCCGTTAAGGGTGTAAGCGTCGGTCATGGTCAAAGTTCCACTTCTACATGTAAATGCGCATTGACTTCAAGTCGGAGGAGTGTCACATTGCTCACATTACTAAAAGAGACTTAGTAGACACTCAAGTGAAATAACATCAAATGACATTTTGGATGGGTATGCAATACCCCTCAATGTATAGTGCAAGATCCGTCATGAGATACTTAGTATTCTCGTAGTAAGTGAGAACTACTACACTCTCTAAGAGTATGATGCGGATCGCACACCAATCTCAAATGCATCATCAATATCACATTCTTGATGATCCTTGATCGGGATTATTTGAGAACCATGCTTAAGTCATCTGAGGTCTCACATACTTAATGACATCATTGGTTCATGGAAACACATATAAGAATAAATGCAAACAAACAAACATAATATTCAAACAAGTGTATTGCCAACATTAATATTAAATGGATAATAATATTAAATTAAACTGAATATTATCGAGTATTATATCCTTACAAAAGATTATCTCAGGACACTAACACTAACAATCCCCCACTTGAACTAGAGTCGATCACTGCATGTGTCAAACCCAGACCATCGAAATGTCTAAAGTGTGTACATGAACACTTAATGTCTTGGTGAAAGGATCAGCAAAATATCTTCCATTGGAACACGTTCTAACTCTATTTCTCCTCTAGCAATTATCTCTCGAATCAGATGATAACGCCTAGGTAAATGCTTGTTTCTATTATTGGATCTCGGTTTCTTTGCTTGCGCAACCGCACCAGTGTTGTCATAATACAACTTTATTGGACTATGCTTTTCGGAACTACCACAGTTCTCGGCCGGTTGTTGAATCTGCGGTTGTACTTTGCTTGGAACTATTCCAACTAACCGCCCCACTAGTGAGTGTGAAGACATAGCCTGACTGTGATTTGTAATCATCATAGTCGAATTAAAAACTCAGGTCAGCGTAACGATTCTTACTAGTTATATTTGCCCTTGAAATCGACGAGGAAACATTCATTAGTTTAAATAAGATACTTGAGAATGGTCTTGATAGCAATCAAATGAGATTCACCCGATTTATGTTGGTATCTACCGGTGATCTCGCGACAACGTGGTGTTAGTGTTAATGTCCAGAGACAATCTATTGTAAGGACATAATACTTTCGATGATATTTAGTTTGATTTAACATTATAGTTCATTTAATATTAATGTATGATAATACACTTGTTTGAATATTATGTTTGATTGTTTGCATTTATTCATGCAAGTGTTCCTATGAGTCATTGTTGTCATTGAGGTTGTGAGAACTCCGGTGACTTAAGCCATTCTCAAATGGCCCCGATCAAGGATCATCAAGAATGAGATATTGATGATCAATTGAGATTGGTGTCGCAATTTGCATCATACTCTTAGAGAGTGTAGTAAGATCTCACTTACTACGAGATCTTAGGTATCTCATGATAGATGCACAAATACCTTAGAGGGTATTGGTATACCCATTCGAGAAACCGTTTGATGTAAGTCCACAATATGTGCCTACGGGTGTCTCGGTTAGTTGGAGCAATGTGACACTCCTTTGACTTGAGGTCAATACACACGACATGTGTGGAGTGATGAACTTTGACCATGACCGACGCTTGCACCCTTCCATGAGTAGATATGGCTTGGATTGGGTTCATCCTTTAAACGTAATGCGTGGTAGTTGAGCGAAAGAATATGATTCATTCCTCAATGTGGATTAAGAGAGAATACTCATCTTCTCATCATAATTTGATCAAAGTCATCGGCCGATGCACGTCAACTTAGACTTTGTGGCTAAGTGTGACATACATGATCAATTAGTGATTAGAGATAACATGATTAAGTTATTTGAATAGACACTTCATCATGTTCAAAACTTAATCGAGAATTCGCGAATGAAAGGAGGAAATCGTAATAGCGCATGTTTCAGTTACAGGTAGTTGCATGTTTCTCGCAACGTACCTCATATATTGAAAATATTTGATTTATTGTCTAGGGTTCAATTAAGACCGTTAGTTTAACTAATCGCTCGATATATAAGGGCCTATGGGCCACACAACAAGTAGTTCCCTTTTACGGATTATAGTTGGTTGATTAAATATTAAGTTGGATTTAATATTTAATTTATGGAGAATTAATTAATAATAGATTAATTTGAAATTAATTATTATTAATATTTAATTAAATTGGATTTAATTAAATAGGATTCCCAATAATAATATATGGAATATTATTATAGGATTTAATATATATGGAATCAAATCCGTAGGGATTTGATATACATGGGAATTAAATCCGTAGAGATTTTATATATGGGAATTAAATCAATGGGGTTTAATTTACAAGATTAGGGATTTTATTTCTAATCAGGTTAGTTTAAGATTTAAGTTGGTTCTCCCCCTATATATATGAGCTCTTGGGAATTTACAAACAACATTAATTCATATTTTTGTCCATAAGATCTAGAGTTAGAATTTTCCTAACAAATTCATCTCTCGAATTCAAATGACAAATCCAAAGTTCGTGATTGGGGATTACGTGGATAAGCGAAGGAGAAATCTGCTTCAATTCTTTGTAAGATTTCTTGTTATGATTATTCGTGTCGTTTATGCAATTATATGTTCGTTGTTGGTGTTGTTTTAATTAGATCGCGCATGTACGTGTTTACGTGCCTCTTTATTACAACGCAAAGGGTATCGAGCTTCGTGCACTTTGTTTTAATGCATAATTGGTTTTTGAATTGAATTTAAAAAAAATTGTTATTCAAAACTGGGGGGCACGGTCGATTTGTTAGACAAAAGGAACCGCTCCCCTTTTATTTGTTTGTTTTCGGGTCGTCTTCTCCACCTAGAAAACCCCAAATCGATTTAAGGTTTTCTCTAGAGAAAAACCACCGCTGCATCCCCTCGTTCTCACGCAGTCGGCAACATCACCTTGCCTTTGCGTCGCTCGAGGCTAGCGCGGCGTCGTGGGTTACGCGGAGTTGGGAAGCTTGCGGCTCCAGCAACTTGACCGCGTCATTGATTTCGTTGCTCCGCCTCTATTCTTCATATATTTTCCCGGCGGTGCGCCCCTAGATGCGATTCAAGGCGGAGCGCCACCGGAATCGATACAAATCAGTGGCGGTGCGCCGCCGATTCATTCGTCTTCTTCGTATTTGGTTTGGGAAACGGTTAAAGTGTTGCGGCTCGCGACATGATCCTCCGATTCTCTCGTTTTTGTGGGGCGAAGTCGCCACGACGTGAAGTGGCGACTATAGAGAACCTCAATCCGTTCGAAGCATTTTCTGGTTTCTGATTTCGGTTTCTGGTTTTGGTTTCTAGTTTCTGGTTTTGGTTTCTAGTTTCTGGTTTCGGGGTTTCTTTGGTTTGAGTCTTGGTTTCGACATGCGTCCGATTTAAGTGCATTTTCGATCTTGTTTGCTTTTGGAATTCGACGTTTTTGGGATTCATCGATTTTTGGGTTTACACGCTACTGGTTTCGTTCGTTTAGGTCTTACTCATGTACTGCTTTCGTTTTTCAATTGGATTGAATGATGAATCCTGACCAATGTTAACCGTTCAAATGATTAATTGGATTATTCCTAATGAACTGATGTTGAATTGTTGGTATCGGTTGTCCCGATTGACGGATGGTTTCCGGGCAGTGATGAAGGAAAGGCCATTTTGAAAATTGGATTTTTAACGGACCCCTCCGTGCAAGTTTTAGAAATTGCACTTGAGCCTCTAACAAACAATTAAAATAAAATCTATTTTAAATTTAATAGGATTAATTTTTTTAAATCAGTAATAAAAGTTGGACTTTTATTAATAATTAATTGGATTAATTATTGACCTTTAATGATCTTTTAAAATTGAACATAGAAATTGGATTTCTCGTTATTCGTTTTAAAAGGAATTGTTAATCCCACTCGTTAACCTGTCTATTTAAATTCGTTAACGATTTTATAGTCCGCATTATAATTGTTTGGGTAAGCGGCGCCCAATAATTATCGGACCGTATTCATATTTGGGTAGACGGCGCCCAATAATTACTCAAATGTGACATAGATAGCATGATGGATCTCGATTAAGCAATTAATACCTAACTTTTAAAAGCGTTATTTCACTAAAAATATGGTTTTCTCATTAATTTGATAAGATGTCTCCCATCAAAGTTAAAAGTAAACCGGAAATTTCATTCGATAGTATTTAAGGCCCAAGTCTTTTGTTAGGATCTCATCAAAGCGGGACTTTTATAGGGACACGAAGTGTTCTTGGCTTAGTGGTTTTAAATCAACTTGACTTTGTTTCACCAACCCAAAGCGAGGAAGCGAAAGTCGATGGGCATCCGATTGAACTAGGTTTAATCAACTAGGAATTGCAAAGTTTTGCAATTGGTTTGGAACCTACCGATTCTATTATTGCGATGTCGGCCCAAGCAAATATTGTCTTAATAGGAATGTGGATCCTAGTCCATTATAATTTATATTGGATATAAATTTGTATTCTTCCCGTGAATTCGTAGAATATGTGAAAATAATGGAGACAAAATAAATATAAAAAAAAGGTCATGTTTATTTTAATTGTTGAATATTGATCATAGGAATTATGTGTTTAATTCCCATTTTATTTTATTTCTCTTGGTTAGTTGAAATGTATAACTGTTATTGAGATGTGTTTTGGAAACAAACAATTGGTAGGCAAATTTTTTCTGGGCGGCACCAAACATGTGTTTTGTGCTAAAGCGCGAAAAAAGATTGATACATGTTGGACCTTGATCCAGTTACCCACGAATCGGTTCCTGGCAGCGTACGTTTGGCAGCGTAAAGCTCAAAAAAGCATCGAGAGGATGCTTCCCGCTTAGTGTATGATGTTCTTCGGCATGACTCCCGATATAAATAGGCAACATGAGAAAATGGGTCCCTTCTAGATGCTCAAGCATCTGAAGGATCTCTTTGATTCTGAATCTCATTCTGAGAATGAAGTGATGAGATATCTGTTCAGATGCCGGTTAGCTAAAGAAAGAAAGATTTCACCTCATGTGCTAATGATGATAGGCCTAATTGAGAAACTTGGTAATTTAGGCATTGAGCTAAAAGACCAACGTTTCCATTTATCTTATCCTCCAAATTAAGCTCCGGATTCATATTCTGGCTTCATTGTGAACTATAATATGAATAAGGCGGATCTTGACCATGTCCTCAACTTCACAATGTGCTCAAGACTTTTGAGTTCACTATTACTAAGATGGTGTTCAAAAAGAAGAAACGCAAACAAGGATGTGTGCCTCTCTTGTAAGTGAAGAGGCACCTTAGGAAGAAGGGCCCTATGTAAGGTTCGGTTTTTGAAAAAGAAAGTGCATTTGGGTGCTCTAAAGCACTAGAACATGTATGTTTGTTATTAAGATAAACATGTCATTAATAGGCGCTAAGCTAGCGGTATTAGATACGGATGTGGCTCTCACATTTATGCGAATGTGAAGGACTCATGTGTCTTAGAAGATTATTAGGGGTGAAATCGTCTTACTGCGTGAAAATGGAGCAAATTCTTTAGCGGGTTAAAGGTGAAGTCGTCTTACACGTGAAAATGGAGGCGAGAATTGCTCTTTGAGCGCGTGGGGACAGACTTACCCTGCGGTTTTAGACAGAACAGAATCATTGTTATTTTGTTCATACATTATCCCAACATTATTTACGTTCCTATGTTAGACATTGAGGGATATTTCCTTCCATTTTGCAAATAATAATTATTATTTACGCTTAATGGTGTGGTTTATGGGAATGCCCCTTTATTGAATGGTTTATAATGTTGAATTTTGGATATACTGTTCTTAATATACAAGATAAAAGACTCAAACTTAGTAATCATGAAAACCCAACTTACTTATGGCACTGTAGACTTGGTCATGCAAACGAGGAAAGAATTGCAGGGTTAAGGTAGTTGGACTACTTAACCCTATTTAACTTTAAGTCTTATGGTAATTGTGAATCTTGTCTCAAGGGCAAGATGATCAACAAACCCTTTTCTAGGAAAGGGTTGCGTGCCAAAGAAGTTCTAGAGTTGATCCACAACAATGTATGTGGACCATTGCCTACTAGATAATAAATTCACTTCATTACTTCATCATTTTTCTTGACGATTTCTCGAAATACGGGTATGTGTGTCTTATGAAACACAAATCCAAATCTTTTGAGAAATTCAAAGAGTATAAAGTTGAAGTAGAAAAGCAACTTGGTAAGAGTATCAAGACTCTTCGATCGGATAGAGAAGGTGAATACCTTAGCCATGAATTCACTGATTACTTGAAGTTGTATGGAATCCAATCACAATGGACTCCTCCCTAACACCTCGGATGAGCGGTGTCCGAGAGAAACCAAACCTTGTTGGACATGGTGAGGTCCGTGATGAGCTATTCTCTCTTCCGACATTCTTATGGGGATACGCGTTACAAACTTCAATCATTACGAATAGGATTCCATCTAAATCGGTTGAGCACACATTATATGGACTATGGTGTGGCGAAAAGCCAACTTTTACACATATCAAAACATGGGATGCCCCGTGATTGTGAAAAAGGATCTTCTTGATAAGTTGGAATCAAAAGGTGAAAGGGTTACTTTGTGGGATATCTAAGGAAATTAAAGGATATTACTTTATCTACCCGAGAAACAAGCGTTGATTGTTTAAAAGCGAGACCAACCTTCTTGAAGACAATTATGTCTTTAAGGAACAAAGTAATGAAGATGATAAAACTTGAAGAAATTTAAGAACCACAAGTTAACAAAGAGCGATATCTCACAAAAGCAACATGATAAGGAATCAGTGGGAGCATTCAGCGACTTTCACGGTGGGAGTCTTTCACTAGGTGATCGTCTTTCAGCCAGTGGAAGCGTAATTGGAGTGGCACCGCTGAAGGAAAAGATATTTTCAAGTAAAATTTGAATGAGAACAACATAGTTCAAACTCCCGCCCAAGAGGCATCTGAAAGTGTAGCTCTTGAGGACTCTCCGGACATTGATGAAATCAATGCACCACAAAACTTTCACGATCAGAATGTACAGCCTGCACAACCACATCTCCGTAAGTCAATTAGGAATCGTAATCCGCCCATTAGATACGGTTACCTCTTGGAGGAACTTCGTTAATGTGGACATCTGGGATAAGGGCGATCCTAATACTTATTCTGAAGCAATATCGGATATCGATTGAAGTGGCGTGAAGCCGTGAAATCCGAGATGTACTCGATGTACACCAATCAAGTCTGGGACTTGGTTGAGTTGCCTTGGGGGGTTAGACTCATATGTTGCAAATGGATCTTCAGCGAAAGCCAGATTTGCAAATGGCAAATACAAACCTACAAAGCTATGTTGGTGGGGAAGGGTTATAGTCAGCGAAGGCATTGGTATGATGAGACATTCTTCTCACGGTTGGAAATATCAAGTCCATTCGAATTTTACTTGCGATAGAAGCACCTTTATGATTATGAGATTTGATAGATGGATGTCGAAAACAACTTTTCTCAATGAAGACATTGATAAGGAAGTGTTTATGGCTCAGTAGAAAAGACTTTATATCTAATTTAAATTCAAAATCTAATATCTGACTAAAGAGATCCATTTATGGATTGAAGCAAGCTTCTAGGAGTTGGAATATCCGATTTGATGTTTATCAAGTCTTTTGACTTCATTGAAATTCGAAAGATCCTTGCGTTTATTGTAAAAACTGGCGGGAAGAATATTGTTTTCATAATCGTGTATGTCGATGACATATTGATTTTGGGAAATAATATCCCATTGTCTTGATCGATTAAAGATTTGTTGTTAAAGACAGCCGTGATGAAGGGTCTTGGTAAAAGTCTCGCTACATTCTAGGGATCAAGATCCACAAGGATAGATCCAAGGATGTTAAACATCCGCATCTACCTATGTAGACAAGGTGTTGAAGCGTTTTGCGATGGAGAACTCTAAGAGAGGATCTCTATCGGCAAACCATGGGATAAAGCTATCAAAGAATGATTGTCCTTCTATTGAAAGTTGATATCAAGCACATGAAAGATTTCACATACGATATGATTCGGGTCAATCATATGCACGCCATGACTTGCACTTTGGCCAAACTTGGCCTGTTATCAACATCATTGGTAGATACCAATGAGAATCCGGGTGAGTCTCCTTTGGATTCTTTGTCGAATTATTATAAAGTATCTCAGACGAACTAAAGAATGTTTCATTTTCTATGGTGGGCGGTCGGCCTAGTAGTATTTGGTTATCTTGTATGATTTCAATCAAACGGTGATGATTACAAATCACGATCGAGTTCGTTTCGCTCTCTCAATGATAAAGCGGTCGGTTGGAGCGATTTAAGCAAGTCGATCGCAGATTCAACAACCGAAGTTGAGCACATTGTTGTATCGGAAGCGAGGAGGTTATGCGGATTTTATAGTTCTTAAGAGAACTAGGGATAGTTTAAGTGTGGGTTGTCTAATAAAGTTGTAGACAGACAATATTTGGTGTGATGATGCACAAAAGGAACCGAGATCAACAAAGCGAAGCAAGCATGTATTCAGCTTATCATTTGATCGAAAAGATCATAGCGATAGGAAAAATAAAATTAAAGCGTATTCGCATATTTAATATGGCGGATCCTTTCACCAAAAAACTTTGAGTATTCATATACACACTTTAGACATTTGATGAATTGCAGGGGTTAGGCATGTAGGTGATTGACTATAGTCCAAGTGGGAGATTGTTAGTGTTAGTGTACAGAGACAATATATTGTAAGGACATAATACTCGATGATATTGGTTTGTTTAATATTATAGTTCATTTAATATTAATGTATGCAATACACTTGTTTGAATATTATGTTTGATTGTTTGCATTTATTCATGCAATTGATCCCATGAGTCATTGTTGTCATTGAGGTTGTGAGAACTTCAAATGACTTAACCATGATTCTCAAATGGCCTCGATCGATGATCATCAAGAATGGGATATTGATGATCTGATTGAGATTGATGTGCGATCTGCATCATACTCTTAGAGAGTGTAGTAAGATCTCACTACTACGAGATACTAGGTATCTCATGATGGATGCACAAATACCTTAGGGTATTGGTATACCCATCCAGAAATCGTTTGATGTAAGTCCACAATATGTGTCTACGTGTGTCTCGGTTAGTGGGGAGCGACGCGATACTCCTTTGACTTGAGGTCGATATGCGACACATGTGGAGTGATGAACTTTGACCATGAATGACACTTTTACCCTTCCATGGTAGATATGGTTTGGATTGGGTTAATCACTTGAAATGCGTGTGCGTGGTAGTTGAGCGAGAATATGATTCATTCCTCAATGTGGATTTAGAGAGAATACTTGTTTCTCGCGAATTGGATCTAAGTCATCGATCGATGCGTCAACTTAGACTTTATTATGCAAGTGTGACATACATGATCAATTAGTGATTAGAGATAATATAATTATGTTATTTGAATAGACATTTCATCATGTTCAAGACTTAATCAGTATTCGCGAATGAAATGGCGAAATCGTAATAGTCCGTGTTTGATTCTGAGTTAGTTGTATGTTTCATAACGTACCTCATATATTGAAAATATCGATTTATTGTCTAGGGTTCAATTAACTTTTGTTAGTTTGTTAATCATTTCGACATATGAGGGTCTATGGGTCACACAACAAGTAGTTCACTTTTACGGATTATAATTGGTTGATTAAATGTTAAATTAGATTTAATATTCAATTTATAGAGAATTAATTAATAATAGATTAATTTGGAATTAATTATTATTAATGTTTAATTAAATTAGATTTAATTAAATAGGATTCCCAATAATAATATATGAAATATTATTATAAGATTTAATATATATGGAATCAAATCCGTAGAGATTTGATATACATGGGAATTAAATCTGTAGAGATTTTATATAAGGGAATAAAATCAATGGGATTTAATTTACAAGATTAGTGATTTTATTCCCTAATCGGGTTATTTTAAAATTTAAATTGGGTCTATATATATATATGAGCTCTTGGGAATTCACAAACAATGTTAATTCATATTTTTCTCCATAAGATCTAGAGTTAGAATTTTCTTAGCCAATTCATCTCGAGATTCAACGCTGGCAAATCCGTGCAAGTCTGTGATTGGGGATTACGTGGATACCGTAGTTGAGAAATCTGTTTTCGAATTACTGTAAGATTTCTTGTTATAATTATTCGTGTCGTTTATGCAATTATATGTTTGTTGTTGGTGAACCATTGCTTGCATGTATTACGATGTTTACGTGCCTCATATTCAACACGTGGATTAGGCCACATCGGGCTTAGTCTGAAGTCATAGCGATACATGAACATGATTGACCCAATTGCGGATGCATATGAGACATCCTTCATGTCTTGATATAACTTTCACTAGAAGGACAATCCTTCTTTGGCAGTTTTATCCCATGATTTTAAGTGAGACCTATCTTAGAGTTCTCCATCGCAAAGAGCTTCAACACCTTGTCTACATAGGTGGATTGTGACAGCCCAAACATCCTCTTGGATCTATCCCTGTGGATCTCGATCCCTAGGATGTAGCAGGCTTGGTATTCTTCCCGTTGCGTTTACGATAAACGCAAAGATCTTTCGAGTTTCTTTTGAAGCCAAAAAACTTGATGGCTTCATCAAATCGAATATTCCAACTCCTGGAAGCTTGCTTTAATCCATAAATGGATCTCTTTAACTTGCACACTAGATTAGAATTTGGTTTAGATATGAAACCTTCCGGTTGAGTCATAAACACTTCCTTATCAATGTTTCAATTGAGGAAAGCTATTTTTGTTGGGGAATTAATTGTCCGGATCTATTCGTGGTGAATATTTAAATACAAATTTAATTCTAACAATTATTACTAGCATTAGCTAAGACCCGAATTCGTTTAGGCTTGTGGTCCTGTTAGACTGACCCGTTTAACATCTCTAATCACTATGGACTAGACGAACTCCAGCGATCATCATTTAAGTGTGGCGGAAGAAATGGTTCCACCACCTGAGAGTCAATCACTCCTTTAAGTGTGGCGGAAGAAATGGTTCCGCCCAATCATCCACTAAGTCCTCTTGATGTGGAATGGAGATTTTCAAGTTGGCATAAGTGTTAACCCAAATCATCCACCACAGTCATGATGCTAATTTTTCTCGACAAAAACTGGAAGAGAGTCGGTTGTGGCCACCCATGTACCATCTCAAATGGAGTACACCTGTTCGCCAAGTAAAAACTTGTGTTGAAGCAATACTCGTCCCATAGTTTTCTGGAATTTCAATTGGGATTTAGCTAGGGTTCTGATTTTGGGGATTACTTTGCCCCAAATTGAGTTCCTACTATTTATAATTAGGTCCTTAATAACGTGTATATGCCCTAGCCTTTTCATCCTTGGAGTTTTATCAATTTCAGTAGTTAACTACATGTTAGATGTCATACTAATTAAATATCTACGACTATTAATGCAAGGCGACAACAACTACGAGAGCTAGTCCGATTCAAGGCTTTACTCGTTGCATCTACATTAAATATATTCAAGGTGGGGTTTTTCTTTTCGATGTTCTACGTGGTTAGTAGAACAAGTTGTTCATTATTTAATATTCTACGTGTTTTGTTGAACGTGTGTCTCCTACATGTTATGCTCCATGTAAGCTTATGTTCCATGTTATGATAAACTACATGCTATGTTCTATGAAATTCTATGTTATCAAGTCTAATAGCCAGGGACTAGTTCACGGTCCAGGGACCATATAAGTTGTCCTCGAGAATGACCAAGATATGATCTTGGGAAGGCCCATAATGCTGATGAGAAACTTTTCGTGTGAGAATACCAAAAGTCCTTAAAACGATTTTTGGGAAGGTTCTAAACTTTACGTGTGAGAATACCAAAATCATTAAAAGCGACTTTGAGAAGGCTCATAACTTTACGTGTAGGAATACTAAAAAAAGTCGATTAAGCGACTTTGGAAAGGCCTCTGACTACATGACAAATTCTATGTGATGTTTGCTTTGATGTGTACAACTCGTGTTTAATATTTAACTTGAGCAAAGCGAGTCCCAACGAGTGTGAATTCATACTATCCCATCTATTTACAAATTTGAGGTTGAGGAGTTGGGCGATGAGGAGGGGATGGATGGCGATCCCTTAATTGAATTTTTATTTTAAATGTTAAATAAATAATAGAAGTTTGATGTTTCTTTTGCTAAATCAAAGTATTTTTTAAATTAATAATCGTTGTTCTTTCGTTAGTTAGGGTATTTTCAAATTACTAGCCGTTATTTCTTAGATATGCATTTGAAATTTAAATGTCAATTTCGCCCAAATTAGTTATTTTTAACTACTTTTTTTGAAATGTCCGTTTATGAAAATTGGGCGTGACATTTAAAGTCTAAATTGGATCAATATTTGGATGATCCGCCTCTTAAATTGAAATTATATCCAAATTTGAATGTGTAATGAGCATTGGAAAATTAATAAACATCGATGTCAACATTATCAATTATGGCTTATGATATTCTTAGCATCTCAATCACCACTTTGAAGCTTACGAATCCGCTTTTTAGCATTGGGGACTCGTGTTCTCAACAAGTATATGGAGTAGACTTTTGGGCATCACGTGAAAGCCCTTATGTGTACTAGTAGTGGTTGGCTACAAGGCTTTGATATTGATAATGTTTTAATTATTTCATATATATAGTTCATTTTCAATTATCATATATTTAAATAAACTTGTTTATTATTAACTAATTATGTTTTTCTATCGCATGTTTTAGAAGAAGTTGATGATAAGCGAGTCTTTGTCCAAGGAAGAATCGAATGATTAAGAGTGATGATCGAATGATGAAGAGTGATGATGGGTTGGAAGTTGGAAGGTTTGAATGATGAGTCTTTTGTTTTGTGCATGTGAAAGTCCATATATCTTATGCAACTTTGAACTTTTAATTTATTTGTGACTATTAATTTGTATGATTTGCGTGCTTTGGACTTATTTTTGTTCTATAATATCTACTAGACTTGTTTAAGGTTAGAGTTAAGTCTTAAGTTGTGAACTTCCCGATAGTTGTGATCTATTTAATATGCATTGGGATTGTATTAAAAAAAAATCGGTGCAACCCGCTAGGAGTTAGGGTTAGATACGGCTCTTAGAGACCCGATTAAAAAGTGAGCCGTAAATTTTCTAACCCGTTTAGGACCGTGTACCCTAATGGGTCAATTTGTCTCATTTAACATCTCTACTTCATTGGTTCATTAGTCTCCACATCCATATCATTGACAAATTGTATCCCCCAGTTATTTGGTTGATTTTGTGTGAACAAAGTTTCACTAAGTTCCATTGACAAAGTATTAAGGATCCACGATAGCACTATCCAATCAGCCTTCTTCCAAATCGCGTATCTTTCATTAATTTTATTCAACTTGGGACATTCACCATTAATAAACTGTAGCTTAGTCTTAGCTCCTCGATCTATGACCATACATCTCCTCTGAGACAACAAATTATTTCCAGTGAGTTGATAGGGAACTAGAACCAAACCTGGATGATCACGGAAATAAGGGTTGTCTTCTGCAATTGCTGGCTTCTGAGCAGCGCCATTTGAAGTAGACGCTTTCGAGGGATCAGCCATTAACTAAAACCATGCATTAGTATTATTCCATCTAGGACCCATCTCAAAATCTGCAACAGAATCAAGCTAAAACCATGGAGATACGAATAATCGGTTTAGAAATACAAGATCTTATAGCTCCGCTACCATATAAAACATTTTAACTTATTAGCTTATCTTCTAACTATGGCTTTTCATCAATGTTCCAATGCTTCTGCAATGTTGAGCTCCTAATTTTCTATCACAATTGCCGCTGAATTGGGGAAAGTAGTTCCAGCAAACAGGTTAGAGAATTAGATATTAGGCATCGGACTGTTCATCTAGGTGACAGACAATAAGGTGATGTTTGTTTTGGATTTTAAAAACCAGGTTTTGGATTTGCAAATTTATATCCAGTTCTACTTCGGGATTTTGAAACCCGGTTTTATAAAACCACGACTACAACACCTATAAACCTATTATCACCCTTTCCATCCAATATAATCAATTTTCTCTCCTTTCATTTTTATGTATTTAAATCATAACCCAAATCATCTAATCATTGCAATCACACCCAACAATATAATAATACAACATCAATACATCGTTCAGTCTTACACATTGATTTCACATAAAGTTAAATTTCAGCCTACTCAAAAATCCAAAACAAACACATACCCCTTACTCTTTATAATAATTTCAAAATCTCCCAACACAAAAATCGATTTTTTTGAAACACTTAAAACCCAAAACAAACATCACTAAAAGATTCCCCCCGCCACACCACCCCATAGGAGAGCGAATGAGAAAATAAGAAGCAGAGAAGAAAAATGACTCAATCAACAGGATCATGCACACTAGCTAGCATTCATAAGGCAAGTGAATCGGGAAATTAAAGAACTCACAAAGTAAGAATTGATGCAATCTCATTTACTCGGTCCACAGTGTACCTGTCAACAAATGGATCAAAGATCACAATTGTAATTACATAATGAGGGGAAAAATACAGCTAAAAGAACAAAAATAATATTTTAATTGGAGATGAATCTGACCAAGCATATGAGCTCTCAATAGGAGATCAATACTAACAAGGTTTAGAGAACTCACGTTCCTTTTGGGCGTATAGAGAGTTCAATGTTGGAGTTAATATTACAATTTCAATATCAATTAGGATTTCCTATTCTTTCTTTTTTTTTTTTTTATCAGAAAGCAATTCAGAAACAGTTGCATGCTGCAAAATAGACTCAAAAACTCCCAAATGACCATCTTTGTATGAGGATGTGATAGCATGGAATATTTTTTATGGTTATTACACCACTTACATAACATGTAGCTGAGAATATCTGATTACATTTCAATGAAGTAGCACGATAATCCAACGGGGAGAACATGACAGACTATAATTGATTGAAGGGTCGAAAAACAAGAAAACAATTAGAAATATAATGTAAGATTAAATCCTGCCCAAGCAAAATTGTCGTTTCCCAAATTTTATGATCCTCCTGGATGATCTAATGACATAAAAAATAATGCAATATAAATAAGACTCAAAACCTAAACCCTAACTTAGTCCACAAACAATAAAGCCCACAAACTATTTATTAAAAGAACTTGTAATAATAATAATAATAATAATAATAATAATAAAGAGAATAATATAGACTATCAGAAATGATCATAAAAGAACCCTCCCAGTCATGAGTCATAGGGTTACATGTTCAGTTGGATCATTATGTTACAGCAGCGTTTAATTCATCTCAAAGTTTTGGAAACGACTATCTGACGATGGTGAAAAGAATCAGAATCTCCTACTTTCAAGTCCTTCACATTTATGTTTGCCCTATGTTTCAGTGCAGCTACCAAGCTTTATACAAAATCACATCTCCTACTTTCAAGTCCTTTACATTTATATGCTGGAACCGAAAAGCATGATAACCTAGTTAACAAGGATAAACAGACAGCTATATTTTCTATGTTTTGATTATAAGCAATGACATGTTTTGGTAAAATAGGCTTTATAACTAATGAACCAGCCCTGTTCATTAGCCTAACTGAGATATAAAAAAATAAAGCAAGAAAAAAGGCAATTTTCATGGATACACCATTAACCAAGTTACTTCATTGAAATTTACTGAAACATATGTATCATAGAAAGAAACGTGCAGAATTTTTAGGAAGATTTTTCTTGGCATAACCATGTGGAAATCACATTATTTGGATTCCTGGTATATGATTGTCAAGACTGCAGAAGACCCTAAACATATAATGCTATCGTAATAAGGGAATCGCTAATGATAAGGAAATGAAACGACAAAAAAAAGGAAAATCACTAAGGGCGGGGCCAGTAATACACAACCTGACAAATAAAAAAGAGCGAAAGCGTGTACAATTGATTGCATGCACATCTACTCTCCAGAAACTTGCTAAATTTGAAATGGAATCTGAACATTCTTAGACATGCTGTCTTTATCTGCATTTATTAATCATAAGAACAAATCTAAAGTTTAGTTTCTGAAATTGAGGAAATCACTAGAACGGAGCAAGCTGACAATCGATAAAGTATATTGCAACCACAATAAAAGAGTTAATATAACATGCAATAGCAAAAGGCATGTATTTGAACCACGATTTCATTGACTTCACAAGTACCAAAGAGGCAAAAAAGCACTAGTGGATGAATTTCAGAAAAATATCAATTGGAAGTAATACTTCAAGAAATACTCCAGACGCCAAGCAATACGAGATACTTTAAGTCAAAAAGAATTTTTCAAATGGAACCTAGTCCTTGTATATTTCTAGGTTTATAAATTATACAATAAAATTCCAATTTAAGTACATGATGAACACTAGAAAGACACCCTAAGTACCTTAAATGTAGGATCCTTTTGACATCTAAGATACTCATAATGCTACAAGCTGTAAGTCCACGAAACACCACTATTATTCAGTAAGTATCAAATATAGATCAGAGTTTTTTAAAATGCAGTCTCTCATTGTTCCAGCCTGTTTGAATGCTACGTAGCCTTACCAACTCCTCAATTTTCTTGCACGACATATTTTAAATTACTTTTTATGCATTTAATGCCCAGAAAATGCCACCTTTATTTTATTGCTACCTCTATCATCACATGGGACTCCATATATTCCATTTTTAACACTTTTATGATATTATCAATGCCCCAACCTTTTTTGTAGATACCCTAAACATTATAGTAATTATTAGATGCATGTGTTGCAGCATCTAATTTTAACATTTATCTATTGCTACTCCAATTATTACTAAAACTGGCATCCTATATTTTGCTTTCTAAATCTACTTGTAGTAAAGCTTTCGATTTTAACGCCTCCCACCAAGATCCTAACATAGAGAAATAAGGAAGGCAAGCAACATCTTCAGCTATCACAGCACGCACTACTTTCATTACCTGTAGGATTTTGGCTGTTCCATTATCAATTCAACAACATGATCACTTTTAAGGCTTTTAGCTGCATCTTTATTAACTTTGACAATATAGTAATTGATCATTAGTTTTAGGCTTTCAGCTACATCTTTTAATTTTTTTAACTGCTTAGATAGCTGCAGCTTAAATGAGTTACCAAAAAGTATACAACATTTGGTAATCAAAGCAACACCTGTATATGCTGAAAATATCTCCAAATAGCAACAGCCAATATTTGATTCAAAGAACAAGCAAATTGAGTTCATAAATTTTATGCATGCTGCATGATCCCCTTAAGGAAACAAGACTCTAGTTCAACCAAGTGGTGAAAAATTGAAAATGGCGATACTGGTAATTTTTCTGATGAAAGGGTACGATATAATATTTCTTTGAGATATACCAAGTAGACCTAATTTGTTCTTAATAACCGGTCAATAATTGGGCATGTATTAACATTGTATATCAAATATAAATTAATTTTGCAAGAACTGACTTGTATGCAAATTAAAAAGGGATGATATCTGTTAATTATAAGTGATAATTTAATTGTTAATCTTCTTGATTTGTTCCAGTATTGAAAAAAGTCTATTTTATACAAGCTCAACTGGCATCATATGAAAAGTTGACGTTGAGCAAAATAACAAGCAGCAAATTAAGTTGCTTCAGTAGGAACTTCTCAATCTGCACAGCATCAAGTAGAAGTGTATGAAATAGAAGGACTTCATTTTTTACCTGATTTATAAAAGATGAAATTAACAAAAATTGTTCCCCTTCGTTCAAATGCATTCATTACTTATCGACTTGCAACATTTGTCACGTGCATTATTCTATAGTAACATTCCCAAACTAAACCACAGTGCATCATATATGAATAGCATCTACCAATATCATCTATAAAAAGACTGTGAGAAGTTGATATAACCCAAGTATCCACCTTTCTACCATTGACAATTTCCTCTGAACAAATTAAGGTTAATTTATTATATTATGCATGTCAGTTCTCCTTGAAATACGTGTGTGCTTGTGTCTTTTTTGTTCACATTGCCTTTCAGATCACTTGGTGGAACTAGAAACTTCTTTGCTTACTTATAAAATTTAGCTAGCAACTCAAAAGTTGGGCAAAAGGAAACCAAGGCTAGAGAAGGAAACAATATTATCTAGCATGCATCATATGTATAATATTATAAGGAATTGTTAAATTCGTGAAAGAACCACTTCATTACTTAGTATTAGAAAAGTCTAATACATTCAAAAGAGTGACGCGACAAAGGGCACTATTATGCTGTTACATCGTAAAGATAGTAGATTACTCATCATTCATCAATAGAGCAGAATCAGAATTGTTAAACGATTATGTTATGATTCTGTCTTTATAGTGTTTCCTGGTCTAGTTGTTCTATGTTTACTACGTAGATCGTTATTTATTCTTTCCTTATTTTAATTTGTAAGCCTTAGCCTTTCTCCCACTATAAATAGGGCAGTCTTCTACCTCGATAATATACACAATACATGCCTAAAGGCGTGTCTTGCATACATGACCTAAATTGTTATTTTCTACAATCTACACAATTTATTTGAACTAAAAAACGTGTTTTCATATTATCCAACAATATCAGAATATTGAAAAAAAACAAAAAATCGTTTAATATTTAAGTGAATCTAGGGTTTCAGATTCACTTTTAGAATTAGAATTAGAATTAGAATTAGAAACATCAAACACTTCTCTTCTTCAAGCCAGCAGCATTTCACACCAACCCACCCGCTGCCTTCCAGCCATCTGGCGCGCGCCACTGCGTCCAGCCACCCGGCCCACATTATGAAGATGTGGAGGAAGAAGAATTTCGTGAGGACGATCCACGTTATGATGAGGAGAAGGAGGCGTTTGCTTTTGATGAATTCGTTAATGGAGATGATTAGTTTGCTATCCACGTTATGATGAGGAGGAGGAGTTTGCTTTTGATGAATTCGTTAATGGAGATGACTAGTTTGCTATTTGTGCCTTTAATTTCGTGATTAAGCTGGATATTTACTGTTTGCCATTATCGTACTTCTTTGGTTTGAAGTTTATGTCTTTATTTTGTGTGATTTATATGTTTTTAAACTTCAATTTGTTAATAATTATATGTTAATATGATTCATGATTTTTGGCCTTGAAATGTCCTAGGCGAGCGCCTAGCGCCTCGGGCACTAGGCGCACCCCAGCGCCTAGGAGCGCCTTGCGCCTTTAATAACTATGGATAGAGGTAAAATGCAAAACTACATCAGAAGATGATTCAATGAAATATTGTTTCACGAAAGCTCATCAAGCATCTAAGCAATTAAATATCAGACAACAAACAAATGTCAACCAAGCAGAAACCAACAACAACCCAAATTATATGTGGTAAGTTAGTAAAGCAATTTACATCACCCATGCTATTTAATTAGCTAGTCTACACAAATATCATTATATCAGAACATGCAAAAATCGCCCACACAAATTTCATTTTATATACATCACCTTGAATCAGAACTTCAATAATTATGAATCAGTTGACCTAGATTATTTAAACAAGCACATAAAGCAACACCTTTAGGTGGCTAACAACTGCATACGCAAGGCGATATATGTCTGGTGAATCATTTTCCACATTATCCATCAAGTTTCCTAGGAAAACTAATATTGGGCTAGGCAATGATTAAACTTACAGATGACAATTAAGATGAAAAATCATTCACCTGATTTGCTGCCCATAAAAATGTCAACACCACGTCCCTTTAGGTTGTATAGTACAAACATTTAGCCCATATGTGCTGATACTCCTTACAGACAATACTAGTAAGGAAAGGTATCATGTCCTGCACCGTAATCAAAGCAATATATAACTGCAATTACATAAAAATAGACGTCAAACCATTTTGATTATTAATAGCAGCTAAAATACGAGGACCTAGTGGGATGCACGAATATCATGCAACATTTCTTACTAAAAATGTTAAATGTGTGTGCAAATTGCATGTCCTAGAAACTCAAATTCCCAAGTGTGAATTCTACAAGTGTCTAGTTAACGTAACAGTGTAGCACTAGGAAATCTAAAGACTAAATAACAGTCTTGGAGAAAAAGGAATTACTCATATTTGTTTTGATCATGCCATCCAACACAATTGACTCTTCAAGATCCAATACAGGATCCTCAAGGAAAAGGAAAGAAGAATCACAATCTGCAGAAAGAACAACAAGAATGAGGAATATATATGCAAGGCAGTAAAGATATAAAAGACCAGGAGAGAGATACTCCCTTGTCACTCTAATATTATAAGCCTGGATATAGAATCTGGAATCACAAACAACATGGAGTGCTACTATTGCATTTAATAGCACCACCTAACAAACATGCACACCCAAGCACAAATTTGCAGCAATTAAAATGCATAAATTCCATCTAAAAACAATATGAAACACATATAGAACCAATTACCACCTTGTGCTGTCCAAATGCTGTTACATTTGGAAAAAAAATGGTCCCAACAAACAGGTCATAGAATTAGATATAAGGCAGACACATTGCCTATCAAGACAACAATAAGGATTCTCAAATGTGCCAATTTGTTCCAGATGGATCAGCGTATGGTAGCCTAGAACAGCATTTAATAGGAAAACTTTATGCCTTATTGACAAAAAGATGTAAAAAAATTGCACTAGTTGGTTCTGGTATATGAATGTCAACTGGCACAAGACTCTATCCATTAATGTTATTTAATAACAGTAACTAAAATTTCAGATTCTGAAAAATGCGAAGTTACTAAAAAAAGTCAATAAAGTGAGTTGCAATTATTTTTAAAGGACACAAAGTTACTAAAAAGAAAGTCAATAAAGTAAATTGCAATTATGCACAAACTCAGACTACAATAAGCATGTATTGCTTAAACGTGCATGTGCATTTAGTGACCAGAACTTTGCTATGTATGAAATTGAATCCAACCATTCTTTGACATTATGTTTTATCATCTGCATTTAAGAATAAGGAGTCCAGCATTTTTTTTCCTGAGTCGAAGTAGAATGCGATTGCTGTAAAATTGCAACTAGAATAATGAGTTCAGGAGCCAAGCGTGCACAAGCCAGATAAGATCAAAGGATATTTTCACGTGGAAGTTTATCCACATGTAACTTGGTTGGTTAAAGAATATGCTAAGGCAGGTAACAAGTGTTAATGGCGCACAATAGCAAAAAAAAAGTATTTAAACAAGTTGTAATTTTTTAGTGGATTCTCAGAAAGGGTCAAAAGGGGCAGCAAGAACACATTAGCAAGCGAAAATTTAAGATAAATACAGGAACTTGATATCTATCGCTACAAGAAAAGTTCAAGTTCAGCATACATACTTAGGGGTGGTAATGGCAATGAGAATCTAATTTCCCTCGCCTCAGTAACAAAAAGGGATAAGTTGGAAGAAGGGTTGTCTCAATGGTGGTTATTCTTTAGTGTTTTGCTCTAATTTTTGGAATAAAGGGGACAAAAATAATTGTTGGTTGAGAAATAGTGGAATGATTGAGGAGAAATGATTATAGGAGGGGAGGTAGTTAATCAAAATGATAATGGTTAACTTATTGAGTCTCATTGCCTCGTACGAAGTATGATGAAGGTGAATTCATCATCTTTTATTCTCATTAACCATCACAATTACCCTTTATTCATTCTCATTACCATTCCCACTGAAATTTTTTGAACCAAGCGGGCCCCTAGAATCTTTCCTAGTCCCAAGATGGTTGTCGGCTTTTGCATGATACCAAGCACATCAAAACATTCATTATTAGATATCAGGATACTCACAATGTTATAAACTGTTGAGCTCAAAAGCCTCTTCAGCACATGGCCATTAATTTCTTTTAACTTTACAAGGAATCGCTTCAGGAACCAAAAATTTGCTTATTAATATTTGGGAAGTTAAACTAGCAATAGGTACGAACCTTAAAGTGTGTTTATGGTAAGATCAAGAGAAAAGGACTTCGGTGAAGTTTGTCCAGTATGTACGATATAGAGCTTTAAGCAAAAATTTATGAGTAAAACACAATATACGAACTACAATGTACATGCAGGACTTCCTAAAATGGTATCCATATCGAGCAATAATGACTTTGTAAAAAGCGGTATCTATATTAGCGATAATTTATGAGTAAAACACTATCTCGTACTGCAAAGTATATGCAAGACTTGCTGAAATAGTAGGTGCCAATACAGGTAATAGTATAAAACCATAAGTTCAAAGGCAAGCAAAAGCTTAGCATCATATTTGCTATTTCAACATGTAATGCGCTTTTAGGCTTTCAACTGCATTGACATTAATCATAATCATTCATTATTATTTTAAGGCTTTGTGCTGTTTATTATCACTTCAATTGCATCATTATTAAGGTTAACAATGTATCAGTAAGTTCAGGCTTTTCGCTGTATCTTTTCTTAGGCCTTTAAGCTGCATCGTTATTAAGGTTAACACTGTAACAGTAAGTTTAGGCTTTTCGCTGAATAGTCATTAATTTAAACTTTTTATATAGCCACAGCACATCTTGTTACTTAAAGTCTAGCACATTTAGTAACTCAAAGTAACACAAATATATGCTGAAACTATCTTGTGAATTTACATAAGAAGCCTTAGCACGAGTTGATGTTCAATAATTGATTCCACGAATGATGAAATTGAGGTCATGGATTTCTGCGGATCAGTTCGTGAGCCGTTGAAGAATTCTTCTCTTAGTTTCACTAGCAAAAGAACTGCAAGATGGATTCCAGAACTTATAAAACAAAGTTGAACAGAATTCCAAATACATTTTTAAAGTTTATAGGCTCATTATGAATTGCACTAAAATTGGAAAAGAATAAAAGAAATTATTACAATTCAGATAAGCAAGCATTAAATATATAAAACATTAACAATTTTTTCAACGATAAATTGCCCTCAAATTGGAAAAAAATTATAAAAAAAAACTATATGATCAATTCAGATAAGCAAGCATTAAATGTGTAACATATGAGGGGTTTTTGCAACGGCGGAATTGTGAAAGAAGAAAATGGAGAGATTACCCACATTGTATACGTGTCCCTTGCAATCCTCTGTGCTTTACGTATTCCCCCATCATCATTCCACGCAACCGCCTCACTTGTAAATGACGCATTTGTCCCCACCGCATCCATCGAATCCCTTATCGGAGCAAACCCTAACCACCATTTCCACGAAACAGCAGCAAAAGCGAATAATCAGAATAATGTCGAATTGAGAAACTGAATTGAACAAAATTGGACGAACATTGCTAAATAGGTATAACCGATTCCATTAGAAAGAGATTTGAGGTACATTGCACTGATTTGTTTAATCCCTAAATAAGAACATGAAAAAACTGTAGGAAAGATGGAAGACAAAAAAAGAAAAAGAATCCGGTTCTATCATACTCTCGGCGACTACGGCCTATACCCAGTATAGTACCCCCATTGATACATTTACATTACTGACCCTACAACAAACATTATTTCCCAAAACTACCACTGCGCCTCTACTTCCCCCCCTTCCTCGTAACCTTTTTTTCGCCGGAGACTTTGCCGTTTCGCCTTTGCGCCCTTCGCCGCCGCAGCCTTTTTTTCACCGGAGTCGCCTTCTTCGCCGGTGGAGATTTCTTCAGTGGTTTTGCAGCCGCAGCCGCCTTCTTGGGGTTGACCTTGTCGATGTCTTGGCCGCCTTAGCCGGTGGTTTCTTCTCAGCCTTGGGCTTCTCTGGAGCCTTCCTCTTCGGCGCCGTCCTCTTCGCCGGAACCGCTGCGGCCTTCGGCTTCGCCACCGGCTTCGCCACCGGCTTAGGCTTGGCAGCTGGTTTCGCCTTAGCAGCTGGTTTCGCTTTAGCAGCTGGCTTCGCCTTCACAACCGACTTAACTTTTGCAGCAGGCTTGGATTTGGCTGCGGGGAGGCTTTTGGTTTTGCAGCAACAGCTTTAGCCTTTGGCTTCGCCTTGGGTTTTGCAGCAGCAGCCTTCGGCTTTGGCTTGGTGGCAGCAGCCGGCTTCTTCTTAGCCGGTGACGAAACAGCAGCAGCAGCCGGCCTGGGGGCACGGGCGGGCGGCATCTTGTACGAATTCTTCACTTTCACGAGCTTATCATTCGCCACAAGCTTCTTCAATTGAACAAGCAAAAGCTTCTTGAAATTCGACGGAGATTCTTCTCCTTTTCCTCAATGAATTTCGTGATCGCGTGCTGGCTAGATCCCGTCCTCTCCTTCAGCGTCACAATCGCATCCTTAATCATCTGCATGAACACAAAATTTCAGATCTCATTTCAAAAATCAAAAAATTCAATTAACGAAATTCCACATTCGGATCTATCAATTACCTCGAAGTAAGGAGGATGAGCGGCTGGGCCGCGCTTCCCTCGAGCAGGAACAACTTCTTCGGCTTCGCAGCATTGGTGGCCTTCTTCGCTTTGGCAGATTTCGCCGGAGGATTTTCTTCCTTCAAAGACTCATCGGCGGAGACAGGTGCCTCTGGAACAGGCTCAGTGGGGACGACAACTGGCTCTTCATTGGTCGCCATGGGAATTCAGCTGGGGTTTTGGGAATTGGGGAAATTGTATAGCAGGTATTGCTAAAGGATGCACTTCAATTAGTACTGCTGGATTTAGGGGTGAGTGTGAAGGAGAAAAATGGGCGGATTTAAATAGTGAGAGACAAGGGCAAATATCAAAGAGATGAAAGCGGATTGGTCGAAAAGGACACGGACGCGGATTGAGGCTTTGGAGAATTTTTGAATCTGAACCGTGCGATGGGATTTAATCTACGGTGGGTGCGTCTGATGAGTAGGATAGATTGGATAGCATTGCAAAAGCTGGCTGTTTTAGGGATGAAATGTGTGTTTTTGTGCTCGATTGATTTGGGAATAACTCGATCTAGGGTTCGTAGATTGGGGTGATTCTTTTTCCAGTTTGTTGGAAATTTCGTAAGGTTTCTGGGGAATATTTATTTATGTTGTGAAAATTGATAATTACGGAGATATTGCGTTTGCAAGATAGAGAGGTCGAGAGAGCATTGTTCATGGACCGCGTCGTGGTTTTGAAGCGTATTGTGAAAATGCTTCGAATGAATTGCCGATTTTGATATTGGTCGTGATACTAGGTTAAGTTGTGAGTCCGTGGAATCGAGAATCGTGGAAATCGGATTAGATTTTACTAGAAATTATGGTTTAGAAGCATAAGATGAACACGTTGAGAATATAGGTTCTAAAAGTAGTAACGACTATGTTAAAATAAATTTATCGTATCATATCTCATGTAAATTTATTTAAATTGTCAATATTGTTCATTATCAACTAAGCCTTATTGGTCCGGTGCTAACTTGAGTCTCCTGCGCGTGTGGGGGAATACCGTGTTTAGTGATTTTTTAAAACTTTTCTTTTCATTTTTTGGTCAGGATGGATTAGGGTTATCGCGATGATTTTGCCATGAAGCACGGATTGACCTTACTGAGTCAAAAGTCTCTTGAGACAATGATCATGGCCTTTGAAGCTTGGATTATGGTTGAGCTGAGTTTATCGGGAGATCTGCGCTTGGATGGGATAATTATCTTCTTGAACCTCGATTAGAGTTAGTTCGATTTGGTAACCTCTGTTCTAGCTACTCAGAGTGTCTTGAAATGGTTGGCCTAAGTTTGATTAAGTTATTTGAATAGAGACTTACGTCATGTTCAAGACTTGTCAGTATAAGTGAATGAAATGAGAAATCATGATTGTCCGTTTGATTCTGGTAGTTGCGTGTTTCTCGCAACATCTTCGTATATTGAGAATGTGGGATTTATTGACTAGGGTTAAATTAAGGCCGTTAGTTTGACTAATCACCGGTATATGAGGCATATGGGTCACACAACAAGTAGTTTATTTTTACGGATTATAGTTGGTTGATTAAATGTTAAATTGGATTTAATATTTAATTTATGGAGAAGTAATTAATAATAGATTAATTTGAAATTAATTATTATTAATATTTAATTAAATTGGATTTAATTAAATAAGAATTCCCAATAATTATATTTGGAATATAATTGTAGGATTTAATGTATATGAAAATAAATCGTAGAGATTTTTTCATATAAGGCATTAAATTAAGTAGAGATTTATATTTAGGGAATTAAATTAAAAGAAATTAATTTAATTCAAGATTATGGATTTTATTTCACTAATTGGGCTGGCTTGGGAAATAAACTAAGCTATCCTATATATATCAATTATTGGGATTAAATAGTGTATACTTCATATTTTCTCCACAAAATCTAGAGTTTGGATTTTCTAGCAAATTCATCTCGGGATTCAACAATCGGCAAATCAGGTGCAAATCCGTGATTAGGGATTACGTGGATACCATAGTAGAGAAATCTGCTCTCGAGTTCTTTGTAAGATTTCGTTATGATTATTGTAATCGTTTATGCAATTATATGTTCGTTGTTGGTGAACTATTTATTTACTGCTCATGTATGTATTACGTGTTTTCGTTCCTCTATTTTTCAACCGGTGGTATCGAGCTCCTGTGCTCTTGTTTATAGTGCATTTAAAAGCGATTTTAATTAAAAATATATTTTTTTAAAATTAGTTTGTACCAGATTAGATCGCCCCTTTTGTTTCATTGTTGCGCTTTCGGTTGTTTGTCTTGTTCATCCCCACCGATTCCAGTGGTTTTCGCCGATGGGGATTCCCCGCCCCCTGCGATTCAGCCGCTCTCGACCGACGATGCTACGTAAGCGTCATTGAAGGCGATCTTTAAAGTAACATGCTCGCGTCGTCGCTTGCGGTAGCCCGCGGAGTCGATCGGTCGACCTCCACGATTCCCATCTCTCGGACGCGACCCGTCTGGAGGCGAACGCCTCATACTCGATTCTTGGTGGTTCCCGCCCGATTCTCTCGATTTCGACTCTCTTCGCTTATTGTCACTCGGGACTTGGCGGTGTGCCCGATCTCGATCGCGATTCAAGTGTACGTCACCAAATTTGGGAAGAGTCGATTGGCGGCCTTGCGCCCTTGATCTCGATTTCTTCCACTGTCGATTTGGCGTCTGGTTTTGAACGATTTCGCTCAAGGGTGCGACTGCGGGCGACCCCTTCATGCAACCTAGTTGTCCTGACGAAGCGGCCGCATCTTTGGGCGTAATATTTGAGGCTCGCGTAGGCTCGATGGTCGCCCCCGGCGTCATTTTTTGGCGGCCAATTCGTCGAACCCTTTTTTTTCTTTGAACGGCGAATCCGAATTTTGGGTTCTAATTTCAAGAATAATGGGTTGATTAATTTGATTAATTATGATGAAATTGGATTACGTAATTTTAATTCTAATTGGGTGTTTGGAAATTTTGATTTTGGATTCGATTGGAGGTGATGATGTAGGAGGATTGTTTTGCAAATTTGATTTGAGACGAACTACTAAAAGTCAAATTTTGGAATTTGCTGAGCCTTAAAAACAAATGAAATTAAAACTTAAATTTTAGAATTTTATTTGATTTAATTTTGAAATTAAAAATTGGTTGGACCAATAAACAATTAATTTGATTAATTGTATTTTAATAATCTTTAAAAATGAAACTTTTAATTGGACTTAAAGCTCGTTTTTCAAAAGGATTTATTAAAACCGGCTGATTAACTTGTTTAATCGTTTTAAATTAGTTAACCCGTTTCTGATCCATATTATAAGCTGTTTGGATAAATTGGCCCAATACTTGTCGGTTGTATTATTGTTTGGGTAGGCGGCGCCCCATATAAGTGTTAGTCTGGTATAGTGTAAATACGTATTTGGGTGTGTTTTAATAATTGCTCAAATGTGATGTGGATTAACATATTGGATCTCGATTAAATTAATACCCCGCTAAAATGTTCTCACTAAAATATGGTTTTTCTCATTAATTTGATAAGTTGTTTCATCAAAATTAAAAGTAAATTGGAGATTTGTTCCAATAGTACTTAAAGACCCTCGTCTTTTTGCTAGGATCTACATGTGAGGACTTTTTAGGGACATGTATTAGCCATTTTTAGCCCGATGGTTGTAAAGCCAACTTAACTGTTTTCGCTAGCCCAAGCGCGAACAAAAAGGTAAGTGTTTATCGGTCTAACTAGGTTCGATGACTAGAATTGCGATTTTGCAATTGGTTTGGAGACCTACCAATTATGCTATTGTAATGATCACCGCCGATTATGATTGTAGGAATGTGGATCCTAGTCCATTATAATTTATATTAGATATAAATTTGTATTCTTCTTATGAGGTCGTTGAATATGTGAAAATAATGGAGACAAAATAAACACAAAAGAAAGACCATGTTTATTTTGATTGTTGAATATTGATCATAGGAATTATGTGTTTAATTCCCGTTTTATTTTATTTCTCTTGGTTAGTTGAAATGTATAACATTTATTGAGATGTGTTTTGGAAACAAACTAAATTGCAAAGCCAAATTTTTTGGACCGCAATCAAAAACATGTGTTTGGTGCTAAGACAAGAAAAGATTGAGTACGTATTGGACATGTATATCCCGGTTACCCTTAAAGCTGGTACTCTGAGACAGCCATGTTTGACGTAGCAGCTCAGAAGAAGCATCAAGAGGATGCTTCCCAGGCTCAGTGTGTGATGTTGCTAGGCATGACTCCCAATATACATAGGCAACGTGAGAAAATGGATCTCTTCTACATGCTCCAACATCTGAAGGATCTCTTTGATTCTGAATCTCATTCTAAGATTTATGAAGTGATGAGAGATATGTTCAGATGCCGGTTAGCTAAGGAAGGAAAAATTTCATCTCATGTGCTTAAGATGATAGGCCTAATTGATAAACTTGGTAATTTAGGCTTTGAGCTAAAAGACCAACGTTTTCATCTATGCTATCCTCCAGTTGCTCCCAGATTCATATTTTAGCTTCATTGTGAACTACAATATGAATAAGACGGATGCGACCATACGAACTTCTGGCGTGCTCAAGACTTTTGAGTTCACTATCACTAAGATGATGTTCAAAAGAAGGAGCAGGTAACACAAGGATGTGTGCCTATACTGTAAGTAGAAGAGGGCACCGGAATAAGGACTGTAAGGTTTTGGTTGCTGAAAAAAAGGCACTAGGTGCTTCTAGTACTAGAACATGTATGTTTGTTATTAAGATAAACATGTCCACTAATAAAGCTTAATCGTTTGGAATTCGATAACGATTTGGCTCTCTCACATTTGCACTAATGTGAAAGGGCTCATTTGTCATAGGACAGTTAGAGCGGGTGAAGTCGTCTTACACGTGGAAATGAAGCAAGAGTTGCTGACTGAACGTGTGGGGACTTATGTTGGACTTACCCCTTGGTTTTAGATTAAAACTTAATGATTGTCATCTAGTTCTTTCTATTACTCGCAACATGTATTTGTTGCATTATGGATATGATGTTCTTAATATACAAAATAAAAGACTTAAACTTAGTAATCATGAAACCGACTTACTTATGACATTGTAGAACTTCATCATGTAAACGAGAAAAGCATTGCAAGAAAGTTAGACTACTTAACCCCATTCGACTTTGAATCTTATGGTAATTGT